>CM032634.1:22878277-23217752 GCA_019097785.1 Fraxinus excelsior
AATGAGTAGCTATGTTTTAAGAATGTTCTAAATACATAATATCAGAATTTGCGTAAGCCGTTTTTGTCCGTTTAGGTATTTTCCATCCATTTAGCCTACATGGAAACTGCTACGACAGTAGTTTTGATTAATTCTAGTGAAATACGTTATTGAGTAGCTTAGTTTTAGTTTAAGTTCTCCTTCTACATTTAGGATGACAGGTGATTGTTTGATTAAAATGGGAGCAAAGAAATGCATCAGTAGATACCTTTGTACAAAGAAGCAACTACTTTGAGAAAAAAGAAACAAGATCATACCAGAGGGTTAGTATTGATTGGATAAATATGTCAAGTCCCTCCTGATGCCAGTAAAGTTGTCTTTGAGATGAACCTGACCACCAAAAGTTCAAATGAAAGAAGGAAGACTATTAATACTGCAGTCCTTTCATGAATCCATCCTGACTAAATTTCAAGAAAAATTGGAGGAAATTTTATGGACTACAATCACTCTTCTAACCTCCCATGTTTCGGTATTCAAAGTGTTCAAGCCATGACAAACTGTGTCAAAACCATCATGTACCCAAGCATACGTGTTTATATTAGTAAATAGCATTTTTTTTTGTGCAAAACGTGACAGAACCATTGCATTCATACAATTTGAAATTAACATTTTGAATAAACAAGTTAGAAATGATATGATCGAACCTGAGAAGTCAGCAAATCTATAGCAAAATGGTGCTCAAACATAAAAATATTATGATCCTTCCTTACTGCCTCTAAGAGTGTCCTCTCAATTTCCTTGCATGTCATATCCCGTAGCATGCACGATTCTATGATGAGAGTGACCTCCTTCCCTTGCCAGGTGCAAATTTCTATCCTCCCCGTGATGAAAAGAAGCACCCATAGCAATCAATTCTCTGATTCTCTCAGGACAAGCTTAAGAGAAATTAACTGCTTTATGGTTAAACTAAAGATTTATTTTTCTTCCTAGCTTTTGATCATTGGGATCCTTTTTTGCTTTAAGTAACCAATTGTTTAATTTCATATTAGTTATGACTTATTACATAATCACATATTTACATGATTTACTCATACATAGGCGCAGCCGTAGCTCATGAGACACTAATCAATATAACACCACCTACATTCTACAATCTACATCGTTCATCATTGGATAACTAATAACTTCTATATTCCAGTATACTATGCAACACATAAATTTCATGACCTATTATCCTTAACTGGTGGTAGCATACATAATAACTAAATATGTTTAAAAGAAATGGAATTGAAAATAAGAATAGACCTCCATTCCCTCTTCCACGTCTGTGCGTTGTCTCGAAGGAAGACGACGAGTTAATTGTGAAAACACCATCCGGTCCAACCTTGTCAGCTACATCAGAAAACATGGTATCAATGAGTTCATCATTTCCAGCAGAGATAGAGGCAATGCCTGAAACAGATAAAAACATGAGTACAGTAGATTTATTTAGTAGTGATCATTGCCAAACAAAATGTGGTAATTGGCATATGACAAGAACAATACTTTTAATATTGTCGCGCCCCTTAATGGGACAAGCGGTTTAGTAGAGTTAAATGAAGCCCATAATTCCAAAATTAGCAATTCAATCAAAAGATGCTTGCAATTAGTTGACGATACCAAGCTGTAATAATCAAAGTTCCCGAAAAAAAAATTCTATATCATATAATCATCATTGCAAAACATGGACGTATTGGAAATTGAGTTCTTTTGAAAGGAACCGAAGTTTTGTCATTTTCAAGTGGTATGAATGGAATTCTTGGTAAAAATACTCGTTTTCCATGGTATTCTTCGACGGAAATTTCCGCATCTATAACATTTCTTTCAAATTTTCGACAAATAAGTCTTGTTCCGTTGCATAGTCCTTCAGATGGATTAATATTTCGAAGTAATATAACAGGACAATTTTCTTTCAATACAAGTTCATGTGGTGGAATACCATTTGGAGTTAATGTATTTAAGAAATCTTCTTGGATACTTTGTTCAAATTTATCAATAGTTTCATCAAAACTATAATACGTACATATTTGTCCAGGTATTTCTTTTAGTAAAATATTATTTATTAGGTCAACACATTCATTATTGGGTGTTAAAATAACTCTATTAATTATAGCATTTAAATTGTTTGTGTAATTTTCTAGATTCGGAAAAACAATGCCAATCAAATGTTTTAAAGATTTTAACTCATCCTCAAAACTAATTGTTATATTTGATGGGAGTTTAATCATACGACAAGAGTGTTCTTTTTCTGTACCATTTCCAATACCAAGTAGTTATTAACAAAACATTGGATCTAATTGAGCTCTCATATTTTGAATTAATGGTAAATGAGTGAAAGAAGGCCATAGATACGAAAAAACTAAACTTGCTTTTAGTATATCTTCTTTGTTTCCTCTTTGTACTATTGGTAAAACTTGACGAAAATCTCCACCGAATACAATTATTTTTCCACCAAATGATACGTTTTCATCATTAATATCTCTTAACATTTTATCTAAAGCTTCGACAATATGACGGCTGACCATTGGTACTTCATCCCATATGATGAGTCTAGTCATCCTGAAAAGATCTGCTAGCGCGGATTGTTTACTTATTGAACAAACAATATTTTCAGTTGATTCCAAATGAATTTTAAATCTTGAATGTGTAGTTCTACCACCTGGTAATAATGAAGCGGAGACTCCAGAAGAAGCTATAGCTAGAGCAATTATATTTTTTGATCTTACAGTTGATAACAAAGCTTTATACAAGTATGTTTTGCCTGTTCCACCAGGTCCATCAACAAAAAACATACCACTTTTATTATTCATGACATGGTGTAAAATTGTATCATAAGCATGTCGTTGTTCTTTGTTTAAAGTGCTTGCATCAAAATTGCTATTTTCAGTATTATCATTTCTCATTTCTTCAGTAATCATAGTAGCTAATTTGTCACTTTCTTCTATGATAATTTTAAATGAAACCAAGTTGTAATCATTTATATTTTTTATTTAATGGTTCTAATATAGAATGAATACACTGTAATGCTTTTATTTCAGCGATAATTATTGACGCACCCTGTTTTATAAAATCTTCAAACATATAATATTTAAATTTCTCCCACAACAAACGTGGATTATTAGGACTACATAACGTTAATATAGTAGCAAATAATCTAAGTAATGAAAGAGGCAATTGATAAACTATTGATTCTGTTAAACATGCCTCACAATTATCATCTTCTCTTAACAAACTATGTAAAAGAGATGCTTCCTGAAATGTAGATGACAACACACCATTTACTGTCCTTAAATTTTCAAAAGAGGTTGGTCCTTTTATGTGATTTAGTAAAAGACGCAAGTAATACCTCTCGTCTTCAGATGGTTGTGCTGTAACTATTCTTCCAATGACATTTTTTTGTTTTCTAACAGACCACATTCATTTGTTCGCATCCCATACAAAATACAAAGGGAAATCTCTATACAAAAGAGTCCTAGCTTTTTCATCTGTCATATTTGTGCGAAAAAATTCAGTTAACATTGTTCTGTGTATAATCTCTTGTAATAATTGATTGTAAATTATCAGAATCTCTATACGTAATGATTTGATGGTGTTCAAAATGCAAGTGCAAAGAAACAACAGACGGATGTATCTCCGACAATACAAATCCATAAATTCTCCATATCGCTTCAGGTAGAGAGATCGATCGTGCATTTTGGTATCTTGAAATTTCATCAATAGTCACATTTGTATCATCGTCATTTACAGAAAAGCTAATTCGATCATGTCCTTTGTAAACATATTTATATAAATACTTTACGGCCTTAAGAGTTGAACATATTTCCACATTAATATGACAATCATATTTTGCTGTCAAGTAAGGGTTATAAGGTACAACCCACCTATTATTTAGTAAATGTTCTCTTACCTTAACTTCTTTACCGTCATTACAACGTTTATACAATGGATACGAATTGTTACCTAGCGAAGTTGTTGATGTATATTCTCTTGGGTATTTATTTCTACATATTTGGTTATTTTTCATACAAACATTTTTTGGATTTAATACTCCACAAGGACCGTGCATCATATGTCTAACAACGGTACAATATAAATGGGGGTTTTGATTTTTGTCGGGAATTTCACAGCAAACAATGTTATCCACTAAAGGAACAAATGTAACTTTAGATCCAGATTTAAAAATTAACAAAAAATGAGCATGTGGAAGACCTCTCTTTTGGAATTCAACAACGTATATATACACAACAACAGGTTCTAGAACCTGTCTTTTAAATAAATCATTTTTTAGTTCTTCTAATTTAGTTCTAAATATTCTTGCAAACAAGTCGGGTTTATTTTGTTTTTCATCATTGTATCTTAATTCGTCTTTAATTTCGGGCCAATTAGGATTACAAGTCACTGTCAAGAATACATCTGGTTTACCATATCTTTGAACAAGTGACATTGCATCCATATATCTCTTTTCATTATCCCTAGGTCCTCCTATAAAGGAGGATGGTAAAATAATCATTCGTCCAATTTTATGACCGCTAGTTTCACCTACTTCAACACTATCAACAATTCCTTGGTATAATTCCGCTCGTATTTGCTTTTGAATATTACGAAAATAATCTAATCTAACAGTTTCAATTTTTATGTACATATCGACTATATATTGCTGTAAAAGCCTACCAGCATGAAGCAAGATACAACAATCTGAGTCACGTACCTGTAATTTATAGCAATAATACTCTCGACAAGATATACACGACCTTTTGCTTCCCTTCATCACTACATGATAGAAAAATACAAAAAACAATCAAGCTCAAAAGTTTAGAAAAGCACAAGCTCAATTTTGAGGAAATAAATAAACAGAAGATTATTAATATTATTAACCTTTATTTTCTCTTTCAATTAATTCACTTGCAAAATTTATGTTGTTGATATTTAAAGTATCCTCATGGGCAGAAGAATGTTCGAAGACCTTTTTATTTAATCTAGGAATACCCTCATGCCATCCAGATTCACCGTAAGGAAAGAGCAATGGGTATTGAAGAGGGTCATAACAACCAAAGTAATAGTGGATTTTATGTGAAGTACCAGAATGACCATAAATAGTTATATCACGGTCTCTACTATTTGTAGATGGATCTTCATCAACCCAAACAACAGCTACTTGTGAAGCAGTTGGTGTGTTATAAACTCTTTGATCTAAACCAGGATTGCATTTTATTTTTATCTGACAATTGTGCAAATTATCATAAACACTTAAAGAGTGGAAAAACCTAGAGTAAGGATTAATTTTTAAGATATCCATCAACATCTGTAAAGTTACATCACAAATTTTTTCTGAAATTTTCAATCGATTATGCAATTCATTATCACTATCATAAAAGTACAATTGTAAATAAGTTGGATTATTAGTAGATGGTAACAATGGGTTTATGTAGTGGTAAACTTGTCCCTGGACTCGAAATGTATAAATCTCTTTATTCATCTTACATAAATCCTTATCGTAATTGACACCAAATGATGTAAATGCAAAATGATTGTTATAACTTCTTGCAATTTTTTTTGAAATGCAATGATTCGAGTAAATTTGATGTAAATAATTGATGCAACTCTTTTGGTACACGATGTGAACACAATTGAACCTTCCCATCAGAACAACAAAATCCCTTAGTTTCTCTATGAAATTTTTTGGCACTACAATATTCACAAATATTAGGTTCAGTAAGAACATAAGATTCAGTTGGAATATTATGCAAGTTAAATATTGAGGTAAATGCATCATTTTCTATATCTTCATCAGTTAGAAATTGCTCTTGTCTAATGTTAGATGTATCATCAAGACATTTTTTCGATGCAAATATTTCATTACCTGTTTGATCCTCTCCATTTTCGAAATCAAGAAACAAATTGTTTGAAGCTACATTTGTTGCACCAGTAGTAGCTGCAAATATTTATAAGGAAACCTGAGTGTAAAAATAGAGGTATAAAGACGAAGAATATATTAATCCAAAATTGACATTTCTCGTTACAATAAACTACAAAGCATAGACAATAAATATCATACTAATACATTCAATAGGCAAAGAAAGGCAATATTTAAATGCCATGCACATCTAGTTACTGAAAAACAGAAATATACATAAAAGAAAAAATTGACCCGATCACAATAAAAGGAAATAAAAAGCTCCAATAGTATAAATACTAAGAAGTTTTGTTTTCTTCTCTACTACCTTGTAATTCAACAAGCCGTTGAGATTTTCTCTTTGGCGTTTGTAGATTGATGTCCAATTCACCACTACCGAGGCGTACTTCCCTACGCCTCTTGTTTTTCATAAACATTGAAGCCTGAGAAGCAAACGTAAAAAATTAATAAGGACATACAAAAATAGAAGAAAACGAAATAATAGATAATCAACAATTCCATAAAGATTTGTTAGTTAATTAAGAATGTTAAAAAGAAGAGGACGACACAATTGTTTGAGTAGATCATCCATAAAGATTTGTTAGTTAATTAAGAATGTTAATACCATCACAAGGATCGAACAACAATAGCAAATACCCATCGTGACACACTAAAATGTCACAGAAAGTTTCTTCATTTCTGATGAAATGAAGTCATTGAAAGACCACCATGCATGTAATGATTAATTTTGATGTTAGAAACAATCTAATCAAACTCTTCATCAACATATTAAAATCAAATTAAATCTATATTTTCCAACAAAATTTTTGCTGCTTCACATAATAATAAGTTTAGAAAGAACTTATTGTCACACATCAAAATTTGTAACAGAATAAAAGTGTATCCTTTGTTTGGTCGATGAGAGCATCAAGATGCTTTTGGGTCTAATAAATTATTTATTCATGAAATCATGCACTAAATAACTGTTCTTAAAAAAATATTTTCCCTCACCAATTCTCTGAATGGAACTAATGAAAAAAAAATATCGATACAATAAAACCATGATAAATGGAAGGTCAGTAGCATAGAGTTCTAAGCAAATATGTCAGGAGAACCTAGACTTGGAAGCAACTCAAATTTTTTCATTTAAATACACCACTATCAATAAAACTCTACTACAATCATATTTGACAAAGAAACTATAACTCATCCTTCCTCTAATCATGTTCATACTATTGTTTAGCTGCCCATCTACTGGCAAATAGAAATGACACAATGGTTTAAGATGATTTCCAGTTGAGGCAGAGAAGTTATATTGCACATTAAAAAATTGAAGTTTTCTATTCAGCAGCAAGAACAATGAAGTTCAAAATAATTTTCGGAAATAAAATTATTTCCTCAATAAAAACATCAGGATTTCATTTCTTTCATAATTGGCAAATAGCTAACAATAACAATTACAAGTTTAAAAAAAATGAGAGATATTTATTGTATCAAGAAAATTCGAGAATTCCAGTTCCACACCTGGCAATAGCACCAAAACCCAATCCTTCTATATAGATTCTTGAAGTAAATGTCAGTGTATCTAGCTGGTATAGTCAACAAAAAACCAAAAAATGAACTGCAAAAGGTATGCAACGAAGAAAGCTCCAAAACGGATGGACTAAAACCACTGAAAAATCCACATGAAGGCCCAAGATTCAAAATAATTAGCATAAAAAAATACCATTTAGCAATGTCACCAAGAACTCATCCTTCCAAAGCTTCTTGGAATTAATGTCAGTATATCTACTATTATCATCATCATACCAGGAAATCACAATTAGGATTATGCCAAAGAAAAAAACTCCATAAATCTTCAAAAGTTCTTATTAACAACCCAGTAATAGAAATCAATAAAAAATTATCAAAAGCTTGCACTGCTACCAAAACATCAAATCAGCATCTGCCGAACCAAAGAAGAAAAATGAATCATCAGAAAGACCACATAATGAATATCAAGAAAATATCAGAAATCTAGATTCTTGGAATTATTGTCAGGATATCAAAAATCACTATATACCTTCAAGTTAGGATTCCAATAATAAACAAAAAAAATCCCTCGTTTTTGCATAATTATGAGTACTGAAGAGAAAAAACTCCATCAAACCATATCACAAGTTCTTATTCTCAATCCAATTACTGAATAAATACAAAATTATCGAAAGCTTGGACAACCACCACAATACCAAAAGCAACATCTTCCAAACCAAAAACGAAAAACCAACAAAATGGAAGAAATCGGGATGAACATAAAGACCAAGGTTCCAATAATGAGTATCAAAGCTTCGAAGTTACCTCAGTCGAGATCTATGGAAATTTCTTTGTATATACTAAACCGATTTCAACATCTGTAGATTAGGGTTGGAGAAAAAGAAAACAAAATATATAAAAAAAACAGCTTGAAAGGTAGTATATAGCAACAAACAGTATAAAAAAGGATAAATGAGCTTCATATTGGAGGTCCAAATGGAATCTCCAAAAATGGGGAAAAGTGCAGCAAAATCAATTACCTTTGGTTTCACTTCTGTGCACTTCCGGTTGCGCGTAAGAAAGAAGTCATGTATACGGAATTAGTGCACCAGCAGCTATTGAAGAAGAAATTAGAACTCGATGCCTTGAAAATCAAAGAAGTAAAAATGGTCGGTCGAAGAAGTAAAAATGGATAGACTGAGCACTGCTCGTCCAGGAGGACAAAATCAGTGGGGCAGCGGCGATTGAAAAAGAAATTACAGGTCGATTTGTTGAAAATGGAAGAAATCACAGATCGATTTGTTGAAAATGGAAGAAGAAACCATAGGCTTTGAGCGAGAAAGGGGGCAGGAGTGCAATAAAATTGGATGCCTTTTGTTAGACTCCCCTGCAATCATGGTTGCGTGTAGGAAATAAGAGGTGTGTGTCAGGGAAAAAAATAATAAAATAAAAACAAGTACAGATCAGTCACTCGGCTAATGCGGCTCGGCTAAATCACCTCTACTTCATTGGCCAAACGGCTTATCTACAGTAGAATGGAAAGTCCCTCTTTTATTATAGTAGGAAACAAGTGATAAAAATCCAGGAGCAGTGGCAGATTTAGAGGACTGGCCTAGACGCAGTCCATTTCATTTTTTCATGTATAAATTTTATTTATATATGTTAAAAAAAATTATGTGAATTTTCTGAATTTACGTATTAGTCAGTGTAGGAGCCTGTTTGATTCTCATCAATTGGGAAAAGAAAAATGAGTTTTGAATAGTGATTTTTAGGAGAATGTGTGGTTAAAAAGTAGAAAAAAAAATTTGGTATACGTGTATAATATTTTATTATGTGAATGTGTGGTTGAAAATGATCATGTTGCAAATCATAAAATAAATTAATGAGTGTCAAATATGCATTAATTTTTTTATTTTTTTTAATTCGATCTTGAATTCGTCTATGTTTAATATTGACCAATCGTAGATCTAAGTACGTAATCTTGGTTGTGTAATTCTTGAGATATCTACTATGCAATTCAAAATACAGAATCACAAAGCATCATCAAAATATAGAATGTACTTCTAAAAAAAAAATACTATCTTTATTTTTCTTCGATGAAGTCATAATGCAATTTTTTTAGGATTTTGTAAGCATAATTAAGAATCTATTACTTAATTTTAAATACGGTTGTAATTTATTGAAGTAACATTAGCAATATGCACTATTCAGATTTCATATCAAAAACTGCCTAATTTGAGATTGAAAGAATTTGTTTGGAAATTAATGAATAATAAAACGACAAAAAAACGCCGTCTGTGGGAATCGAACCCACGACCACGTGGTTAAAAGCCACGCGCTCTACCGGCTGAGCTAAGACGGCTCACTTGTCTAACATTATTGATCGTTTAATTATAATACTTGATGTATAATTACACAAGGTATACACTTGAAATAAAAATTATACTTCAGATTCACACTGGATGTTAGTTCGTATAGAATACTCTCTTCAGACTAAACTAGTATATTCAATTCAATCGAGTATTATATATCAGATTTCTTAATTGTGTCGAAGAAATAGTTTATAAGATATAAGATGAAGCGATTAACCAAGTTATGATTAAACCTAAGTTTGGAAAGAATTTATTAATAAAATCTATAAATAGATAAAGACGAATAATGAATCGTATCTGTGGGTTAATTGCAAACAGATAAAAAAAGAGAGGACTTTAAGACCATTTCCAAGAACTCAGCGATCCCAAAAAGAAAAAAATAACCCAAGGAACAAGGTTAGTAGAGACACAAACATCTTCGATCGATTCATAAAAAAATTAGAATTCACAACTGCTGCATCAACAGAGATTTTAGTAATGTTTGTGATGTGGAGGGTGTGACTCGTCAAGATTTTGGACTTTTTTCCTATGTTCTTTCATGGTCAACTGAAGTGGAGACAGTTGACTACTATATATATCTTGTTAGAAATAATGTATAATAAGAGCAAAATTAAAAGTATAATAAAAGCAATAACGTATTCTTAAGAAAATAAATTGACAATGAAAATAAATATTTGCTCATATTTAGCAAATCATTAAGAGATGAACAATCTATGTTCATAAAACGAGGTGTTGACACGCAAAAATATAGCCCAATCGAATGGTCCAAAGAATGAAGCACAGTGAGGAGATTCAAAGGATAAGCCCAAAACGGAACCATGTAAAAACCCAAGAAATAGTTATGTAACGGAGGCCTACCATCGCCTAAGCTTACAAGACACCTAAGATCAAAGCGAGAATAGTGCCTTATGGTTATTTAAAGCGACGACCCCCCTTATCGTCCAAGATCGCGATACGCTTAGAAGCTGAGCAAGTATAACGTCTTGTGGATCATTTAAAGCAAATGTTATTGAAACGGTTAACGCAATCTTATCACAGTCCAACAATCTCGGTTGCAAGAAGTTAAGTAATATGAGTAATGACAGCGGTTAAAACAGCAGTTCCCTGATTAATCAGTCATTATGGAGAAAGTGGTTAGATACAGAGCGATAAGTAGTTTTTGACGGTTCTACAAGAAAACTGTTAGGGAAGTATAAATAGAAGAGATAGCATGGAAGAAAGCCCCCGATCAAATCACTCTCAAACAGAGAATATGTAATTTTGTTTCTTTTAATTTCTTGTCATTAAATTTTCAATTGTTTTTTGTGCTTGTGCCCCTTGGAGGCATTTCGCTTCTTGTCAATTCTAATCTTCATAAATAAAACACCTATCGTTGAGACTTTATCTTGAGAGGTTTGTTCTTTACACAATCGTTTAAACCATCTTTAAATTGTTATCGACTTCCTACGCGAAACAATTTTGATTACTTGGGTTACTTGTGTAACACTGAGCTTACTTACCGAGTAAGCTATATCAGGTCTTGTACAATTCATTAAGTACATTATACTACCAATAATTTGGGAATATTCTAACTGTTGTTTCCCATTTCCACTATTCTTGTGAAGAACTATATGAGGAAGAAATGAGTTACTCGTCTCTTTAATATTATGAGTCTTAAACCTCTCAATTATTTTATCAACATAATGAGTTTGAGACAAGAATATTCCATCTGATGTTCTAGATATCCTCATTCCTAGAATCACGTCTGTTTCACCCATATCTTTCATGTCAAAGTTATTGGTAAGCATATTCTTTGTTTTGTTGATAACGTCTATATTAGTCCCTAATATAAGCATGTCATCAACATATAGACAGACAAGTATGTATACCTTTTCGAATCTTTTAGAATATACGCATTTGTCACGTGCATTTATGATGAATCCATTCCTAATCATGGTACTGTCAAACTTTTCATGCCATTGTTTAGGAGTTTGCTTCAAACCGTATAAGGACTTAACAAGTTTGCATACTTTGTTCTCTTGTCATTTTACTATGAAACCTTCGGTTGTTCCATATATATTTCTTCGTTTAATTCACCATTCAAGAATGCAGTCTTCACATCCATTTGATGTATATGCAAATCATGCAAGGCTGCTATAGCAATTAAAACTCGAATATAAGTAATTCGGTTTACGGGAGAATAGGTGTCAGAAATCAATTCCTTCTTTCTGACGATATCCCTTTGCAACCAGTCGAGCTTTGTATTTGTCTATTGAACCATCAGCTTTTAACTTCTTTTTAAAGATCCATTTACCCCTATTGGTTTAGTTCCCTTAGGAAGATCAACCAATTGCCAAGTATTATTACTCATAATGGATTCAATTTTGCTATTTATAGCTTCCTTCCAGAATACAGAATCTGGACTAGTCATAGCTTCTTTCAATGTTTGAGGTTCTTTCTCAATCATGAAAGATATAAAATCTGGACCAAAGGATTTAACAACCTTTGCTCTTTTACTCCTTCTTAGTTCAGGTTCTATATTGTTTTCAAATACTGTTGAGTTTCGAACCCTTGACCTGCCTGTTGTGCTTCCAACAATTGCTAAAAACGTGTTCCTTGGAATGACACTTTTATTATTAAAGGCAATGGCTGGATTGTTGACACTTGGCACGTTACTTACCATTGGATGAGATTCTAGAGTCTTCGACTCTTTATCTTGGCGCAGACGCCTCATTTGCTGGGCATTCGATCGACCCTTACTCTCTCTGTGTTCTAGGGTTTTCTCTTCGTCCATCTTAGAGAGAATTAACTCATTCTTTTAGGGTTTACATTCTGATCCTTGTAAACTGTATATCCTCATAGTTGAACTTCTGATTAGTAGGAAGTGTTGGATCTTTGAGTGATTATTGTGCTGAGTCTTTTGTGATTCGAGCAGTGAATGAGTGCTTTGGCAGATCTTGTGTGATCTGGGCTGTTTCTGTGTTCTGAGAGGCGATCGATCTAAGGCTGTAAAAGATAAGTGTCTGTAGCCATTTGTCTTGTACAAATCTTGTAACTCTTGTGCCATATTTTGGCTTGTTAGTGCAACCGAGCAATATCCATTATTTGGATGCTCAACGGAGGACGTAGGCGTTAGATCCGGTCGCCGAACCTCCGGGGCTTAGGCCAAAACATATCTTGTGTTCATTTCAGATTTTCTGCAATTTTACTTTCTGTTTGGTTGATCCTTTTGTATCTTGTTTAATATTGTGTGTGGTTTGGGCCTTTTCAGTGGTATCAGAGCCTGGAACTGAAAGGAACAAGATACCTGGATCTTCGAGGAAAGGTTCGATCTACTGTAGATCAAAAATTTTTGGAACTGCTAAAAGCCAGTAAAAGAATTCGAGTTCTCGCTAACTCGATTGGGTGAGATCTTTTCTTTTTATCTCTAAAATTCTTAGAATTTCTTTTAGGGTTTCTTGATCATACCCCTGATTTACCAAAACACCGTTGAAACCCCCTTGAGACTAATCTTTGTCCAGTAGCTCCTGCGAGGCTTCTGGAATCTGAGATAAATCAAGTTTGGGTGTGTTTTCTGGGGAATCTTGTTGGAGTGATCTGTGAAACTTAGAATATGATCTCTGTTGTGATCCTTAATTGAGCTTGTGCTATGTGTTCCTTTGATCTCTCTGATTGATACCTGATATCTTGTATTACTACATGTGATACTGTGATTTCCTGAGTTGCTGAAATTGTTGCAATCTGTCTGAGTGTTCTCTATTATCTTGAGTTTTGTTTTCATCTGTGCATCATAAGTGCTTTTACATATGGCCACTGCTAAGTATGATGTTCCACAATTTGATGGCAAATGTGATTTTAATATATGGTGTCAAAAGATGAAAGCAATCTTAATGCAAATGAGAGTTGCTAGAGCTCTTGATGATAGTTGGCCTGTAGATTTATTGCCTGCTAAGAAAACTGAACTTGAAGAGGTTGCATGGAGTACCATTTTCTTGTACTTATCTGATAATGTTGTAAGAGAAATTGGTGAGACCAAAACTGCTTCTGAACTGTGGACTAAACTTCAATCCAAATATGTGACCAAAACTGTTCCCAACAAGTGTTTTCTGTTAAAACAACTCTTTTCTTTTAAAATGGATCCTTCTATTGACTTGGATGACAATCTGAATAGGTTTACAAAACTGACCATTGACTTGGCCAACTGTGATGAAAAACTTTCAAAAGATCAGTTGGCTGTAGTTTTGTTAAACTCCATTAGTGACAAATATAGAGACATCAAGGTTGCTCTTGAATATGGTAGAACTGAGGTCACCACTGATGAAATCATTAGTGCTTTGAGAAATAAGGCCTTAGAGATTAAGTCTGAAAATAGAAGTCACAATGGAGAAAACCTGCTTGCTAAGGGAAAAGGGTTTAGTAGACCTAACTTTCACTCCAAGTCTTCAAATGAAAACTTAACCAAATGGAATGGGAAAAACAAGTCTCAGAACAAGGCAACAGGTAAGAAATGTTTTCATTGTGGAAAATTGGGTCATTTTATTAAAGATTGTTACAAGAAAAAGAATGAAGCAAAAGATAAAAGCTTCACTAATGGGAATGCTGCCTTAGTCTATAATAAGATTGACTCTGAAGATGGTTTAGTCCTTGTCCATAATGAGAAGAAGCTGAGTGATGAGTGGATCTTAGATTCTGGATGTTCCTTTCATATGTGCCCATATAAAAACTGTTTTCTTGATTTTGAAGCCACCTCTAGGGGGCAGGTTATTATGGGAAATAACATGACTTGTAAAGTGAAAGGGATAGGTACTATCAAACTGCTTCTTGAAACTGGGAAGGTTCTTTTCTTAAAGGAAACCAGATATGTACCTGAATTAGAGAAGAAACCTGGTGTCTCTAGGTATGTTGGATGACATGGAGTTTAACATAAAATTGGGTCAAGGACATATTGAAATTCTTAGGGGATCTGACTTAATTATAAGTACCCCTAAGAGACATGGTCTTTATTTTTTGAATGCAAAGCCTTTACTTGGTTTAACTGCTGCTGCCCTATCTGACAATTTTATTTTGGCCAAACTGTGGCATGAAAGACTTGGCCATATTGGCAAGAAAAGTTTGAAATCTTTACAAAATAAAGGAGTTTTTGGAAAACAAAATCTTGGTGATCTTGGTGCATGTGAACAGTGTGTTATTGGAAAGCAAGTTAAATTACCTTTTTTACCTGGAACTCATAAATCCAAACAAATACTTGAATATCTGCATTCTGATCTATGGGGTCCTGCTTCTGTGTGTACATTATCTGGTTTTAAATATTATCTCTTGATCATTGATGATTTCTCTAGAAAAATCTGGGTTTTTTCTAAAATCAAAAGATGAAACATTTTCTAAAATGGAAAACACAAATAGAAAATCAAACTGATCATAAGATAAAAACTTTAAGAACAGATAATGGTTTGGAATTTTGCAATTATGAGTTTGACAATTTCTGCAAAGAAAATGGCATTTTGAGACACAAAACTGTTGTTTACACTCCACAGCAAAATGGTATGGCTGAAAGGATGAATAGGACTTTATTAAATAAAGTTAGATGCATGCTTTTGAGTTCTGGCTTGCCTAAACTGTTTTGGGGGGAGGCTGTAAAAACTGCTGCATATCTTGTGAATAGAACACCTTCTAGTGCTTTAAATTTTGAAGTCCCTGAAACTGTGTGGTCTAAAAATCCTGTCAACTATTCTCATTTAAAAATTTTTGGTTGTGCTGCATATGCTCATCAAAATATTGGAAAGCTAGAGCCTAGATCACTTAAATGTGTTTTCTTAGGTTATGGAGAAAATGTTAAGGGTTACAGATTATGGGTTAAAAATGAAAAAGGCTATAGGGTAATTGTAAGAAGAGATGTTGTTTTTAATGAATCTATTATGCCATGCTTAGAAGGTAAAGAAAATACTTTGAATGAAAATGATGTTCATATTGAGGTGGAGCCTTCTGTTGTTGACAATGTTCCACCTGTACTTGCTGTTGATGATCCTGTTCTTGGTAATAATAATCTACCTGTTGAAATTGATAATATTTCTGAATCTGAAGAACAATTTGATCCACCTTACCTACCTCTTGATGACTATCAACTTACAAGAGATAGGGAAAGAAGGCAGATTAGGCCACCTGTTAGATTTGATAACGATGAGTTTGTTTCATTATTTACTTGTCAAGATAAATCTGAAAATGAACCTGATTCTTATGATGATGCTATAAACTGTAAAGAGTCTGTGTGCTGGAAGGCTGCCATGGATGATGAGATGAATTCCCTACTTAAAAATAAAACTTGGGAATTGGTTAAAAGACCTAAAGGACAAAAACTGATTGACTGCAAGTGGATTTTCAAAATAAAAGAAGGTGAAGGAGAAAATAATAGTGTAAGATATAAAGCTAGACTAGTAGCAAAAGGTTTTACACAAAAAGAAGGAGTTGACTACACTGAAATATTTTCTCCTGTAGTAAAATATACCACCATTAGATGTATACTTGCTCTTGTTGTTCAATTTAAATGGGAACTTGATCAACTGGATGTTAAAACTGCTTTTCTATATGGTGATTTAGATGAAAAGATATATATGAAACAACCTGTTGGTTTTGTTAATGGCAATCCTGAAAATGTTGTTTGCTTGCTAAAGAAATCTCTCTATGGGCTAAAACAAGCCCCCAGGCAGTGGTATAAAAGGTTTGATACTTTTGTTTTGAACCATGGCTTCCAAAGAAGCAACTATGATGTCTGTTTGTACTATAAAGGTGATGGAGGTAAGAATTCTCTATACTTGGTGCTATATGTTGATGACATGTTACTTGCCAGCTGCAATAAGACTGAAATTGATAATATCAAATGCATGTTGAAATCTGAATTTGACATGAAGAATCTTGGTCAAGCTAAAAAGATCATTGGCATGCAAATCTTGAGAAATAGAAATAAGGACATGTTATATTTGCATCAACATGATTATATTGTTAAACTTTTGAAAAGATTTAACATGTTTGAGTGTAAACCTGTAACACTACCTCTTTCTAATCATTTTAAACTATCATCTGACTTCTGTCCTAAAACTGATGAAGATTATGATAGAATGTCAAAAGTCCCATATGCAAATGTTATTGGTTCAGTTATGTATCTTATGGTTTGCACCAGACCTGACCTAGCACATGGTATTAGCATACTTAGTAGGTTTATGGGTAATCCTGGTGAAGAACACTGGAATGCTTTGAAATGGCTTTTAAGATACCTCAGAGGAACTTCACATTTAGGACTTGTGTTTAAATTTGACAAAAAGGGAATTATGTTAAAGGGTTTTACAGATTCTGATTTTGCTGGGGATAGGGACAATAGAAAGTCCACTTCTGCTTATTTCTTTACTTTGTGTGACACTGCCATAAGCTGGAAATCCCAATTGCAAAAGGTTGTTGCCTTATCCTCTACTGAAGCAAAGTACATAGCTGCTTCAGATGCTGTTAAAGAAGGAATATGGCTTAGTAGACTATTAAATGAACTTGGTTTTGTTGATGAGAATGCAATTCTGTACTCTGATAATCAAAGTGCTATACACCTAAGTAAAAATCCCATGTTCCATGATAGGACTAAGCATATAGACATTAAATATCATTTCATTAGAGATGTTATATCAAAAGGAATTATGAAAATTGGTAAAATTCCTACTCAAGTTAATCCTCTGATATGGGGACTAAGATAATACCTTTAAATAAGTTTCTTAACTGTTTGAAGTTGTTATCTATTGATGCTATGTAATGTTTCACAGGTACTTGGAGCAAATGAAAAATGATCAGTGAGGTTGCTCTTGGCTGCACTAACCAAATTGTTGAAAGCAAGGTGGAGATTGTTGAGTTTCGAACCCTTGACCTGCCTGTTGTGCTTCCAACAATTGCTAAAAACGTGTTCCTTGGAATGACACTTTTATTATTAAAGGCAATGGCTGGATTGTTGACACTTGGCACGTTACTTACCATTGGATGAGATTCTAGAGTCTTCGACTCTTTATCTTGGCGCAGACGCCTCATTTGCTGGGCATTCGATCGACCCTTACTCTCTCTGTGTTCTAGGGTTTTCTCTTCGTCCATCTTAGAGAGAATTAACTCATTCTTTTAGGGTTTACATTCTGATCCTTGTAAACTGTATATCCTCATAGTTGAACTTCTGATTAGTAGGAAGTGTTGGATCTTTGAATGATTATTGTGCTGAGTCTTTTGTGATTCGAGCAGTGAATGAGTGCTTTGGCAGATCTTGTGTGATCTGGGCTGTTTCTGTGTTCTGAGAGGCGATCGATCTAAGGCTGTAAAAGATAAGTGTCTGTAGCCATTTGTCTTGTACAAATCTTGTAACTCTTGTGCCATATTTTGGCTTGTTAGTGCAACCGAGCAATATCCATTATTTGGATGCTCAACGGGGGACGTAGGCGTTAGATCCGGTCGCCGAACCTCCGGGGCTTAGGCCAAAACATATCTTGTGTTCATTTCAGATTTTCTGCAATTTTACTTTCTGTTTGGTTGATCCTTTTTGTATCTTGTTTAATATTGTGTGTGGTTTGGGCCTTTTCAAATACATTATCTCGTATTCTCTTTTGAGTATTCTCGACAATATCTCTTTTATTAGGGAACACATTTTCAAAGAATTCAGCATCTCTGGATTCAATAATTGTATTGAAATGAATGTCACTTATATCATATTTATGCACAAGAAATCTGTACGCACTACTATTTATTGCATATCCGATAAAAATGCAATCAATAGTTTTAGGACATAATTTAATCCTTTTAGGAGGTGGAATGACCACTTTAGCTAGGCACCTCCACACTTTTAAGTATTTATAGGAAGACATTCTCCCTTTCCATATTTCATAAGGTATCGAACCAGTTTTCTTGTGGGAACTCTATTCAGAATAAAGTTAGCAGTTAGCACTGTTTCCCCCCACAAGTTATGTGGTAATCCAGAACTTATAAGCATAACATTAACCATGTCTTTTAAAGTTCTATTTTTCCTTTCAGCAATCCCATTTTGCTGCGAAGTATAAGGGACTGTTGTTTGGTGAATAATACCAAACTTAGCACATAATTCATTAAACATGGATGAATCATATTTACCACCTCTATCGGATCTTAATACCTTAATCGTTTTTCTAAGTTGATTTTCAACTTCGTTTTTATAAGTAACAAACGTATTTAATGCCTCATCTTTGTTACTTAATAAATAAACATGGCAATACCTACTGTGATCATCAATAAACGTGATAAAATATTTTTTACCACCTCGAGTTTGAACAAATTTTAGATCACAAATGTCGCTATGTATTAAACATAACGGTTCACTACTCATTTCAATTGAGTTAAAAGATTCTTTAGCAAATTTTCCTTCAACACAAATTTCACATTTATGTTTGTCTTCGGATTCAAGTTTAGGTATAAGACCTAAACCTACAAGTTTTCTTAAGGAATCACGATTTACATGCCCTAATCTGCTATGCCACAAATTTGGAGAGTCAAGCAAGTAAACGGAATCATTAGTTTTATTAATAACTTGTGGATACAAATATGTGGATTTTTTGTCCACTACAACAGCATTAGCCTTCAATAGACCATCAAGTAAATAACTTTTCCCAACATACGTGCCCCCCTTAGTAAGTACAAATCTATCATATTCAAACACAATTTTAAATCCTTTCTTACTAAGTATAGCTCCTGAAATCAAATTATTTCTGATATCTGGGACGTGTACAACTTCATTCAGCGTCAGTTCCTTTCCCGATGTGAATTTCAGAATAACCTTTCCAATTCCTTCAATCTTGGAAGTTGTAGAATTACCCATGTAAAGGCACTCATTATGATTCAGAGTCTTATATTTAGAAAATAGACCCTTATCAGCACAGATGTGACGAGTGGCTCCTGTGTCCAACCACCAATCTTTGGCATTAGATACCAAATTAACTTCAGAAACAACAGCGGATAGGTTGATGTCTCCAACATCTGCAGAAATATTATCCACTTCAGTTATATTGGCTTGGGGCGGTTTCTTCTTTGGTGTTTCCTTCTTTTTGCTTCGACAGTCTTTTGCCCGATATTCCGGCTTCCCACAAATATAACAGGTTCCCTTGAACCGTTTTTCATTGTTGATTTTTTCTTTGTCCATGGATGAGCCAGAACGCTTCATTTTCTTGTTTTTAGACACCGAGTCTTCCACCATGTTAGCCTTTGCTTCCATTTTACGCACACTAGTCTTTTTTTTTACAGCCCGGTTGTCTTCTTCAATGCGAAGTCGAACAATTAAATCCTTCATCATCATCTCTTTGCGTTTATACTTAAGATAGTTTTTGAAATCTTTCCATAGTGGAGGTAATTTCTCGATTATAGCAGCAATCTGGAAAGATTCACTCAAAGTCATGCCTTCAGCTTCAATATCATGAAGTATAACTTGCATATCCTGAACCTGACTCATTAATGTCTTTGAATCAGACATCTTATAATTCAGAAATTTGCCGACAATGAATTTCTTCGTTCCAGCATCTTCTATCTTGTATTTTTTGTCAAGAGATTCCCATAATTCTTTAGCCATCTTGTAGTCACAATAAACACTATATAAAGTGTTATCCAATCAATTGAGAATGTAATTTCAGCATAAAAAATCCGCATGTTTCCATGCATCAATGGCTAGCTAAGTATTTTTATCAATAGCATTCTCCGATGTTTGTACGGAACATTCTTCACGCAAAAACTTTACCAAGTTCAACGTTGTCAAATAGAATAGCATATTCTGTTGCCAACGCTTGAAATCTGTGCCATTGAATTTTTTCGATTTCTCATATTGTGAAGCCGGCGGCATGACAAATTGATTGGAACCAGAATTTGGCGCAATCACAGCACTGGTAGTATTTTCAATAGTACTAGTCATTTTCTGTAAAACCACAATTACAGAAAATAATCAATAAAAGAAATGTAGAAGAAAGAACGAAAGTAAACAATCTATCTTAAAATTGTTGTCAGAAATTCGACTAACGCAATCAAAAGAACAAATAAAATAACAGAAAAATAAAAGCAGAAGATGAAGCGAGGTATGCCAAAGCAAATCTCCTTAAGACATATTTCGCCCCCCAACAAATTGCAAACGGGATTATGGACGTCTGTCTCCCAAGATACAACGTTTCTTCCAAAGTCGATACTGCACACTACCAACCTTGTCGGTCGAACCAAAGAATAAACGTACTCAAACGGAATAACGACGAATATATGGAGAGAGGAGAATTTAGAAATCAATGGAATTGTAATTAATTTGGTGTATCCAAAACGAATTTGGAGGTCTCTATTTATAGAGATTGAAGTGTCTCATTGAATGGGTGTGTGACATTTCATGATCTAGTGCACCACTTGGTCTGATTTGTCTTAGCCATTGGATCACATTATTTCATAATCTGACGACCCAGATTGAACCATGAAGTGTAGTGTCCATTCATCATGTCTATTCACCAATTTCGAACAGTCACCAGCCATGCAGATGCCACGCGTATGTCCAACTGTACCAACTGCCACGTGGGACGAAGTGACGCAACCTGCTACGTGTGTGCCAACTCATCGAGCCTCCGTCGCCATGTCATCGAACTATGAATCCATTTCTGAAAACTATAAGACTCCCCAGCTCCTCGCGACGATGCGTACGTGTGAAGTGCACCTCTAAAGCGCCCAATGCGTACTTTGCGATGTGCGCTGGCCGGGTCCGGGACGCGGCGCGAGTGGTGTGAAGCACCACTCTAGCGGTGGCTAGTTGCTAGCTTTTGGCTAGCCAAAGGTAGCCAAGTTGTAGGTCACTTATTAAATTATAATTTATACACACATCCCACTATATAAACAAGTATTTTTTCTTGTAAACTTTCGATGTGAGATTTCTTACCATATATAAGACACTTAAAATGAGATTATCAACTTATGGGCCTATATTGAAGACTTTTTCAATTCACCCAAATTAATTGTAATGACCCGCTCATTAAATAAAACATTTAATGAAACTCAATTAATTAATTCCAATGAAATGCATTAAACTAACACACTTCCAAAGTTTGCTCCCACTTTCATTCCCATTTCATCTCACACAGAAACCACCTGCCACAATTGCACTCCAAGTTGTTGAAATTTCAACAAAAAACACTCTTTGTTCCTCCTCACCTACCTTATTTCCGGGCAAGCTACACACACACACACACACAGACCTATTACATATACCACTCTCATTCTTATTGACGTCGAAAACACTTGCAGTCCACTCACTAGAAACTTCAAAACCATGAAGAAATTCTTCTTTACAGCTCTCCTTCTTGTAACCCTTCTCCTCAGTTCTTCACTCATCCGCACCACGACGGCTTCAAGTAAAGTTTTTTCTTTGTTTTGGCATTATGGGTTTTGTAAATTGTGATTCTTTTGTTTATATTACATGCTGATTTTGTGAATGATGTGGTGGTTTTTGCAAGGTTTTTGCGATAGTAAATGTGCAGTGAGGTGTTCAAAGGCAGGAGTGAAGGACAGGTGCTTGCGTTACTGCGGGATTTGCTGCGAGGAGTGCCATTGTGTGCCTTCTGGGACTTATGGGCACAAGGATGAATGTCCCTGTTATAGGGACAAGAAGAACTCTAAGGGCAAACCCAAGTGCCCTTAGAAAGACCACAACATTCAGCCGTGGCCCTTACTTTCGATTCACAGAAGTATATACTTCTACTGTATAAATTTTAGGTACTGGTTTGGACTCAAACCAAGGGAATAAAACTTGTTTTTAGGGTTTCGTTTTGGAGTAATTTCATGAATTATGAGCTTTTTATGGTTTATGGATGCATGTTCCTGTGTTATGGGTAACTTATATTGTTGTGTTTCTATATCTACTTGTAAAATATATTATTGGTGGTCACTTGGACCATCTCTACACCAAAATTTGCACTATTTTATACCAAATTTTGCACCAAACTAAAATTCATCTCCAACCATTACACCAAAACTTACATCAAATAAACCGTGTTTAATCATTTTTTTTTATTCTTAGTAATTTATTTATTTATTTTAGAAATGCATAAATTAATAAATAAATAATTACGTTAAATTAAGAAAAATATTAAATTCATTAATAAATATATTATTAAAACAATTAATAGAATCACTTCAAAAATGAAAAATATTAAATCATGCCATTAAAAAATAGTACACTGCATTTCGAATTTGATTATTATGATATTATGAAGTCGAAATATCATTGCAATTTAATTCTCGAAATTCGTATGTTCTTTCCACAAATGATCAATTAATGCATTTCAAAGTTCAATGTGAGCCTTTTTATTCTTGATTTGTATATGACAAGCAAGGAATTCTAGCAAATTTTTTATTCTTATTTTAATTAATTCAGTAATTATTATTTTTAACATTTAAAATTTATTTTAAATGCAAATAATAATAATAATAATAATAATAATAATAATAATAATAATAATAATAATAATAATAATAATAATAATTGTATGCAATCTCTCAATTTAACAAGTAACAAATTAATACCATATAATTTAATTCTTATTAACAAACTTGAAAAGAAATCAATCATACCAATTCAACACAATTTATATAAAGTAAAATTCGAAATATTAAATCAAAATAAGAGTAGAAATTAATTAGCTATATCATTCATCCTAACAAATAATATAGTCAAGAAACATAATAAAAAAATTAAGACAAGAAAAATTTAACATAGACATCATCCGATAAATTTAAGAATAAGAAGATAGAATGGATCGTTTCAATCTTTAATTTCATGAGCCCGAACATCTTCATACATGAATTCTCATTAATTTCTTGACTTCTCTATTATTTCTCCCAAAATATAGATTTTGATTTTGTTTTCTTTGATATCTAAGAAGTTTTGGTCCTCTCCTATTTCTTGATTTATCTTTATATAGCTTTCAAGGTGCATAAGAAGCACCATAAGTGGACTTAGATTTGAAAATTAAGCCACCGTTTGATGGCAATTATTTTGAAAAAAAAAATGAAATTTTGAATAATTATTTTTTAAGAATGCGTGGTTAAAAAGTAAACAAAAGTTTTAGAGTTACATGTAGGATATTTTATTGTGTAGCTAAAAATGAATATAAGAATTAAAGAGTTCTGAATTGTCAAACAAAGCCAAAATTCAATTTTCGAACTGAATTGGGCCTTTCCTATGGTTGCGGAATGTATTCCTTGACAAGCCATGACAAACGGTGAAATTCGTGCTCCGATGGTTTGACTTCAAAAGACATAACTTTTGATCCACAACTCTGAATTACAATCTATTTTTGTTGTACTTCAAATTTAGAGTGTGTTTGACTCACATTATCTTGGAAAAATGTATTATGGAATAATAGATTAATGAAGAGTGTGTTGTTGAAAAAGAAGGAAAGATTATTGATGTGATGAAAAATATTATTTTATTTAAGAATATGTGGTTGAAAATTAGTAGAAGAATGAGAATCAAAATTTTAATGTATATCAAACATAGGCTTAATTATCTTTCCATGTTATACTATTTGCTTTGGGAAGATCTTTGTACCAAATTTTATGTATTTCTTCACATGTAGGTTCCTCCTTATGCATCTTTTGGTCATGTTATGTCCAAACTTTCTTCATTTTGCATCAATCATTTTTAAATTGAGGATTTAATCTATTTACATAATACATACACTGATATGAGTAAAAAGATCAATGGTGTGTTTAATAGATATTATTGAGGAAAAAATGTATTTTAAATAGTGATATAATGGGAAATATGTGGTTAAAAAGTAAGGAAAAATGATTGATGTGATGAAAAATAGTATTTGATTGAAGAATGTGTGGTTGAAAATGAGTTTTGAAAGAATGTGTACCAAACATGTGTCAAATAATCATATACTAAGCCCGCGTTTAGTAGAGATTAAAATTAAGATTTTAATCTAAATGATGTGACAAGTTAACGACATCAACAGCGGTTGGAAATTATTGTGCCCATAATGAGGGTAGATGTTATTGGAATTGTTCTCAAAAAAAGATATTATGAAATCCTCAATGAGCATGTCTTCCTCCGATTTTGGTCTCCTGCGCGTCAGCCTTTGGCTGACACACAGAGCCTTTTTTTAATTTTTTTTTTATATATTTTTGTTCCATTTTTTTTGTCTCAGTTTTACGAGATTATTACGGTAAGTCAAACGAAGTCGAAATATTACATTCTTAATATCATTTCAAAGTGCTCACAACCTAGTTTCTCCCCTCACTAACGGTGTACGAAACGGCTAATCGTAGCAAAAGTTACCACTCGTCGAAGTAGGCCGTTCCAAAATATATAAACGATTTTTCTTATTTTTGTCTCAATTTTACGGGATTATTATGGTATGTCAAACGAATTCGAAATATTGCATTTTTAATACCATTTCAAAGTGCTCACGACATAGTTTATCCCCTCACTAACGGCGTGTGAAACGGCAAACCATAATAATCCCGCAAAATTGAGACAAAAATAAGAAAAATCGTTTATATATTTTGGAACGGCATATTTCGACGAGTGATAACTTTCACTATGGTTGGTCGTTTCGCACACTATTAGTGAGGTGAGAAAGTAGGTTGTGAGCACTTTAAAATGATATTAAGAATGTAATATTTCGATTTCGTTTGACTTACCGTAATAATCTAGCAAAATTGAGACAAAAAAAGTGGAACAAAAATATTAAAAAAAAAAAAATTTAAAAGGCTTTGTGTGTCAGCCAAAGGCTGACACACAAAGGAAAAACCAATTTTTGCAGGAGACCAAAATCGTGTCTTCCTCATTAATTTCGACTGCTGACACTACGATGTGGATCCTTTATCTATGGATTTTTTTTATTATTAAGGAGGTTTTTGCTATCACCCATCGTGCTATGTTATCAATTTCTTACTTCATTTGTTGCCTGATAGCAATTGAATAAAGAAAAAGAGTATATTAGATTAAAAAGGAAAAAGAAAAATGTTAAAGCTAATATTAACTAAAGTAATAATTAAAAGAACCAGTCCCAATGCCAAATTCTTCATCAATTTTATCACGCGAGTGAACTTATCGTTGATAAGTAATAAAGTAGTGAGTAGTATTATCCTAAGAAAATTAAATATTGAGACTCTAATTGAAACTAACTTTAACAAAACACAAACAATTAGCATTTGGATTTTAAGTTTGATTATTCAAAGTAACAACTAAACTAATAATGGATAAACTAAGGCTATGCCCATTTTTCCATGAAAAATGGAAAACAATTTTCATTTTCCATGGAAATGATTGTTTGATGGGTTTTGTTTATCATGGAAAACTAATTTCACCCACCCCACACGTGCACCAACTGAAGGAAACCATTTTCCCAATATTTAGGTGGGAAAATGAAAAGAATAAAAAAAAAAAAAAAAATCCCTTCAATAGATAATTTTCATAAAAAATAAAGTCAAACAAACAACAAAAGAACCAACATTTAAATATTTTTTCACATGAAAAATTATACTAATCAAACACAATTAATTGACAATTCTAGGCAATTCAATTCCCTGAAATTTATTTTCTTTCTACCTAAATTTCACGCTTACAATCAAACGGACCCTACATATAAAATCAATTAAAATAAATAGTTAGGAGTTCCCATTTTACTAATTACGTATAAATTTTACGTCTTTTTTAAGATTCACGTTTGACGTATTCTTAACTATTTTCGATATCTATTTGAACTATTCGATTTGCCCATAATGTAGTTCTCGAAATAAATTTCGAAGTGACATAAGTAATTTGTAGATTCGATTAGCGTATGATCGTCGGAGAATTTTTAAAATTTACGTATATTATCGAAATTTAAATTTATTTTGATTTTGCCCCCGTTTGGTGGAGATTAAAATTAAATTGTTAGTAAATCTTGATAAAAATTAAACAGTTATGGATTTCATGAAATATATTATTAAAAATAATTGTTAACTTTAATTTAGATTAAAATTTAGATTTCATTTAATACCAAACATGATTTTATATATAAAAAATTAACAATTATCTACGGTTGCAGAATGCATTTCGTGACAAACGACGAAAGTTCTTCTCCGGGGGTGTGACTTCGAATGCAAACTTTTGATTCACATCTCCTAATTTTGATTCATTTTCCGTGTTAAACTCGAAATTCAATTATCTTTTCAATATTTATTATTTGTCTGGGAGATCTTTGTACCAAACTTTAGGCACTAATTTTCTTACACGCTTTGCATGTACGTTTCTGGTTTTGCATCTTTTGATCCCTTGTCTCCAAACTTCCTTCTTTTTGCATCAATAATCTTCAAATTTTAAATAAGAGCTTATATAAACGTGCAAAACACACTTACGAGCAACCTTGCATGGGATTTTTATTTTTTATGATGCAACTACCAATTTAAAAATTCAAAATTCAAAAGTTGTTGCATAAAAATCCGTCCGTAACGTGCACGTGTCATAAGAAGTTATCAGGACAATCTACTGTTTGAAATTGATTTTTTCCTCCACTCATTTTCAATCACGTATTATCCAAAAACTCAATTTTCACGTTTACTTTTTCAATTTTTAACCGCATTTTTTTCAAAAAAAAAAAAGAAAATAAATAAATAAGTAACTTTTTCCCAAAATCACTTCTCAAGAATCAACTTCACACAAGGACTAAGTGTCACCGAATTGTGACCTTCATGTAGCTCAAAATAACTTTCTATTGTGGCATCAATTAATCCATGTAAGGTGCAATCATAATATGTTTGACTCATGTTTGTAAACTATTAACACTCTTACCGTATCTTATTCTCGTTTCCAGGGATTCACAAGTATTATTCACTTATCCATCACTTCCAAACATATAAATGTCAAAAGGGTTATACCACTTGTACATCAAGTGGTATACATCAAGGGTTACACACTCCTCACATGAAGGGTGGGACCCATTGAAATAATATTTTTTATTTAAGTGGACCCCACCTCCCATATGAGGGGGGTGTAACCCCCGATGTAAATCTTGATGTACCACTAACATAGTCCATGTCAAAATATGTTGAGGCGTCCAAAGGTTAAAAGAATAGTCACACTGCACAAGACTATAGAGGCCTGCAGTGTGTGACCTGTATTAGACAAAACTTGTGCAAACTCATGTAAGAGAAATTGCAAAAACTCGTAGGCTCGACATAGCCTGGCCCCTTATAAACGAGCAGTAACGCTAATGTAATTCAGAGACGTGCAAGAAATGTACCTAATGATTGCGAGTATTTTCCGACGACAATAATTAGATTAAATCTTGACAAGAAACAGTAACAATGACAAAATAAATGATATTACAATAAGAACTCAATATGCACTGTTTAAAAGCTTAATATGCCACACACTTTCTGCTACAGATCACATATTATGATGCTCCAATTGCATCTTCAGATATTCAACAGCTTTCTTTGTCCTTGTACACATTCTCTATGACAAACCATAACACAAAACTACACTTACAACAGTTAAGAATGAGTCTGAATGACAAAAAAATCCCCTATAAACCTACATTTTTTCATAGATGATGAAAAACTTGCAGAGTAAAATTATACTAGCTCCCTCTTCAAGATATGAAAACATCTTCACTTGGACACATCTACACAAGCGAGAGCTTCTTCTTTTCAAGGCAAGTAAGGATCTTTTTCCCATACAGATTGCTTCGGATGGATGGAATATAAGCTCGGATTGCATTCAGCAGACCATCACGAACACGCCCCTGCTCATGCAAAATACAGAAGTACAGATTAACAAGAATTAGAGCTCAGCCATTTTTTTGGTCCAAATAATCAACATGCACTGAAACGTTAGCAGCAGTTATAGGCCTAGGCTTCATACTGGAAAAATTTAATAGAAGATCAATGTATGCAAATGACGGCTTCCTATAAACAGGCAACTCCACCTTGTTAGGTCCCATATTTAGTTAAGGTCTCAAAATATCATTCATTCCCTTAAAATTGGTTATTTAAGTATTTTTGGAAAGGCCACTTCAAATCGCTTGAACAGCTTCCGCTTATAGGGTCAATATGCCATCACATGTAATGGTGGGTATAGTCCTCGAGGTAGACCAACAAGTATGATATTCAAGGATTGCGAAGAAAAACTCAAATACAAAATATTTGAACATGATCACACTACAGCTCTGCTCGTGTGAATTACAATGAGAGCAATAAAGCATTCCACAATATTAGATTCACTTCAGTATATTTATTTTTTTATTCTAGTGAAATTTGATCAGTAATATTTTGACAATTTGTTTTTTAAATCCAAGAAAACATTCAAAGGCCTTGATGTAGTTCTGTTAATTATGGAGGGTCACAATTTCTGTATATATCAATTCATCCAAATAATTAGTCTCTGTAAATAAGACAGCATACGTATAAATGTCTTGTCATTTATAACCTATGCATGTTCAGCACATTGAAAGAAAAGAATTTTAAGACTGAGAATTTGGTTTCCTATGCTCTGAATATTCTTACCTTTGCTTCTGATAGTGCTGACTGAATAACAAAGTTTCCAAAAGGATCCACAAGAAGCATACAGAAATTTGGACTCGTAATCAGCTCAACGATAATTCTTCTAGAATGTTCTTCTCCTGAAGTTTCTAAAAATTTTTCCACAACATTACTCGCATACTTATTGAAGGAGAGAGACACGAAATTCCCTTCAAACCGTCTCACAAGATCAGTCGTGACTTCAGGAATTTTCGTTCCAAGCAGGTGTTGCACGACATAGTTCCTAAAACAATTAAAATATAATAAAATCAGATGTGTGTTCATATCGATATCAATGACATGAATGGAACACATAGGATATGCTTGCAGATTTACCCATAAGGATCCTCGGCTAGGTGCACTGCATTAGCTACTATATTACGTATTAACCATACTCTCATTTCCCCATAACAGCGTTCCACACATGATTGCATCACACAACACCCACTTTTGTTGGTTGCAATGACAAAGCAGTTGTTTCCTATTTCATTGAGAAGAATCTGCCAATTGAATCAATGTTAGATAGCTGACTGAACTGGAAAACAGAACTTATGTCAAAACTTAATGATTTCAGGTACAGTGAACTTTAAACAGCCACGGGATCCTAAGGAAGCCGAAAAGGAAAAGATCCTCGGTAACTTTGCTTACACCTACTTAATATATAAGAAAAGCTAAATTTCTATTTAGCCGCATTATTTCCAGCAAATATATCGGGACTTTTTTTCATCAAAGGTTCTAGAATAATATATTTAGCAGCTAATGCCTATCAACCATCATTTATATAGAATAAGCATCTTTTCTCGTTGATGCTCCTAGTACGAGTCTCAAGAACTTAAAATGTACAATGTACTGGGATCACCTTGACCATAGCACATTTCTCTATCCAGTATGCACGATGAAGATCTATAGACAATTATCTCAGATATATATAAGATAATGACAAAAAATGGATGAATGAATTTACTTCTTAGCAAATAAATCCATAAAGGAACAGTAAAGGCAAAGAAATAGGTAACCATGAAGCTCATATCTTCTGAGAATTATATATAGGCATCTAGACAATCAGGTATTCCTGGGCATCCAATTTATTTGCTTATTGGCAAAAAAGCTCGATCGAGATTGCTATGCCAATATATAATGTGAAGGATAAAGTAGCATTTCAGTCTCCAAATGCCAGGACATTATCCCAGCATCACAAGTCTTAATATGAACAATTCCTACAGTTGTCCTTACAATTTTATCAAGCAACTAATCATATCAGTATAGGATTATTTTCCACCAGAATGTTTTTGTTATAAACCAAAATAAAAAAGGGAAAAATTTGTATTGGAGCAAAGAGCAGCCATGTTTAACACACTGCTCTGGAGTTGCCAAGAAACATCAGACCAACTACAAATTAATCAAAACATATAATCAAAATTGGCAAAAGAGATGCTTACATGCTATAGAGTCACTAACACTTTTTCTTGATAATAAAAAAATTCATCGGTATACAAGGCTACGAAGATTTGTAGCCAGTTCATTATAAGCACAATCAACAAAAGAGATGCTTACATGCAATAGCATCCCTAACACTTTTTTCTTCAATTCTTGATATACTTCGATAAGAAAAAAAATTCATCAGCATACAGGGCTACGAAGATTTGCAGCCAGTTCATTACAAAGTAGAACTACTATTCGGTTCCACGCTTCTTATTATTTCACGTATGTGATTAGCACTCTTAGATAATATAATCCCTTATTTAAACCAAAATAGAATACACCAACAGAGACATAACAACTTATTTTAACCCTTTGGTTAGTAATATTAAATATGTAGACAAACAAGATAATATTTGTTTATTACCTTATTATATTCAGTAGTAAATTGTTTAACACAGTGTTGTATTACAAGATGACCACTGGGATCATTAGCCAAGGAAACAACACCTAGGCTTAAAGCAGACACTATGAGTGATATTTGTTGTGGGGTATCCAGCTTCTCCAACAGTTTTTGCATAGTTGTTGCCCTGAATATCACAGAACACAATAAAAAAATATATATTAAAGCTTTGACAACAAATAAAAACATAAATCTATATAAAATTTTAAAGTAAATTAATTCATACCCAAATGAATGAAGACAAATATTAATGAATTTAAATGGATTTGTAGTTAATGTGAAAATAATCCTAGTCCTCTGTTCCACATTGCACACCATGAAAAGCTTCTGCAAAAATTGACTTCCAAATTGATTTGTCATCACATCACTCAAGAATTCCAACACCTCTGATAAAACCATCTCAAGACTAGGCAGTGTCAACCCGTCTTCCAATTTGGACTTCAAAATCCGACACCACATTGGATCTTTTGCCAATGACACTATTCTTCCCCTCAAGCTTTCAATACTCAACTGTTGGTACGAGTGCAGATTACTACACAAACTTGGCCTGGAACTGAAATTCTTGAAATTGTTATTTGAAGACAGAAAATTTGGACATTGGGGGTTGGTTCCTGAAAAGGGTTTCTTGCCATGCAAGCTAGAATACTCATGATTATTACTGAAAGTATCATAAACAACATTTCCTTGATATTTCATCAATCTCAGAGGATCACCTCCAACTCCATCAAGATATCTGCTTTTACCGAAACCCATAATCTCCGGTCCCACGTTGATATTCGGTTGGACTTCCAACCTGAAAGGCTCATTGACAACACCATCATTACTTTGAGCCTGACCCCGAAATAATGCCTGCTGCAACTCCCCAATGTTCTCTTGCTTTTCACCAAAACCCACTGAAAAGTGGTCTGATTTTGTGGCTTCCAAGCCATCAAGCCTGAGAGGAAGATTAATGGACAGAGACTTTTCATGTTGGGATTGAAAATCTTGGGAAAGGGTTAGTCTGGAAAAGGCTAACTCAATTGCTTGATCAGAGGTTTGAAAGTTTACATTTAAAGGGATTTGTTGATGGGTTTCTTCGGGAAAAGAGTGCTCACCGCGGTGGTTGTGTTGATTTTCCGGCCACCGAGACGCCGGAAAATTGGGGTTTTGAGAATGTCTTTGCTCCATGCCGTTACAAAGAATAATGTCCCTCTCTGTTTTTACTGTACATCCAAGGGGTTTTTGCTTGAGGGGTTTTATTTATAGGGCGGGTTATACATAGGGCATTTTATTGGTTTATTTAGGGTTGAATTGTAGAATGGAGAAGAGAATTTAAAGTCGTCAAAGAGTAAAATCGAGTAAATTTTTAGCGTGTTTCACTGAAAGAGAAGCGTAATCGTTCAGAAATTTCAAATGGGTAAATTCTGGGAGTGTTCCGAGAAATGACAAATGTCACCGTCAATTAAAACTGAATGACGCGTTCAATTAATACGCGTAATCGTTGTACTTGTTATACTAGTTGATGAGATTACAATTGCACGCAATGTTTATTCAAAGACGTGGTCAAGTTTTGAAATTATGGATATTTACGAAACGAGAGAGAGTGAAGTGCAAGTCTTAAGAGTGAAAACTTTACATGCAAAATGTGGAAAGTCTTTCATGGAAGAAGGCTTGCATTGATATACGAGAAATGGGGTTTAGCCTTCTTAATAAAGCAAATTCCTTCTTTTCTAATTCTACTTCTATGCACTATTTATTGAAGAAAATATTTATTTTTCATTTTTCTATTTACATTTTCATTTTTTTTATTCTTTTTGGTTGGTGATGGTGGAGATGTGGGGGTGGTGAGGAGAGGACAAATGTTTATGAATTTTACGTTTGAATAGGGGTAGATAAATTTACGCAACGCTAAATTGGACGGATTGTTTTGATATGATTTTTAAGTGTATAATGAGATTCAATTTCAACAATGTAATCGAGATCATGATTTAATCTAGTTTTTGACATTTCATAAAAAAAAAAATTGAACCAAAGGATTTATTAAAAAATTACTTAGTAAAATTGTAATGTAACAATACCACAAAATCAATGAGATAAACATAGCATTGGTAAGTGTTTGCAAAAACTTAAATACTAGTCAAATATTTTTTTTTTTATTAATACATTTCATAGTACCTACAATTTATTTGCATTTTTTATTTACACATTTGGTATTATTCACATTTTATAAGCAGCGTTCTAAAAAACGTAAAGCGTGATTAGGAGTGGAAACCAAGTTTCAATTCACCTTTACGAGTCTAGGTAAGGACCAGGCATAAAAAAAAATGTTTTCTTATTTTTAATATTATTTTAAGTTTTTAACCAATCTAAAAATTATTTAATCATCAAAATAGCATATATCAGACATTTAAAGTTATAAAATACAGTATTCATTTAATAATTTCTATAATGAGTTAATTATACAATTTTCAAGTTTTTGAAATGCAGAAACTAGACTATTTTTCATAGTTTTAATTTTTAACTACATAAATTTTACTTAATATATTTATATGAACTTCATAATACTTTTAAAGTTTGCAACAAAATATTAAGTCTTAAAATCATAATTACAAATGTAGTTAGCATCGCAACTTAAATTTTATCTAACTATTTATCGAACTCCGATTCAATATCATCTTCTTCATTTAATTCGTCTTTCGTATCGTCTAGTATAAAATTATTTTTAAAAAATTAAAACAAAAGTCAAATGAAAGGTTTTTTTAAAAAATGAAAAAAAAAATTAATAAAGAATGTCTAGTTGTGCATTTAGCGGTCAACTTGACAATTAATCATTTAATTTCGCGCTTACTACCAAGGTGTAACGTTTCGTCTACCTCGCGCTTAGGCGCCACTTAGACATGTTTTTTAAAATACTGCTTATAAACACTCAAAAGAATTATCAAGCAAATAATAACCTAGTCGTAAATGTGATATTTGATAAAATTACAATTCATAAGAGAGAGGAAGATGGAATCCAAATACGTGTTTCCATCTCACGGTCTTACTGGTTGTATAGCTCTTTTATATGTTTTCTATTGTAAAAGCCTACGAATATTCTTATCATTTTCCTTCTCCTATTCACTTCCTTCTTCATTCGCTAGCTATCCTATTGAGACATACTTAAAATAAAATAATCAAACAACCTGAATTCTTAAAGCAATGGAAGTCAATAATGACAAACAAACAATTAAAAAAGAGCATCATTGTTTTAAAAATTTATAAATTCATTACAAAAAGTCAGATAAAATTTTACTTTGGTCATAAATTTTGTATGATCCACGACTATTATTCACTTATCTATCATTTTATTTTATCTGTTTATAATTTCTCGCAAACAAGCACTAGCACTAGCACGCGTTTTTTGAAGAAGAGGTTTTTTTTTTTTTTTTTTTGGAGAAATGTATAGTTTAAAAATAGAAAATAATTGGATTAACATGTAAATTTATTATTTTAAAAAAAATGTGTGATTGAAAATGAATTTGAAAAAAAAACTGAGTTTTTATGTAATGGGCTCACACAAAGACTAAATAGTATTTATAAAAAAAGAATTGAAATAATAAAAGAAAGTAATGTTATTTATAGGCGCGGAATATTATAGACAATTTATGTAAAAATATGTCAATGATATGTTGCTACTCATACAAATTTCTTCACTTAGAAATATTTTAGCTTTATAATTGCTATTACTCAAATATTCCAATTAAGAATTATAGTTTAAGAATATTATACACATATTTTTTTAGTTTTAATTATCAAGTTATTTATTCAGATAAAAAAAAAAAAAAAAAGCATTGAAACTTAAATTTAGTAAAAAATAGTACAAATGAAATTCAACACAGGACACGTTTTGTCATTGGAGTTTGTGATGTCCGAAAAGTAAGATAAAGAAATATGGTAAAAATTAAGCTCTGTTTGGTTTGGATAAAAATACAATTAAAATTTTAAATCATTTTTTAGTAAATTTTGATAAAAGTTGATGAAATGTGTTGTTGAAATGAAAGGTATGGACGGTATCCACAATACCCTCCAAAGGTAGGGACGTTTTGTGCCAATTACCCTTTCTTATATTCTCAAAAATACGATCTAAAGATAAAAGAATTATTTATTTTATTGGCACTGAACTTTGTGCATCAACTACTATATATTTACTTGATGATTATTGATGAAAGATATTGCTCGAACTTTGTAAAAAGTGAGAAAAGTTATGGATTCAAGTGCAATGCAATTTTATTTTCATAAGTCTTTTTTTTTCATTAAGTCTTTTTTTCATTAGAGAATGTGAGGACGAAAATAAGTCTCTTTTTTTTCATTAAGTCTTTTTTTCATTAGAGAATGTGAAGACGAAAATAAGTCTTTTTTTTTTTCATTAAGTTTATCAAACAAGGACTTACTATAAATCACGATACACAGATTGGTCTATATACGATATATTTTTAACCTTAGAAAAGCTCATTCTTCGTAAAAGTTGGAGGACCAACTATCTCCTTTTAAAATGTTAGATGACCAACTTGCTCCTTTCGAAATGTTGGATGACTAATTTAATCAGATTGAGATATCGAGGGACCAACATGCACTTTTTCAATTGCCAGAGGACTACCTTTCTTGTGTTGAAAGATTGGAGGACAAACTTGCAACATTTAAATTGTTAGGGAACAACTTGTTCTTCAGCAAAGGTTAGGAACAAACTTGCTCGTTTGAAAATTTTGGAGGACGAAGTTCCAGCTTTTGAATTCTTGGAGGAAAAAACTTGCTCGTTTAAAATGTTTGAACAACAACTTGCTTATTTTGAAAGTTTCGAGGACCCAGTTTCAACTTCTGAAATTATGGAGGACAAACTTGTATCTTTTTAATTAATTGAGGACCAACGTGCATGTCATGAATTGTTGGAGGAACAATTTGATATATTTGAAAAGATAGATGATGAACGTCTGCAAACGTTAGAGAACCAACTTCATGGTTTTGAAATGTTGGAGTACCCATTTGCTCCTATTGACAAACTTGATCAAAGGTTTAAATGCTAACACTATAAAAGGGATATGTGGATGGCTTTTCTGGGAAAAAAGATTGTTCGTCGCGGTGGTTCTGATAGTTTTCCGGCCAAGCAGAGACGCCAGAAAATTGGTGTTCAGAGAATGTCTTTGCTCCATGCCGTTACAAGTAATAAGGTCCCTCTCCCTCTTTTTTTTTTTTTTGTTTGTTACTGTGGATAAAGGGTTTTTGCTGGCCTTTTTTTATAGGGCTGGTTTTAAATAAGGTATTTTATTGGTTTACTTAGGATTTCAACTATTGAATGTAGATGGAAAAAGAATTTTCTTTTTCTTTGAAGTCGTTAATGAGTAAAAACGAGTAACCTTTCAGGATCATTTTACAGAAAGATAAGTGTTACCACCAACCATACAAAAGTTAAAACGAGAAAATATTCAGGATGTTTCCAAGAAAAACAAGTGTCACCATCAATCGCAATTGACTCAACTAACTTGTACAATTAATACATGTAATCTTTGTAGGTATTAGACTCATCGACAAGATTGCAATTTAGTAAATAACATTTTATGAACTCTTGTTGCTGGCGTCCAATGTTTATATTCACTTGTATTCAAACACATTGTCCGATTTTGAAAATAGAGATATTCAAGTTGAATACTCGTAAGATAAAGAGTAATTGGAAAGGCATCAAGTAAAAATTGGTTATGGAAGTGCTTGTTTAATAGTATTTTTAAAGTTCTTAAGTTGTGTGTCCTATTTTGAAACCCATGTAAAATCATTAGTTTAAATTAGTACGAGAAGGGTGTGACATTCTCATTCTATTTGAAGCAATTAGACAATATTTTGAATGAAAACGATATCGCTTACAATTAGTATGATCACTTCAAATACATTTAAATTGACTTTTAAATAATTTGATCACTTCAATCTATAATCGTTGAATTTGTAATGATATGCTTTATATTTTTTTTGTTTGATCTGAATTTGACCTTCACGAAAAGGTCGACATAGTAGGATTGTCATGCCTTGGTGTGAGGGTTCAAGAGCTGATATGCTCATGAAGACAGTTAAAGTCGAGAAAACTTAAGTTATGAGCAACTTAATTTGAGCTTCTCACTTGAAGCCGAGGAGTCAAAGCGTGCCAATGCAGGAATTATTTGGTAGAGGATTTTTTTTTTTTAACAAGTCGTTACTATTACCAATGACTTCCTCTTTCATTACTTCAAATTAAGATCCTAACTATTTTCGAAGTTCACCAATGGTTAAGTTTCAGGTACACAATTTTTCTTACAGACTAAGGGCATGTCTGGGCGCGATTCCAGCTGAATTATAATTGAAAATTTGACCGTTTTACACAATGAATGGCCCCACAGCTGAATAGAAATTGACAAAAAAAAAGGGACAAAACGGGCAGCATTAATTGACTGCAGCAGTCAAATGAATTAGAAATTTCAGTGAAAAGACCTTTGTGTCCCCATATTTTTAACTTTCACTACATTAGAAAGGATATTTTTGACATTTCGAGTACTAGGTGAAAGATGGCTGCCAGTTTTTGCCCCTTTTTTTAGCAAAATTCTTTACAGCTGTGGGGCCCATTCACGGTGTAAAACGGTCAAATTTTCAATTAAAAGTGGGATGGAATCGTGCCCAGACATGCCCTAAAAGCTTGTTTGGTCCGGATTAAAATTCAATTTTAATCCAAGTCAAACAAGCAATATTAACCACATATTTCATGGATCCCACAACTTTTCAACATATTTCAAAAACTTCTATCACAATCCACTAAAAAATCTAATTTAAATATGCACCAAACACACTCTAAGCTACTATCTAGAGGCTATTACCACTTATATTCAGCTTCAGGAGTGGATTGAATCACACCCGAAGATAGCGGTACAAGAAATTTGACAAGTTAATCTTTAATAATTATTATTATTATTTTTATATGAGGATCGTTGCTTGAGGGCCTTAGAAAATTTCATTCCAAATCATAAAAAGATCTCTGTTTGTATTTGGGGACGACATCACATATCGATAGCTGATCTTCGTCGCGAATATTAATGGTACCATTATCGGCATTTTGTTTGAATTATTGACATATATTGATTATCGTTGATTTGTTCTGTAATTAATTTTTTCATTTTAAGTTATATTTTAAAATGCCTCTTAAATATTTTACCTAAAGTTCCAAGTCGTTTTAACTGCCCAAAAATTATCTTATATATTGACATTACAAATTAGATTGGACCCTCTTACAATCGTTAAGGTGGTTCGAGTAGAGGAAATAGTGGAAAATGGCCAATTGACTCGACCCAATTTCCAAAATGACCTTTGACCCGTATTAAATAAAAATAGAGATAAAAGATAAAAACAAAACAAAAGGTTTAATTACCTATTATACCCTTTGAAAATAAGAGAGAAAATAAGTAAAAGAAAAGACAACAGATTCGAACTCTAAAATTATAGACGAAACAGATGGCCTTGATCATCTTCTAAACTTGACAATGTAGTAGTGATTTGAAATCTTTAGTATTTTATAGCGGTGAATGTAGAAATTTGAATTCTTTTATTGAATTCATTAATTTATGAGTTTAATATGAATATTGAGGTTTATTTATTATTAAAATGGAAGAAAAGTCGAGTTTGAATTTGAAATAGGCTAAAAAAAGGTAAGATTTTGGGACGGGCAGATCAAGCCGTCCGGATTCGGATGGCCTAGGGCATACTCCTGATGGCCTAGGGCATATTGGGCCTAGTAGCCGGACGGCCCAACTGCCTTTTTCGTTTCATTTTCAATTTAATTCATTTTATTTTTTTGATCCGGACGGTCTAGGGCATCTAGGCCTAGCAGCCGGACGGCCAAGCTGCCTTTTTCGTTTCATTTTCATTTTTTTCAATTTAATTCATTTTATTTTATTTTTTTTATTTCCCTTTTTTTCGATCTTGTATCATATTTTTTTTTTTCAGTTTATTTTTCTTAATTTGTTTTCTTTTCATCAATTATTTTTTCATTTTCATTTTTTTTCTTTTTTGTATGTATTTTTTTATTTCCCTTTAAAAAAAATGAATCTTATAATTTTTATAATTTCTTTGTTTCTTAATTTAATTTATTTTCCATCAATTATTTTCCATTTTTCGTTTTTTGATTCTTTTAATTTTTTTTTTTTCCGTTTTGTATTTGTATTTGTATTTGTGTTTTGTATTTGTATTTTTTTTTTAATTTCAATATTATATTTTTTTCTAATTTATTTATTTCATTAATTTAATTCAATTTACGTGTAATATTATTTTATTGAAAAATGTGTGGATAAAAAGAAGAGAGAAAAATGTGTTATAAATTTATTGGGGGCCAAATGTGTTTCATTTTCGTTTTTTGCTTTTACTTTGACTTGAAATTATTTTTTTCTATTTCAGTTTAATTTATACAAAATTTCATTTTTTTTCTTTGTAATGTATAATGAGATGATATATATATATATTTTTTTTTCTCGTATAATTGTATATAATCTGATTGCTTAAATTTTAAGATATTATATTTTATTAATAATCTCTTGTATATGGTTTTAACGCTTATTATTTTTGGAGGATGGAGTACCATTTGGACAACAATATGAGTGCTCATTTGGGGAAAGTTATGTTGTATTGTAACTTTTCCAACTATGCTACAGTATTGGAGGGAGTCGATGAGGAGCATGTAGTCATACTCCATCGATCATTCCTATTTTCCTTCTATTCGTTGAAAGACATGCAATTTTCAAGTCAAATCATTGATGTCTTATTACTTCGGCTGCTTAAACCAATCGATGGCGATGAGACGCATTTTGTCGTGGGGGACGGGAAGGTATCGAGATTCTCGATCCTTGAATTTGGCCCTCATTACCGGCTTGAAGTGTAATGGTGAAGAAGCAGCACGACAAATAAAAGGTTGCTTGATTTATGTTTTGGAGGTAAAGGAATTGTTACACCTCCACAGTTAAAGGACGCATTTAGGAAATACAATTACATGTTGGACAAGTTGAAGTTGGGATTGGTGTTCACATTGGAGAGTATATTGAGGCGTCGATGTTGTAAGACGTTGATTGACCTTTTTTCGTTTGATGTTGATGATATTGATGTCTTCAATAACTTTCCATGGGTCAGAGGTGTTATACCGATTCAGGGTACATTTGACGCCCTAGTTGGAGAAGGTCGAGTGCAAGTATAATGCATATGACTTTCTGTTGGCTTTGCAGGTAAATGTTTAACTTAATAATGTTAATTTTTTTTATTAAATGTATAAGCTTAATAATTGTAATTGTTGCATGTATAGGCATATGAGGCTATCCCCGCTTTGGGTAGCAAGTAGGTGATTAGAAAGGAGACCCGCTGCGACGAATGCTTCATTGGCAAGCACATGAGAAGCCATTGACCAGAGATTTGACATCTATCCTCAGGTGAGTATTATATATTCGCAATTTATATTGTATGTATATTTACTCGACTCGATACATGACTGTTAACATGTTGAAATGTCGATATGTCAGCTTGAAGTCCATGCTGAGTTGACTGCTTCGACGAATGATGAGGATCAGATGTACATGCGTGGATTATCTATTCCACCTACTAAAGATGATCCATTGTTCGAGTCCTTTCCAAATAGATATAGGGTATGTTTATTTAATATCTTTAGTTGATCTGACTTATAATTTACGTACGTGGATTATTAAGTGTTAATCTTCTAATTTAAATAAGAGCATCATCCAATGGTACGACAATCGCCTCCACCTCGGATATCTCCTTTACGTCCACCAATTAGATCCTTAAACTTGTGAATTATTGGTTGACCAATAAACCATGATCGAGCTTGCTTGTGATCATTTTGACGAATATCGACTTCACAAGTATGTTTTTGTGCATACTTACGAACTACAAGGAAATCATTCATGTCTATCTCCGTTGCTCTCAAACGCCAACTGCAATTGTTGTCCACGCAAATAATTGTGTATGTTGACTTGTTTAATTTCTTTACTTTAAACTCAAAGTAATGTTTCATTGCAATCTGGTGCACGATTTTTTGTAAATTTCTTTTCGTGTCAAACAATTGATCAGCATGTAAATTATTATCATCGGGAACCACACATGAACAATTAGAAGACCGTGTACTCAAACCAGCATGTGAACTCCCACCACACTCATGTCTCTGATTGGATAAAGCAATCAAATCGTGATTTGTAAATTGCCTTTCATCCTCATTGTCTTGAACATGATAGTGAATTATGTACATAACAGTGAAAATATGGTGAGTAGCAACTATTTTGGAATATCCACATCATCCTCTCGAGCTATATCTAATGTATCCTAAAAATAATTTACATTACGATCCTCTCTATCAAAATCTTCGTGTTCACCCTTGAGGACATTCTTCCTTAATAAAGTGATGCAAATAGAAGTAGACTTGTGGCCTTGGTTCAATTTAATTACAATCTTCATTTTCACTTCAGAAGTGACTTTCTTAGCTGGAATCGGAATGGTTGAATGCTTGTGAAATAAAAATCTCATTTCCAAGCATGTTTTGAAATTGATGTTATCAAAATTGCATTAATCCCATCTGTTTCACTCGTCCATCTCTACTCACATCCACCATTTTCATTCTTTTGAAATTCACCAAAGTAACAAATCGGGACACATGCTAATATCATATCTGCATTACGAATTATTATATTAGAAAAAAATTAGATTAATCATAAGGAATTAATCAATAAGGATATCAAAACGTCCTTTACATTTGGACCATCGATTAATCAGACAACAAGGACGGTCGAGTCATCTGTAGGCACTGTTGTTTGCCCCCAATATTATTTTTCCCATTTTTTATAAAATTATATACGTATCAAATGAATTAAAACTTAACAATTTAAAAAAAATACTAATTTAACGAAAAAATTAAATGTACGTAAATATACTTATTGATTAGAAGTGATGAATATAAACAAAATATTTTGTTGTTGAGCGTTTGATAAGTTTATAAGATTTTAAGGTTGAAACATATAAAAAATGAAGGAGTTTTTTATTTGTGTTGGACTGAATAGATAGAGAAAGTGACTTGGTTTTGAAATTTAAATGAGATGTTTGGTTCGTACTTTGTAACTTAAAGTCTATTTTTTTTTTTTAAACAAACTCATATTTTTGTAATTGTGTAAAATATTTAAAGGTATTATTGTCTTTTAATCAATAGAAGGCCATATGATAAATATTTTTGATTGATGTGGAAAAGTGACGGTTTTATCAAGATATTACTAAGGTTGTGTTTGATAAGCCTAATTTTCTAAGGAAAATGGAAAATGAATTCCATTTCCCACTTTTTGACTTGTTTGATTGACAAAAGTTGTCATGGAATCGTCTTTCCTTACTTGTGTCACATCAACCCATTTTTCATATCTTTAAGGAATCGACTTTCTTGCCAAAGTGGTGGGATTCCATTTTCTTGGCAAAATGGAAATGTTTTATTTTTTTAAAAAAAAAAAATTAATTTTTAAAATTTTTTTTGACAATTGAAAAAAATTCTAGACATAATGATAAAAAATTTATCACTTTTATTGATAATTTTCATACAAAACAAAGCCAAAAGAATAGTATTCGATATGATAATTTTTTTTTAAAAAAATTTGGCAATTGGAACAAATTCTAGACCTAATTGTGAAAAAAATTATCACTTTAATGAACAATTTTCATGAAAAATAAAGTCAAACGGACACAAACTTTTAACATTTTTCAGGTGAAACATTATACCAATCAAACATAAATAATTATAATTCTCAATAAAATAATTTCTAGGCAATTAAATTGCTTGGAATTCATTTTCTTTCCACCCATTTTTCACCTTCGCAATCAAACAGACCCTAAAATTACGCTTGTCACGACGTGGAGGCCAAGGTGTAATATAGGTGGTTTTGATGTAGCTAGTGACACAGGTTATGATGAGAGCCGAGGCCATCATAGAGGAGACTTGTGCACAAAATGCTTGAAAACTAGAATCACTGCTCGAATTGTCAACACCTTCAACGTTCACAATCTTGCCACAAGTAAATTTTCCGAGACATTTTTTAGTCTTTGTTTGACGAACATTTGAGATTATAAGTTGATAAAAGTTGTAGTTAAAAATGAATTTTCATCAACTTATAATTTCATCAAACAGGTACTTGTATACTTATATATATATATATATATATATATATATATATATATATATATATATATATATATATATATATATATATATTTTGCTTAATTTTAATTTAGACAAAAATAAATTGTTTTAATTTTATTTATTTTTAAATATTTTTGCATAAAATAATTTAATCTTGTGAATATTCATTTTTCATTTAATGGACAAACTAAAATTGGTCAAATTAATAAAAAGATGAACTAAAAGGAATCTAAGGTTAAAAACTTGCCAACTTTTTTGCATTTTTATTGTTATGATAATATTACTTTAATTTTTCAAACTTAGATAATATAAATGTAAAAAGTATAAAAATACAAAAAATAGAGAAAAAGCTACTATTTCAAACAATATAAAACATTTAATGAATTCTCAGCTAGCTTTATGGAATTATTCTAAAATATTTGTATATGTTGATTTGTTAATTATTTGTCAATCGTATTTTAAGAAATAATATTATAAAAATATTTTTAATGGTATTTCTTTTTTTTAACTAAAATGGTTTGTATGAAAACGTGTATTATAATAAATAAGAAAAGAAAAGCATATAATTTAAATGATAATAATATAACAAATTTGGGCCACATTATCGTAGATTATAATGAAATGAATAATAAATTTTTTTGGAAAATTTGTTGTTTAAAAAAAAGGAATTAAGCTTCTCATCGTCATGTGTATATTTAACAGAGGTCAGGACTCAGTAAACAAAATTCCGGCCTCCTTTATATGCGTAATGCCTAGAGAGATTTACACATATGAAACCAATAGCTAACACGGAAATTATGTTCTTGGCTCTGCCTCTAATGTTAGGCCTAAGTATGAGTCCATAGTTCAAGTTCTAAGGTAAGCAAATCCATCAGAGCGCATTCGACTGAACCATGAGGAGTAGAGAGAGCCACCACCGCGTGAAATGAGATACATGAGAAATGTCACATATGCAGATGCTACAAGGCAGATCACAATCCCAAACAGCAGGCTATTGACTTCAGAAATGAAGAAGTGTAGCAGTACATATCCATTGATCAGGATTACCATTGCTGCTATACTCCACACTATTCTCTGCAACACACACAAATGGACAGTAAAGAACAATTGTAACAACTTTCGTTTTAGTTAAGCAAATGTAGGCAATGCCTTCGAGTTCTCACATCTTAAGGAAATTGACTATGGCTCTACCGACTACAGTAAACCAACTCGTCTAAAAATTTAAGTTGATACATCAAGTAGTATCAAAGCACACAAAGATTTTGTGTTCAAATCTGGTTGCTACCCATCTTTAATAAAATCCTCATAATTCAGTGCCCGAAATAGTCTGGTTATAGATTAAAATGTTCACTCCTATTGATGCATGTGAAATCATGCTTCTAATTCTTTTTAACTCAGTTCTCTGTGGCATTTTGATGTGAAAAGCAAGCATGAACCTACAGATCAAAATTTAAATACCCAATAACTCAAAACCCGATCTTAAAGATGATATAAACTGAAAGAACTAGATATAGTTCACTGAGTAGACAAATAAAACCAGACAACAAAGAAACAGAAGGAAACTATAAGTTACCTTTGAAGTAGTTCCAATTTTAAAGCCTCCCATAATCTTCTCATTTGACACTAACGTTAGGAGAGGGATAATTGCAAATGGAATTTGCATACCCTGGAGCACGTTAAGCCACTCATTCAGAACATCAAGTGAGTCTTCAGATTTATTGAAAATAATAGCTATAACTATTGTTGGCACAATGGCACAACTTCTGGTAATCACTGATCTTAGCCATTTCTTCAACTGAAGGTTAAGGAAACCACCCATAATAAACTGCCCTGCATAAGTACCAGTCATGGTACTACTTTGCCCAGCTGCTAGAAGACCAATGCCCCATATATAAAGAATCGGAAATAATCCTCCACCATACCTCTGTTTAAGATAATCTCCTGCATTTACTAAGCCTATACTACTGGCTTGAGAAGTCCCGTAGAATCCCTTTGCAAATACTGCTGTGACACATAGATTGACGATGAATGAAACAAGAACAGCAAGCGAGGACTCAATCGTGTAGTAATTGAGAGCTTCTTGAACTCTTCCTTTATTTTGGGGATCAATCTTTCTTGATTGAACTAGAGCAGAATATAAGAAGACATTATGAGGAGTTATGACACAGCCTACAACTCCAACTGCCTTCTGTATTGTCTTGGAGCTAAGTTTGGGAATTAGAAGTCCTGAACAAAGAAGACCAAATCTCCGTTACATTGATGATGAGTGACAAGCTGAATTTGACCAAAGACAGAGTTAAAATGAACTGACCTATAATTAGTTCTTTTCCACTGGGTTTTGTGTCAAAAAACATCCAGGTAAACGATACTGCCATAGTAGAAATAAGAACTCCAAAAAAGGCTTCTAGTTTTCTGACTCCATAGTTCTCAAGAAATAAGAAGATGAAGCTGTTCACGACAGAAAAACCCATTCATTCAACGGAGAGGACATTTTTATTGAATTTGTTGGTCAAGCGTCAAGGAAAATGTTACTATAGTTAAAAAAAAAAAAAAAAATCAGAGACCAGAGGATAGAACATAAGCTTGTTGATCTACAAGAGTAACATCTAACATAAGCATCCAGCTATGACAATATTACTCCAGTCTTCCCAATGGATGTGACTTATCCTAGAAAATGATGCGCTACTAAAAACTTTTAAAACTAATGTTCTAGAACTGAAACTTTATCCAAATTATTTATATTGTTATATCCTATACTCTAGCAGAAAACGATTACCTTGACTACAGTTTTGTCTGAAGAAGCCTATTCCAGATGTGCCAAAATTTGTTGAGGGAAGAAAAGACGTATTCTTGTTCCAATTTCACAAACCACAATGTTCCCATACAAGGAACTGATGTTAAAACATTGGCCTTCCTTATAGTTGCCATTCTAATCATAATACAGCTCTTCATTAATATATATACATATGTTTTCAGAATTAGGAATTATTGTAAAATTAATATTGTATCATGAGCATACCAATCCAGTAGATATCACGAATCTCAATTTGTTTGTAAACTCATATTTGTGGCTAAAGCATAATTAAATTTAAGTGAAACAAACATGATCTTTCTTCAGTAAAGTTGATACAAAATATGCCCATTCTTCTCTGTAAATTTCAACTAAAACTTACAAATCGGTGCATTGACCTATGAACTGAAGATTTGGAGCATCCTATTGATCAAGTTATCTTTTAACTTAATAACTACAGCATGATAATGCTTTTGGTGATACAGCAATCCATTGGCTGTTAATGAATTCATTGTTCGAGATTAGTATGTTTCCAAACTATGTACTAAAAAACGAACTTCGTTTCACAGGAAACCCTGTTCAAAATCAGATACACAAACAAGAATGTGCTCTGTATTGGTGTTCAAAGCATAACACCTTGAACGAGAAAGATATTTCACTTTTTCTGTACAACGACCATGAAGAATAGACCCGTGTGCATTAGGGCTGTCAAAACACACCCTACAAATGAAGGTTCTTAATATTCTGCCCCCAAATTACAAGTGGTGAGTTAGAATAAGGATAACTGGCGAGGATAAAAAATTATCTCCACATCCTACTTGAAAAATTCATCTTATTTCAATATGCAATCACAGTTTATACCACTTAGTAAATAAATGTGATAATTGGCTAATAAATGAAGTTCCTGACAAGTCTCATAGATCCAGGCGTAATTCTATTCACAACTCATAGTTAACAAGTACTTAAATGTATTGTACGAGGACGACATGCCTTCTATACACACACAACACACACTTATTCATCATATTATTAGTTATTCAAACATTCTCGCTAACTTAGGCATCAGACGGCCTATGTTGGGTAACCTTAAAACCAATGTCCCACAATTGTGTCCCAAGACCACAGCAATAAGGAAACAGCGTTTCGATGATTCTCGTTAAGTTGAAATGTTGATGGATTTTGACATCAACAGTATTCATCATCAAATAGTTACTGGCAAGAGTGAAGTATGCCAAAAAGAAAAGGAACTAACCAATCAGAAGCAGTGATAAGTACACCAGCCCATAGAGGCACTACCCCATGGCTCAAAATCTTGATAGCAATGGCACTGCCAATCACTTCCTGAATATCAGCCCCAATCAAGGCTAACTCAGCCATCAACCACAACAAAATTCCGGCCCAGTACGGATACTCCTCCCTACATATCTCTGCCAAGTGCCGCCCCGTGGCCACCCCTAGCCTTAAAGACAAGAGCTGAATAACAAGCCCCATAAACGTAGCCCACATTAGCAACCAAAGTAAAGAATAGCCCGCAATTGCCCCTGCCTGCAGATCACCCTCCAGGTTTCCCGGATCAAGAAATGCCACGCTCATTAGAAAGCCCGGTCCGAGGAATTCCCACAGCTTCTTCCATGAAAATGGTGGCACCGGCCCTTCGTCATTTGACTCGATTTCCAACGCCAGAACATTTTCTTGGGATTCATAGTGATCGAACAGTAGAGGATTTGAATCTTTGGGATCTTGTTGTTCTGCATGGTGGGGCGTACCATTGTTGATTTTTGGAGGTGGAGGAGCGAAATTCATTGTGTCATTTCATTTGCATGTGATTTTCTCTACGTATACTTGAAAATTCAAGAACTTCTTAACTGGGTTAATGGAATTTAAGACAAATCATTTGTAGAAATTGCAAATTTATCGTCACCTGTTTAATATAGAATTGATCTGGGCAAGAAAATATCGAACTGAGGGAATTAAATTGGACTATTCTTATGGCTAGCCTAAAAGATTACACCACCACTTAAAAAAAATGTAAACATAATATTCAATGTTAATCACTCCTTCCATTCTTGGTAAAACAAATAAGAAAGTCCCATCGTGTTAAATACATCGATGATCACTCATAAAAGATTGAAATAACTTGTTACAACTTTTGTTTACACATTTGAATCAACACCGAAGTTACAAATTTCAATTAAATTAGGAGTTAAACTAAAATGTAATGAAATTTAATTGGTCTCTATTTTTTTTTTGTTATTATTATTTTTTTCAATCAAGTTATCCAACTCTTATGTTGGGGATGTGTTGCACAAAATGATTGACGTTGAACAAATCTCGCAAACAAAAGTGTTAGCATGTTCAAAACATCATCACTACGCTGCTTTTTTTGGAGGAAAAATTGAGAGCAGACTTCCCAAAATCCACACACAATCTCCAATTCAATCTTATGTGAATGAGAACCAACAGCTGAGATACCAAATTCCCAAGTGAAAAAGCAAGAGACTTGAAAAAGTGTGTATTGTTCACCTTCTCTATGCCTTTTGTTGGTTGCATTTAAATGGCTATGTTTGCATTAGCCCCTCAGGGGTCGTGCACTTTATGTATGCAACACATTCTGTGTCCACGTTTGAGACCCATTTTTTGGGGAAAATGAATTTTGAGATAGTAAGTTTTTAGAGAATGCGCGGTTAAAAAAATCGGGAAAGATTTTAAATTTACTTGTGAAATTATTTTTGAGATGTGTGGTTGAAAATAAATTTCGAGAAAAATGAGGTTCAAAGATCTATTTCACCATGTGCAAAGTGCATACTCAAGGCTGCCAAGAAACTTCATTGGCACTAAAGGAACATCCTAATAATGAAGAAAAGAAAAGAACACTTGAACTCAACAAACTGAGCACACTACAAATGAACAATAAACATGTGGAAAACATAAATATAGCAAGAATCTTTTTTTTTTATAGCCGTAGACGTCCGAACCATCTTGCGTGCACCCCGACTAATCCCACAAGACCTTGGAGTTTACGACCGAATACTCACCTCAGTGGCTCTGAGGAGACGTGACATAAATACAATAAGAATCTCAACATATATATGCTCATGTTTGATAGAAATTAAAATTCAAATTTTAATACAAGTCAAAATTAATAATTAATTTTAATCACACATTTTATAGGATCAATAACTTTTCAACCACACAATTTATCAGTTTTCATCAAAATTTACTAAAAATTTAATTTTAATCTCCTACCAAATAGGGGATAACTAGCATCAATTACATACTAGGTAAGTGCCTGCAAAGGTTTTTTTTTTTTTTTTTTTTTCAAAGGAAAACACCAAATAAACAGACAATAAAGGTACAGGGCAACAACTGGTCTTAAAAGACCAAAACTTATTTCCACTTGATTTGATTGAAGTCCCTTCTAGCAACTACCAAATGCATATCAGACTACATCAAATGGAGAACTTTTCATTTCACAAAATTGATGACTAAAAAATTTGTTTTCCTTCTGGACAGCAGTGAATATAGTACAATGAACCTTGTACAATAATGACAGAAAAGCACCTTCATCCAGTTTATATCTGGTCATTTAGCATGGACATTTCCCCCTCCACGAATGCACCGTTAGATTTTTAGTTACTGTAGAGAGAGCAGAGCAATGGCATGTCCATTATTTGATGATGATTTTCAGGTTTGCAATATAAGGCATTCAAGATAAGGCAATCATACAAACGATTTTCAGCTCAATGTCCAGCATAAGAATTCCCCTTGGAGATTAATTGGTTTAACCAATTTGAAAGTTCGCTACCGCTATGTGAAATAAGATATACAATAAATGCTACATATGCTGCTGTTCCAGAACAAACGAGAAAACCAAAAAGCAGTCCATTAACTTCAGACAGAAAAAAGTCGAGCAAAAGATATCCATTAATCACTATCACGAGGCCAGCTACTGTCCAAGCAGTTCTCTGCATTACAGATAAACAGAAGAATGAGATCACAGCATTGATAGATCCTTGTTTATGCCCTCAAAAATAGAAGATATCGATCTGTTTCTCTCACTCAAAATCCCTAGATTCCCTCCAAGTCATATCCAGTAAATCATAATAAGATGCAACTGGATTTTAATGGTATGCTATTAGCTAATACTCTTAGTGAAAACAGATAAAGATGATCTCACGCACAGAGCTTATCCAGCAAAGACGAAAATTTTGAACTGGAGAACCAAGTGAAATTAACTCGTAAACTCACTAGGAAATATAAAGTGTATGGCATAGACAAAAAGCTGACCAATGTGGGAATAGAATTTCATGCATCCAGTGGATAGAGTAGTCATTTAGTCAAAAATTATGCCAGGAAGAAAACAATTGATGAGAATTATCCGTGTTTGTAATTCTTAGTGTCTTTTAGAATCACAGAAATACGAAAAAGACATTTTGTTTAGGCAGGCAACAGGAAAGAACCAGTATATTATTATCAAAGTAAATCCTACATGATTTGCATGCAAGCAGTAAATAACTTGCTATAAAAGAAATTGTTCGCTCTCTCGGTTGTAAAAATAAATTATGTTATGTAAATATTTCTCTATAACTAAATGAAACAGAATACATAACTAAGAGTAGCCTGAATCTGCTTGAGAAATGTCTTGTGAGAATTACTTTTAGAACCCTACACTAACCTTCATGCTAATAGATTTTGGGGATAAAAAGTCATGCATTGTACACAAATTTAATTCTTACACAGAATACATCATCTTCATAAACACAATTTTCAAAGCATTGGTTTGCACTATAATTTAATAACTGGAATTGTTGACTCACCTCAAGTGCAGGTCCAATTTTGAAGACTCCCATGACCTGCTTCTTGGACACCAAGGTGAGAAGTGGGATCAGTGCAAAAGGTATCTGCATAGACTGTAGCACATTGAGCCATTCATTCACTATATCTAAGGATGCTTCTGATTTTTTGAAAACCAGTGCCACAACTATAGTTGGTAAAATTGCACAACTTCGAGTTATTAGTGCCCTCAACGATTTCTTTAACCGAAGGTTAAGAAATCCTCCCATTATAAACTGTCCAGCATATGTGCCAGTAATAGTACTACTCTGCCCAGCTGCCAATAATCCAATACCCCATATGTAGAGAATTGGAAACAGTCCACCACCATACTTTTCTTGAATATACTGTCCTGCATTCACTAAGCCTATACTATCTGCCTGTTTACTGCCATAGAACCCTTTAGCAAAGACAGTTGTGACAAATAGATTGATCATGAAGGAGACAAGAAGAGCAACTGAGGACTCGATTGCATAATAATTAATGGCCTCCTGGACCTGGCCTTTCTTGTCAGGGTCAATCTTTCTTGACTGCACCAAAGCAGAATGTAGAAAAACATTATGAGGCATTATTACACAACCCACAACTCCCACTGCTTGTCGAATTGTTCTTGAGCTGAGCTTTGGAACCAAGAGACCTGTTCATATTACCTGTTAATATTACAAACAGACATGATCGATAATCCATACACATACAGATGCCATTTTTTATTTTAATTTTTCTTCCAGTTCCTCACTTATTTCCATCTATCCTCTAGTTGGGGAGGGGAAAAGGTTATATATACGTAATTTATCCAATCATTTTCTTTTCAAGTGGTCATAGCATACACTAACCTATCAGAAGCTCCTTTCCACTGGGTTTAGTTTCAGCAAACATCCAAGCAAATGAAAGTGCCATAGTTGCAATAAGAACTGCGAAAACAGCTTCCAACTTCCTCACTCCATAGTTTTCAAGAAGTAAAAACATAAAACTGTATAACAAGTTAACAAAACCAACTTCAGTAATCAAATTGAAACTCCTATTAATTAAAATGCATACAGTTACACATTCACAATGTCGCACATGCACAACACAGAGAGTATAATAATAAAGCTCCTTTGGTTCATGGGATAAGGGAAGATTAATAATGAATCCTACATTATGTTGTATTTTCAATTGTTTACTTGGATCAGTAGTCAAGTAGGATTGTCTTTCAGAAATATAGTGATTAGACAATCCTAAGGGATTCTGGGATAGTTTATCGAGCAATTAGACTAAGCTGCAAGATGAAGCTTACTTTGTATGTCGTCCCTTACCTCTCTTCCTCCCTCCCCTCTCAGCCTACATATCTACCTACACAATCCCCTTCCTACTCATCGCTTCACCCCCACCCTCTTGCCCATCTTCAGCCTTCAAATTCACCATCATCCACCACTCACTTTCCAATTTTCATCACCACCAGCTCCCATCCTGTCTTCATCAACACAACTCTTGGTAATCCTTCTCCACCCTCCTCAAAACCCAGCCCCAAATCTCTGATGTATAGCCCCGGCCTATGACTTTCCTAACCACACCCCTTCAATCCAACGCAAATTGAGCGCTCATCTCGAACCAATAACAAGATTGCCTTGGTTTAAGAAAGAGCAGAGAGACTGGTGGTGTTGCGATTTCCTTTTTAGATGAATCTGTGCAAGTCTAGACCCTTGTTCATTGCTTTATTTCAATTTTCAACTTTTGGGTAAGAAGTGGATAAATGTGTTAGAGAAAATAATATTTTGCCATTTTCAACCCCATGATTAACTTTAAAAAACAAAAAATAAGATTTATTGAAAAAGATAACCAAGACAATAGTGCTTCATTATTGATCCAAAGATGATTGGCTTATCATGGAACGTGAATAAATAAGGCATAAGTGGTTTCTGAGTAAGATGACACCCAAATTCAATCACAGGAGAAAGTATACTTTCAGATACATGGAAAAAGCAGTCTTTTTCTCAATCAACTAGCAGTACGTGACATAAATATAGCAACTTCCACAACAAAAAGTGCCTCTAATGCCAAACTAACATCATCTTCCACCAACAAGTAAAGGTACCAAATTTCACCACAAGAAATATTTATACTACAAATTTAATGTTGGCTTTCACCAAAAATAAAAAGTACAGCTCAGAACATGCAGAGTGTAACTCAGAAACATATGGCACTTTAACAAAAACTTATTACTCCGAATTATAACTAAAATGTACCGAGCAACTAACGGAAGATTTTGGGACCAAGAGAAGAAAAAACCGGTTTTCGAATTTTATGAACTGACATAGGACTACCTCAGTTCCCAGAATTTCCAGCTAAGTATGTCAAGAATGATTAAAATGAACTTTATCAATCTCTGTTTTTCTAATTAGTTCCAGATTAAAAAACCATAGACTATAGTCCTGGTAGCATTTTTCCCTTTATTTTCAACATTTCTCATCTACAAAATGAAAAGAAAATTGAAAAATAACATACCAATCAGAAGCCGTAATCAAGACACCAGCCCAAAGGGGGATCATCCCACGGCTCAAAATCTTAATAGCAATGGCACTGCCAATCACCTCCTGAATATCCGCCCCAATCAAAGCCAGCTCCGCCATGAACCAAAGCAAAAGCCGGGCCCAATCAGTGTACTCCTCCCGGCACAGCTCCGACAAGTGCCGGCCGGTTGCCACACCCACCCTCACAGATAGAAGCTGGATCAGCAGACCCATAACCGTTGCCCACATCAATAACCAGAGTAACGAATAGCCGGCAATTGCTCCGGCCTGCAGATCCCCCTCCAAATTACCAGGATCCAAGAACGCAATACTCATCAAAAACCCAGGACCCGTAAATAACCACAATTTCTTAAACGAAAACGGTGGCACGCTGCTAAAATCTGTGGAGCTGGTAGAATCCAATTCAAAATCAAGAATCAAAATCTTTTCCCGGGAATCATACGCAGCTTCTTCTACATCTTCTTGTTCAATTTTTTCATTATTGTCAGTTGACCGGAGTTGTGAGGGTAATAGACTGTGAGACTCACCTACTTGTTCCGGTTCGTTTTCTTCTGGTACTGGGACATTGGAGGAGTTGGAGGGTGTAAGGTCCTGTTCTTGAGGTGGGTTCACTGTATGATTCGAATTTCCATTCCCTTTTCCCATGAGATGAGGTGTAGGTTGGGGAAGGGAGGCGCACGGCGGGTGGTGGTGACAATAGGCCAAGTCGACGGTGGAGAATCGGGCTACTGGCGGGATGCGAGAATTTGTAGATTAGTTATACGGGAGAAAGAATGGCCTGCACGCGGTAGTTACCTATATTGGTACAATTGCCAATAGATTGTAGCCACGTAACAATTTCTGAGTGTTTAAGCATGCTTGGCTAAGCTCAAAGAGTTCTATCTCATGTATGTGTGTGTGTGTGTCAGAGAAGATTGCTATCAATCCTTCTGATAAAAATAAAAAAAAATAAAAAAAAAAATATTTGTAAACTTCCAAATCTCTTCGATGAAAAAGTTAGGAATGCTATCAATGATAAATATAGGCTTAATAGCTCAAAACGTCCATACGTTTAGTATGTAGTGTGCAAGACGTCTCTAAGTTTCAAATTTTTACATTTTCACCTATATTTCAACGTTTCATTGCGAAAAACGTCATGTTCACCTATTTTTAACGTAAAATGACCAATATACTTTCATATATAGATAAAACAAAAAATAAAAAAAATAATAATAAATAGCAGTCTTACTCCTAAACTTTTTAAAAATGCAAATGAGTCCAAAATTTAAGAAAATATTAAAAATAAGGACGATTGTTTGCCCATAAACCGCCCAAAATGCATCCAAATGCCGGCAACCTACAGCAACCAAAGCCGCCAGACTTGGACACCAGTCGACAGCCCTTCACTTTCCCTTCAATTAGCAACCAACACCTTCCAATTCCATCAACTATATAGCCCGAAATCACTGCCCAAAGTTTGGTGCCTGCAATCTGAAAATCATTGGAAAATCCACCTCCGGCCACCTCATGATCGGAACTGTACACCGGTCGATTGCCCATCACCAGACGACCTCATCCATGTCAAAAATCCACCCTAAACATCATCACAGAATTTTGAATTGATCCCAGAAGTTACGCCAGTCGCGCTGTCGCACAGCATGTCTGAAAATCCCAAATTAAAATCCACCTCCGGCCACCCCCATGATCTATACACCGGTCGATTGCCCATCACCAGACGAACCACCAGACGACCCCATCCATTTCAAAAATTCACCCCCAAATATCATAACAGAATTTCGAATTTATCCCAGAAGTTATGCCAATCGCACAGCAGGTCCGAAAATCCCAAATTCTGATTCCGTCCGGTTGACCCAGGGTCATGGACCACCTGGGCTGCCTTCTCCTCCACATGGCGCATCTAGCCCAACCATGGGTCTTCCTCAATTTCGTCCAGAATGCATTGATGGATTCTTGATAAAATCATATTATCATTTATTTTTCTTCAATTTCTTTTGACATATGGCTAAAGATAAGATTTTTGGGTGTTCTAGGAGATGGGTTTTAGTTAAGAATGAGAAAATATTTCTTGTGGTGGTGGTGAAGTCGGCTGAGGAAGGGGAATGAGAAGAAGATGAGAGAGAGAGAATTTTTATTTTTATTTTGGTTATTTTTAATATTTTAATAATTTATTTGGACTCATTTGTATTTTTTATTGGTTTATAAGTAAGATTACAATTTATTCCTTATTTTTCTTTTCTTTTATTTCTTGTTTTATCTATATAGAAGGGTATATTAGTCATTTTACGTTAAAATAGGTGAAAATGACGTCTTCCGCGATGAAACGTTGAAATATGGGTGAAAATGCAAAAATTTGAAACGTATGGACGTTTTACACACTACATGTCAAACGTATGGACGTTTTGTGCTATTAAGCTATAAATATGATGTTACAATTCCCTATACTTCTCTTACTTACGGATAAATTATTCATTTTGTCAATAAAGAAGCATTAGCATTATGTAATGATATTAAACTCAAAGTCAAATTGAAATCAGAAAGATCTGATAGTGGAAAAGAACCAAGTTCTTTTTGTGAGTAATATGATTTTGAAAAGATCCTCCATCTTCAAAAGTCAAAACAAAAAATTTCCCTCTTATTTAAGAAAAGGGTCTTCTTCAAAATATTTTCAAAAGAAAATACTTTCCAAAAATATTTTCAGAAAAGTTGAAAAAGAAAATTTTCAGAAAAGAATTTTTCAAAATCTTCCAATATTACTTGTTGAAAGTGTAAACAAACTAGTCATTATTCAAACAAATGTCTTATGAAGTGAAAGATTAATAATTTTCAAATAAATAAATAAATTAAACTTGAACTTCTCAATTTACTAAATTCTAGCTCAGAAGAAAAAAATTTTGATTCTAAACTTGAGATGGTTTATCAACTTCAGGAAAATTATGATGTTGAAACCAGTTCAAACTCCCCTTCTACTTCAAGCAAAATTAAAAAAAAAGTTTATAATTGAAAAACCATACATGTTCTTACAAAAAAAGACTACCTTATTCAAAAAATAATTGAGAAAATAAAAAATCCTCAATTAAAGAAAAAGTTCTCTTTTGCCTTCTAATACTCATGTTGAGCCATTTAATATGAACAACATATTAAATAGATTCAAAGGAGAAAATTCTTCAAAAACTTCTTGTTCTGAATTAAAGCATAAAGTCAATGAGATGAAATCTCGAATTTCTTTATTAGAAAAATATATGAAAGATGCCAATATGAAAGTTGTTTTGCTTAAAGACTAAAAGTATAGAACAAGAAAACAATCATTTTTGTGATTCATCCGATGATGACACTATTCAAGAATTTTATGAAAATTCTCAATTTGAAGAAAAATAGATTAATGTTATTAATCGAATTCAATTTCAAAAATGATATTGCAATATGACTATTAGAGTTAACAAAGAATTCAAACTCAATATTAGAGTCTTAATTGATTTTGATCAAAATTGTATTAGGAAATTATTAATCCTCACTAAGTATTTTGAAAAGACTGCTAAGCGCCTATATGGTGCCAACGGTGAAAAAACTTAACATTCAATATAAACTTTCAAAAGCTTATATTTGCAATTTCAATATTTTTTTCAAAAATATATTTTATTTACTCAAAGATTTAAACCAAGAAGTTATTCTTAACACTCCTTTTATTATTCAAATTTATCCATTTCTAGCTACTTCTAGAGGTCTTACCCCCACAAAATTTCCATCTTACAGAGATGTGAATGCTTTGAAAAAAAGGCATCTATTTCAAAATTAATTAATAACATTAATTACAAAAAGAAATATATTTAATTTCTTAAAGAAATTTTTTTTTTTAAAGAATTGATGATCAATTAAAAGTCTCCTCAATTATTGAGAAAATTTCTTCACTTTAAAAGAAAATTGAAATTGAAATATGTTCTACTATTCCAAATGTTTTTTGGAATAAGAAGAAACATGTTGTTTCTCTTTCATACAATTCCGATTTTTATGAGTCAATTATTCCTACAAAGTCTCAACCGATTCAAATGAATAAAGATCTGCTCGATCATTGTATCAACGAAATCAATGATTTACTTGATAAAGGACTGATTAGTCCAAATAAATCCTCTTGGAGTTGTTCAACCTTTTTATGCCAGTAATTCTACTGAAATTGAATGAGGTATTCCTTGTTTAGTTATCAATTACAAATCTCTCAATAAAGCTCTTCAATGGATAAGATATTTATTGCCTCAGAAGAAAGATTGTTAAACATATTATTCAAAGCAACTATCCTCTTAAAATTTAATATGAAGTCTGGATTCTTGCAATTTCAAATTAAAAAAGAAGATATATACAAAATGACATTCAATGTTCCTTTAGGTCAATACAAATATGATGTTATGCTATTTGGTCTAAAAAAGTTCATTCATCAGAAAATCATGAATAATATTTTCAATTCTTTTCAAGATTTTATTTAGAGTTGGACATGGTTCGATTCGATTCTCTTCAAAATCGAACCAACCCAAATGTTTCGGGTATTTAATAAATGGAACCGTTGTGTCCAAATATAATTATGGAATCATTAGAGTTCAGTTCAATTCGATTCGGTTCGGTTCAGTTCCGTACCATAATTAAATTTTTTAACATTAACAACAATACTACATAAATACAACTAATGACATGTTCATTCGTAACTTTACAAGTTAACATAGCCCAATTTAAAAATATATAAATAAAAAGTTGTCCAATAAAATTAATTCAATGTATACAAATACCAAAAAGTAGGTACTAATATTAAAACATCAGTGATTCATATCAATAATTCATTTGCTTCAAGCAGCCAAAATGTTGGGTCAAAGGGGAAATTGGAATGGAAAGGCCAAAGGGGAAGGATAATGCCCAAACCCAAATCCATCGATTCTCGATTCAGATGTCCGTTCGAGCATTTAACTTATGAAGAACCGCTCGAAGTTTGAGTTCGGTTCAGTCCGATTCGGTTCGAAAGTTTCGTCAAGCCCTAATTTATCATTGTTTATATTGATAATGTTCTTATATTTTCTGAAAGAATGGAACAACAATTCAAGCATATTAATACATTCATTCATGTTGTCAAAAATAATTATTTAATTGTTTCAGTTAAGAAAATTGTTTTTTTGTCAAACGCGTATAAGGTTCCTAAGTCAATACGTACACTTAGGAACACTTACATGTACTTAAAGAAGTCTAGAATTTGTTGATAAATTTTCAAATGAAATTCTAGATAAAACAAGTTTGCAGTGTTTTTTAGGCCGTGTCAATAGCATTAAGTTATTATACTTACAGAATAGTTTATCAAATATCTCATTACGCCGAATCACATTCATAAGAAAGTGAGTTAAAAAAAAAAAACTCATGCCAATTCGAGCTATCTTCAAATCACAAAGAGCTACAATTGGGGATGCGTTGAAAATAAAAATGTTGCATTCTTTAATACACGATCTGAAATTTGATCTTATTAAGTAACTGTATGTGTTATATTTGATATGCACATAACGCATGGGGTCCACGTCAACTTGACATTGATGATGTCAATTGGAGGCCAAGACTTGGACTCGTTTCGCTAAAACTACCTTGACTAGGGTTGGACATGATACAGTTCGTTTCGATTCTCGACTTGGGCTCGTTCCACTAAACATATCTTGAGCCTTGACCCATTTTTCATTCCTATGTGACCTCATCTAAGTTTTTTAAACACTATTTAAATCTCCCTCGCTTTTCTCGCCCATTTATTCTATTTCGAGTTAATTTGATCGTCGGAGTGCAAATGGTCATCAGACCTTTTTCTCGACCTATGACCTTTGCACTCTAATAGTGTGTTTCAGCATGTAGGTGATGCCTATGTGAATTAGGAGTTAATGAAAATTCTATTGACCACTCGATCGAACAAATCCCGAGATCAACATGCATCCAACTAGTTCATACTTTCGCTATTAGAGTGAAATAGATAGTAAAATATACGAGTTGCAAAATACTTCCCGTCTGCTCACTGTGTAAATAAGTTTGTAAAAGTTTTGGTGATCATTTAGAATGCTCAATTTTGGCAATTTTAAGGAAATTTATGTATTTAACTTTGTCCAATTAATCTGAAGTTAACTCATTTAGTTTTTCATATTTGATTTTATTTCGACTTCATAAAAATTAATTTAAGGAGCAATTTTCGGACCTTGAACTCGGATTGGCTCAAAGTTTTGATTAAACAGGGCGGGGCAAGGATATAATTTGAACATGGACACGTGTCTATACCAGTAATACAATTACAACTTTTAATATGTTACGGATATTTAAATTTAAACTTGGATTCAATCTTAGTTAAAATATACATAGTTCTGGTTTAGTTCTTGTTTGTAGTTAAATAGTTGAATTTATAATTCCATTGGACTCGTGGGTGCTATTTCAATAATAAAGTTCGAAGTGTGTTTGAAGCAAACCCACATAGCAATTGAATTACGAAACCCTCGACAAATTAGATCAAACATAAAAAAGTCAAGAATCAACGTTTAAAAGCTTTACCCAATAAACTATTGAATTAAATAACCAAGACAATCACCATCAACATCTTAACCCCGTGATCACAAAACTTATGAATCATTGATGAAGGTCACAAAAATTTAATTTTTGATAAGTTCGGAATTAATTAAATGAAGAATAAGAAGAAGAAAACAATAAGTATTGTAATAATATCTCTCAAATTGTGTGTGTTTTTTTTTTAATAATGAATGAAATGTGTCCTATTTATATGGAACTCATTAAACCTAATTAAAAAAGGGAATCAAGCTTTAAAAATAATAAAAAATATCACAAAATAGAGTTTTAATTAAAATAGAAGATTGCACGAAATTTAAGAAATTCGCTACTAGAAATACATTATGCGGCTGCATAGTGTAAATCTATGCGGTCGCATAGATCATTTGAGCTTCCCCTTTGTGGATTCGGTAAAGGGGCATGTTGCATGTTCCGTCCAATTTCTCCGTCCATTGCTTGAATCAAGTTGCTCAATTTCATTTTATCGTCCATGTCTAACATCAAACGTATCCTTTTACTTGCCGTGATCAATGTTTCATTCACCGTGGCTTGAGCAAGTAGTCTCATCGCCTCTTTGACCTGCTTCACTCGCGATATATTCATAGGCCATTCCTTAGTTATCAATGGATCCTTGCCCTGAATTGCTCTTGTATCATGGATCACACCAGTTTCAAATGTCAAGAAATAAAGTTTATAAACCTCATTTCAAAAATTTAAAATTATTTATAATATAATCTTTTTCTTCCAGAAAATTAAATAAAACTTAAAACAAGTTAATTACATTGCTCAAATTAACATATCAACATATTACCTCAAGTTCTGAACTCCATTTTAACCGATACATTATACCATCTAATTTTTAATTAAGTAATGTTATTTGCAGTCGCTCATTACCATAGTCTTCCTACATGACGTTCATGCATCAAATCTTTAATTGCCATATGTATATCATATAGAACGATTACGGTAGTGAGCGATTGTAAATATCGTTATTCTTTTTAATTAATGTAATCTTTCATAAACGCTCAAGAATTGGCAAATAAAGACTATCCTAAATTAAACCACGCCATCATTAATCAATAAAAACAACTGTCTTTCATAAGCTTGGATATCGATATTTAGTAGGGTATATAAAATAATATTAATATTTAATACATACAAGAAATTTGTATGTATGTAGTGTCTCATCCAATTAAGCAATGTATATATTTGTCTTTATCAATTCCATTTTGGTTCCCTTTCTGTTTGAGATAGCATCACACATCATTTGCATACTTCGGACGGCTCTTTGGCTAAATTCAGAAAACAATTCAACCTTTTCGACGCCTTTTTTTTTTTTGGATTCATTTAAATAGTGTAGTCAAAGTAATTATTCATTTAAAAAGCATAGCTTCAATGTTTTTTTTTTTTAATTAAAAGGCCTAAAGATAAAAAATGGAAAAATAGAATATGTAAATGACTAGAATGTCCTTGTATATAGAAAGACATTATTGCCCTCGATATCATTTCATATTCCCAACATGTTTAGCCCCAAATCAACTTTTCTTGGTTGTAGAGATTATGGCTTCATTCCTAGGTTTTCTCATCTCCTTACTCATCATCACCATCTTCTCTCCTCCATATAACATGCAGTCTTTATCATGAAAAAAATCCCAAAATCTACATTATCATTCCCTCAACCACTCAAATGATTGATGTGGGTAATCAAAGTTACCATATTATTGTTGGGCATTTGGAGAAGAAAATAGGGCTTATAACTTATTAGAAGAAGATTTTAACTATTGGGCTAAAGCACATTTTAACGAGATACGTTACAATATATATTGACCACAAATGATGTAGAATCGCTAATGAGGTTGAATGGAAATTTCCCAAGCATTGATGGTTAGAGAGGTATTTCCACCATAGTTATGAAGACATGACGAACGATTGCTAGAAAAGAGGAAAACGTTTACTGGAGAGACATATAAGTCTTGTAAGTGCAAGAAATTGGTCATACTCGCTCCACTTGCACAGGCCAAGTAGCTCGTAGTGATCCATAATGTGTGGAATGTTGTCATGACTTATGGCCAGGGGCGAATCCAGGGTTTTAAACCAGCACGGGCGGCCGTTGACCATTTGATCCGTCTCATCGGCCTCAATAAAATATTAAGAGCCCGTTTGAGGCTCATTTTTGCAAAAAATACATTTTGAAATAGCGATTTAATGGAGAATGTGTAGTTAAAAATAAGAAAAAAAAATTTAATTTGTGTGTAATATTATTTTATTAGAGAATGTGTTGTTAAAAAAAAAGAAAAATGTATTTTCAAAAAAATGGGAATCAACAAGGCCTAAAATTTAAATGTAATAATTATTTTGTTCAAACTAAACAGATAAAATTATGTGATAAAAATTAGCCGTCCTCATCAAATTACATCATGACCAAGTTTTGAATAATTCAAAGGAAGAGTATGGGTGTAAAGTTTTATAATAGCAATTGCATCAAACTTAATATATATTATTTTCTAAACTTTTTGACAAAGCTTCAACTGTTGCCATAATGGTCCAGGGCTCAAATTGTTAAGTGGAGGTCCTAGGTTCGAAACTTCAATTCCCTTTTATTAATCAATTTGGCAAATATTGTATAGAACTAAAAATATTTCATAAAAAATTGGTTGAAAGATTCGAACCCAAGACATGAAGTGAAAAAAGGGCGGTTCCTCACCAACCAAGCTATGCTAAGAGTTTGAAAATATAAGGAATGAATATTTATATATAAGTAAAATATATATCTATTATCAACAAAAAAAATTTATTCCAGGCGGATCCAGCCCGGGCGGCCGCGAGGGCTGGCCAGGTGCTGGATCCGCCCCTGCTTATGGCTTTATTATTTTGTACTTATTTGAAGCAACAAATTATTTATTATATTTGGTAGTCATTGTGCTATTACTTTTGTGGTATTGGAACGATCCTAAATCATTATTATTTTTCCTTATGTTATTACTTTTATACCATTGGGACAACAATAAATTCATTTTTTGTTGCTGTCTTTATTGCTTTAGTCATAATAAAACATTTAGAGGCATGGTTGTGGACATATGACGCATAACGATTAACAACTCTAATGTCATTCTTTATTTGTGTGTGTGTATCGTTATAGTTGTTACTTATGAAGATAAGTGTCTTTACTTATAGAGGTCAAATCGACGTTTTGAACCCGAACGAGATAAGTGTCATTACTTATGAATATAAACTATATCATTGTCGTTATAGTTATGTTTTGGACTGAAATAACATCAATGTCAACAAATTTATACAGAAGCAAACCGAATATTGTTATGTTAGTTCGATTACCGTTTTGCACTCTGATAGAGACAGAGCATCATTACTAGGTGCTAGCATCAATCCCAAGTGAGATCCATTAGTTCGGCTCGGTGGACAGTCTCGTATCAACAACTTTCAAAATTTCCAAAGTTGTCCACCACTTTAGAATTTCTTCAATGGAGAGAAAGTGTCTTCGTTCACCCTTTCTTCGTTGTTTGAGTAGGATCAATTGCTTGATAACCTTTTTCGGTCTTCTTGGGTCTGTCGGGTGGCCATGAATGGTCGAATAGATGTTTTGAGCTAGAATAAGATAAGTATTGTTATTTATGAACATAAATGACACCATTGTGCTGTAGTTATGTTTTGGACTAGAACATTATCAATGTCGACAAATTTGTACTGGAACGAACCCAATGTTGTTATGTTAGTTAGACTATCATTTTGCACTTCGATCGGGATGGAGCACCATTACTAGGTGCGAACGTCGCTTTCAAGTGAGATCCATCAATTCGACTTTGGGAATGGTCCTGTATCGACAACCTTCGAAGTTTATAGAGTTGTACACCATCTTCGAAGTTCTCCGATGGAGAGAAAGTATCTCTTTTTGCCCTTTCTTCACTGTCCGAATGGGATCAACCCACTTGATAACTTTTTTCAATCCTCTTAGGTGTGTTATGAATAGAAACAACATCATTGTCGATGTAGTTGTGTTTTTGGATTGGAACAATCTTAACATTGTACTGGAATAGACCCAATGTCGTTATGTTAGTCAAAACAACATCAATGTCGTTATTTTTATCATAAAGACATCAATATTGTTATGTTAGATTGATACATGCAAAATAAGTCATGTTATGGGCATTCAATGTCGTTATTTTTATTTGGAACGACTTCAATGACGTTATCTAAAGCACTAAGTTTTTATTATAACGGGCTTATGTCATCATTTTTTTTTCTTACGACTTCAAAATCATTATGTCAAATTGATACATGTGATACAAGTCTCTTTTACCATAACGATTCCAATGTAGTTATAATTGTGCATAACGACTTCAAATTTTCAATTTCCTTATTGATTCACATAGAACGACGATATTCAGAGCCCGTTTGGTAGAAATTAAAATTGAAAAACTAATCGTTATTGTTGACTTTTATTAGATGAGTGGGACCCAATAACGACTATATTTTCAATTTTAATTGACTTTTTAGCTCTCCCAAACAGGCTCTCAATGTGAAAATATGTCAACTCGATTGTACCTGCTTTCATATAAACATTGTAAATCATCCATATCACTCCACTTCAATACTTCATTGCAACGGATAATATTTATAGAATTAAGACAAAACATGATGTCAGAAACCATATAGTCAATTACAACTACATGATTAATTGTTAATCTGAATGTGCTATAAACATCGAAATTATATAAGTGACAGTCTAAGACTCAAAGTGCTATGCTAAGAACGAATACTTGTACCGTGAATCCCCTCCTACGTCTTAATTTCTCAATTTATCACCCATATCACATTTGAAAACGATAGTGTACTCAAATGATATTTTTTCCCATGAATACTTGTCTAACCGGTCGAAATTATCCACCAAGCCGAACCTTCACAAATCAATAAACGTGTTCTTCACTGTGGCCAACAAGACATATGTCAAGATACAAAATAATTAATGATTATACATCAGACACACAAAAATTCAAAGCCGTGAAAATCACATAGCAATGGGATCTGGTCGATCTTGGATTATAGATTAAAAAGTGTTGACACCCTAAAAGTGCAGACCAAGATTAAAAGCTCAAAGTGTAAAACCCAATTCGGAAGTCCAGGATAAAGGCCTAGATAGAATTACTGATAAATCTAATGGAAGTCCAAGAACCAAGAAACATCATCGCCCAAACTTGCAAGACGTCCAGAGGCTGGGCGAACGGGGTGCCATATGATCGCCCAGAGCGATAGTCCTATCATCGCCCAAATCGTCAAATCACCCAGGAGTTAGACGAATATAAGGCGTTATGGTCATCTAATCCAGCAGTTATGGAAGTGGTTATTAGACAAATTCGACATGTCCCACGATTCGAAGATGGGCAGTTAGAAGATAAGAATAATAGCAACGGTTATGAGGTGACCTCTCCCCAACAAGTCGGTCACCATGAAGAAAATGGATGGTTACGAAGTAATTGAGTAGTTCCGAATGGTTTTACCACCCTGAAGTTACCAAGGAGATATAAAAAGGAAATGAAGACATAGAAGATCGGACCCCGAATAAAAAACTCTCAACAGAGAATATGTAATTTCAATTTTTTAGTGTAACTTTAAAATTCTTCTTTAGCACTTGTGTGCTTGCGCCCCTTGGAGGCATTTTGTTTGTCCCTAATTGTAAATTTTCGCCAATAAAACACCTATTTTTAGGACTTCGTCTCAAGAGGTTTGTTCCTTACACAATCGTCTGATCTCTTTTAATTGTTAGCGACTAAACCAGCGAAATAATTTGGCACGCCCTGTGGGACCTTGGTGTTTGGTAAGTAAAGATACGAAAAGTGAGACATTATGCCTCATAAGAGTTCTGATAAGGAACCAGCAGGTCAAGGAGTAGTCCAGTCTGTGATCGAGCGATATGAGGAGCAAAAAAAATCTCCACAAACAGATGGACAGAGTCAGAGCAGTCACAGTCGTTACGAGCCAATGACAGAGTTGAGTCCTCGCACCATGCACGCATTGCTTGAGGAACTCACGCAAGATGTCGTTGAACAGGTAAATTTATGAAATGTTCACAATATGGAAAGATTTACCCAAAATGGGAATGTACACTATGACAATATGGCTAAACAACTAAGTACATTAAACGAAATCATGAACTAGTTAGTAGGCCAAATATGTCAACCCGTTGTACCCATAGGGAGTCACTTTCAAACCAGGATGACAGTGGGGTATACTTCGCCACATAATTTCCCTGGTTTGAACTCAGGTCAAAGTTTAGAACCATCTTTTGGTCCATCTACCTTAAACCAAGGGGGAAATGGAGCGCTAAACTTGAATGGTGATAACGTGACTACAAACATGGGGGCAATCCAAATGTAAGAGATAATGTCCCGAACAATGGACAGAGTACTCTACATGCTAATGATGGATTAAAAACTCAGTTCAATGGTCACAGTGGCCCAAATAATGACACTTTTATGGCCAACCAAGAGCCAATCCTCAGGCCTCACATAAATCAACCAGTAAATCAACCCGTGGGAATTCCGTATGATCCTAACGTCATGTTGAGGAATCAAATAATGGAGATAGTGCAGGATCAAATGGCTGTTGGAGTACGTCCTGTCATTAGGCCGACCTACACAAAACCATATCCTGATTGGGTAGATCAAGCATATCCAGGGCCTAGAGGGTATAAAGTGCCAGAATTTTCCTTGTTCACTGGGTTAGGAGAAGTGTCTACTCTAGAGCATATAGGGCGATTCACACTGCAAAGTGGTGAAATGAATGATTATCGTAAATTGAGATTGTTCCCTAGTTCATTAACAGGAGTAGCTTTTTCCTGGTTCATTAATCTGCTAGTAAATTTTGTTCAAACATGGCAACAAATGGAACATTTATTCTATGCTCAGTTTTATAAAATTGAATCTGAAGTCACTCTGGCTGATTTGGCGAATCTACGTCAAATTCTCAACGAATGGGCAGAAGGTTTTCTTCAAAGGTTCAAACTAGCCCGGAGTAAATGTTTTGTACCTTTGCCTGAGAAGGAATTTGTCAAAATCGCTCAAAGTTGTTTAAACTTTGATTTAAAGAAGAAATTCCAGAATAGGGAGTTCCCTAATATATTCCAACTTAGCGCGAATATAATCAGGTATGAGCAGTTGATAAGAGAAGAGGAACAATTGAAGAATTCTAGTAAAGAGACTTATTACAAAGACCCAAACTTCAATGTTCATACTTCAGCGATGAATATTACGATCAAACTGAAATATGTTTGGCCGAATTAGTTAAAGAAGATGCATATGCTTGTCCCATAATGGCTAAACCTAGGGCGTCGGGCAAGGATGAGCCTGTAAGAAGTGAAAAAAAGGCTAGGACGTTTTCGTTCGATATTACTAAAGCTGACCTTATATTCGATAAATTATATAAAGTGAAGCAAACAAAGTAGAGCGATAAGCATAAATTGCTAGGCCCTGAGCAAATTAAGGGTAAAAAAATATTGTAAATGGCATAATGCATGGTCACATATGACTAATTATTGCTTAGTTTTTCGTCACGTGTTACATGATGCCATTGAATCAGGATGAATCACGTTCGAAGAAAAGAAGAAAATGGCAGTGGATGAAAACCGCTCCTACAGCCACTTGGGGTGAATATGGTGACAACCGGTTTCAAAAACAAATTGTCAAAATTCAAATTAGTAATTGATGATGGAGAAGAAGACCCCAGGCCACATCCCAGTGTCTTCGAGCGTATCAAAGGAAAGGAACCTAAAAAGGATGAAGACGTCTTGTGTGCAAGATGTAAAGAAGAAGTGGGAGTAAATACAAGACCACCAAAGATATGGCAGTATCACCATCGCCCTGATTTCGTTCCAAACGCTCAGCTTTTTAGAGGGCGATGTACGTCATTCTATAGGGGACCGCTTTTGGAGAGGCAGTTCAGGCCAATCAATCAGGGGAGAATATTTAGGCCACATCCTCACCAACCAAATGTATGGCATTCGTTCCACTATAATGCAGGAAGGGTGATATCTTTCAACGAGACGACCATAACTCAACAGAGTCGTTTTTAGTGCAATTATGGACGAATGATGAGGCAACAAAAGGGATTACCATGTCCTAAGGAGCCTAAACTTCTCAAAGTAGCCGATCAGAATGTTCTCAAAGACAGTGAAGAAACTGGTACACGTGAGTCAATGGGAGAATTACCAGAAAGTTCGTCTGGGAGATTGAGGTTTGAGCGAGATAGAAGGGATGAAGAAGATCCGGATCAATCCCTTATTATCTAATTCGGTACGTTACCTCCTGTCATGGCTAATAACTATTTACTAGTTGATGAGTTCAAAAGTAAAGGAAAACAAGAAGAAGAAAGGGAGGATAACAAAGAAGAGACATACGTGTTGGAATGTGATGAAGGCCAAACTTCCAAAGAGACATACAATGGGAAAGAGGATGATGGTATGTTCGATATTGAAGAAAAAATTGATCTAGAAGCAGAGAGAAGAAAAAGAAGAGTGTCACGCAATACCTTGTTGAAGCAATTACACCGAGAGGGAGTTTGTGAAGTAGACTTGTTGGGAGAACCATCCGGGCGTTCTTTCGATTTTTATGTGCTGTATGCGATGACCAAGAGGAAAAAGAGAGTACCTCGCTCTGAAGAGTATGGTCACCTCCAAGAATAATGCATCCTCCCACAGGTTGGGTAACTGGAGAAGAAACATTAGAAAAGAGGAAAGAAAAAGCCCAATAAGAAGGAATTCGGTGCGACATGTTACATGTTGATCTATCCCAAAGAAATAATTCAACAGAGGACAAACATGAAGTAGAAATAGACGCTGCTGAAAAAGTTATCTTCAAAAGGCCGGCCATGAAGTTAACCAAACACTTGAGGCCATTGTATGTGAAGGCTTTAGTCAATGGAATACCTGTGGCAAAGGTGCTCATTGATAATGGGGCAGCTATAAACACTATTCCGTCCAGAATGATGAGGAATGTTGCCAAAACAGAGAGTGATATGATTCCAACAGAAGTTATTCTCACGAGTTTCAATGGGGAAGCAACTTCAGCTAAATGAGTTATACCACTTGACATAACTGTAGGAACAACAACCAGGACTACAGTCTTCTTTGTAATAGACGGTCCTACTAGTTACAATGTGTTACTAGGAAGAGATTGGATTCATGGGAGTCGCTGCATACCTTCATCGCTCCACCAATGCTTGGTTTTCTGGAATGACAAAGGCGAAGCAGAAGTGGTACAGACAGATCATAGACCCTTTGTGGCAGAAGCAAACTCAGTAGAAATGTTTATGTACGAAGGGAATTATGGGCCTGTCAGGGTGGTCCAAGATGGAGAAGAAACTCAAATTGTTGCACAAAGTGATGAGCCATTTTCAGTTGATGTACTTACCAAAATGTTCAATAAAATTAGGCTAAACATAATAGCCTTGGAAGAGCCAGTGATTGGCAAAAGGCTAATCAAAGAAGTTTAGATGAGCTCTCAACAACAGAGACAAATGGCCGACATCTAGGCCTTCAAATCCAAAATAATGGCTTTCAGTAAAGAATGTAAGAACGTGATGAAAGAAGAAGCAGCGCTAAAAGCACTGAGAAACAAATTAGTAGTGTTCAAGATGGAGCAGACTATTCACCGAGAAGTTAATAAAGTGGATTGTTTGGAGGAAGAAACACTTACAAGAAATGTGGATGAAGAAATGATGATAATCGCTAAGTCTGGATATACTCAAGCATAGGACCCCCTGATCAAGGTGAATATTGGTGATAAAGAGGAAGATCGCCCAACATTTGTTAGCCAAATGCTCACTCAAGAGGTTAGTGATAAATTAACCGCTTTATTAAAGGAATACAAAGATTGTTTGCTTGGGAATATGAACATATGCCTGGTTTAAATAGAAATTTGGTGGAACATAGATTGCCAACTAAACCAAATTTTAAGCCTCATAAGCAACTCCCTAAACGTTTTGCTCCCAATATACTTCCTGAAATCAAGAAAGAGATAGAACGATTATTAAAAGAGGATTTTATTAGGACGACCAGGTATGTTGAATGGCTATCTAATATAGTGCCAGTATTAAAAAAGAATGGCAAGTTAAGGGTGTGTATAGATTTCAGGAATTTGAATTTAGCCACGCTTAAAGATGAATATCCAATGCCTACGGTAGATTCTTTAGTAGACTCGACTGCTGGGCACATAATATATTCCTTTATGGATGGGTATTCGGGATATAATCAAATTTACATAGCTGAGGAAGACATACACAAAACTGCCTTTAGATGCCCTGGATCATTAGGATGTTTTGAGTGGGTAGTCATGCCTTTTGGTTTAAAGAATGCAGCGGTAACTTATCAAATAGTGGTGAACTTTATTTTTCATGATATGATAGGTAAATTTGTAGATGATATTGTGGTCAAGTCCATTAAAGAAGATGACCACTTTGAACAACTTAGATGTTCATTTGAGCGAATGAGGCATCATAAATTAAAGTTAAATCCCTTGAAGTGTGCATTTGATGTTAATGCAGGAAATTTTCTCGATTTTCTAGTGCACAAAAGGGGGATCAAACTCGATAAAAACAAAGTGAAAGCCATCTTAAAGGCTAAACCTTCTAGTAATAAAAAAGAGTTGCAAAGGTTCCTAAGCCAAATAAATTTCTTAAGACGCTTTATATCTAATTGTGCAGGGCGAACGAAGCTTTTTTGTCTCTTTTAAAGCTGAAAAGTCAGAACAAATTCATCTGAAAAGAAGAGTATCAAAAGGCTTTTAAAAGTCTGAAGGCATATTTAACAAATCCATCGGTATTGGTGTCCCCAATCCAAGGACGACCAATGAAGTTGTACGTATCGGCTGAACACGGATCGATAGCCGGGATGGTCGCACAAGAAGACCAATTTGGTGAAGAAAGGGCGATTTACTATTTAAGTAGGCGATTGACAAAATGCGAATGTAATTATTCTGCCATTGAAATTTTTTGTCTCGCGTTGTATTTCACATGTACAAAATTAAGGGCCTGTCTACGGCCTGTAACAGTTTATTTGATTTCTAAAGTAAATTTGTTTAAGTACATGTTCTCTTGCCCTATTTTGCATCAGAGAGTAGGCCTTTGGACTTTAGCGTTGTCAGAATTCGAAATAAAGTACGTACCCCAAAAGGCAATTAAAAATCAGGCATTGACCAATTTTCTGGCCGATCATCCATGCCTTGACATGCCTGAAGAGATTGAATTGGAAATTGATTCATTTGAATTGAAACCATGGATCTTATACTTCGATTGATCAAAAACTTCCAAAGGAACAGAGATATGAGTAGCTTTAATAAATCCTTTGGGGATTTGTTACAAGTTCGCATTTGCTTTGGATAAGATGTGTACTAACAATCAGGTCGAATATGAAGCCTTGATCGTGGGTTTAGAATTGATGATAGATATGGAAATAAAGAATGTGATTATTAGGGGCGATTCTCAACTGGTAATTCACCAATTGATTGGTGACTATAAATGCCAAAGTGGTTTCGTTATACGTCAATACGAAATCGCCCAAGAATTGTTGGAAGAATTTGATCAAGTAGAGCTTCAATGTGTTAATAGAATATACAATGACATAGCGAATGAGTTGGCCTAAATGGCATCAGGGTATTCAAAGGCGCTAAATTAGGAGTCTACCTGTGAATATGGAGTAATACAGCCGTAGTCCAAAGAAGGCCGAGAAAGGTAGATGTTCAGTGCATAGAGGATGAAGATGCATTGGATTGGAGAGCGAAGGTTAAAGGGTTCCTTAAAGAACCTAATGAAGGAAGTAATAGAAAAATGAATCTACATTTACTAAATTATACATTGATAGATGAAGAGTTGTTCAAGAAGCGCTCTGATGGTGTATTGTTAAAATGTGTAAATTTGCAAGAAGCTAGACAATTATGGCCGAGGTGCATGAGGGAATATGTGGGGCACATCAAGCCGGCCAAAAGATGCGATGACTAATTATAAGGAATGGATATTTCTGGCCCAATATGGGATAATCATGTGTTTAATATGCGAAAAATTGTCTAGCATGCCAAACACATGGTCCAATACAAAGGGCACCCGCAAGAAAGATGACACCCATTATCAAGCCTTGACCGTTCAAGGGTTGGGCGATAGATTTGATAGGGAAGATTTATCCTCCTTTGTCCAAACAGCATACGTTTATTATAGTGGCGACATACTTTTTCACTAAGTGGGTGGAAGCGGTACCTTTAAAGGAGATCACCCAAAAGAGTGTTATAGAATTCATTCGTGATCATATTATTTATAGGTTTGGGATTCCACAGACTTTGATGATGGATCACAGAACTTCCTTGAATGGAGATCAAGTGAAGGAATTCTTGAATGAGTTTGGAGTTAAGTTGGTAAATTCCATGCCTTATTACGCTCAATCTAATGGGCATGCAGAATCTTCTAATAAGATTCTAAAAACTATCATAAGGAAAATGATAGATGAAAATGTCAGAAATTGGCACGAATATTTGAACAAGGCCTTATGGGCGTATAGAACGTCACCCCGTTCAAGTATCAAAATTACTCATTTCCAACTTCCTTATGGATAGGAGGCTGTTTTGCCTATGAAAATCAATGTGCAGTCCATTAGAGTGCGTTGGCAATATAAGTTAAGTGATAAGGAATATACCGAATCATTAGTTCAAAACTTGTTGGAATTGGATAAGTTAAAACTGGACGTCCTAGATAAGTTGCAAGTTCAAAAACAAAGAATGGCTAGGTTTAGAATAAGAAAGTCATAGTCAAATTTTTTAGTCTGGGCGAATTGGTTTGGAGGACGATACTCCCCCTTAGATAGTAAGGATCCAAAGTATGGCAAGTGGTCGCCCAACTGGGAAGACCATATAAAGTAAAAAGCGTGTTGCCTAATGGGGCTTGCCATTTGGAAGATTTAGACGGTACTAGGCATGCCAGATTTATTAATGGTAAATACTTGAAAAAATATGTTTCTTCTTTATGGAAAAGTGAACAAATAAAAGCATAAGTAATATGATTGCGTTGATCGATTGTCAATGAATAAACTGGACGATTACGTTCAAATAAGCCAGAGAACAAAAATGCATTAGAAGTAACATTCTTTATTACCACATATTTCTTACATAAGCCGCAAATTATAGTAGGCTGTTATTTATCTTCTACTAACTACAACAAGAAAACAGTAATTGTCCCTCTCACACCCCTAAGTACATCGATGCATTGTTTCTTATAAAACAAGAGAGATAAAATAGTGAAAATACAAGTAACCGCAATTTAGAGCATGCTACAAATTGGTTCACGATCAATTACGATAGAAAGAGTGAAACTGACCGTCCTCGCATTCCTAAATGCATTGCTGCAGATGGCATGCAAAGAGACTGAGAAGTACTCTCAACAAGCAAATAGTCTTCAACACCCCTTCAAGCGTATGGCTGCAGCAGTAAGCAGGGAAAAACTTTGCCGCTGAGGAAAACGCTTTCCGCAAGACAGCAGAGAAGACATTTATTGGTCAAAGACCATTTTCTATACCTCCCATACCAAGGTAACACCAAGAAAAGTGGCAAAAGGGGCGGATCAAATGATCCATTTTTATGGAAGACGTTAGTCTTGATCAGTGATGACGATGCCAAACGATGGCGGGAATGTAGTCTTGAAGAAAAGAATGGAAGTGAGAATGGTAGGCACAAGATACACACGCATTTATAGAGGGTTGAAGGCGAAAAGACAGAATACGAATGACCACATTTATGCTTAGCAATTGAAATTGAATGGCCCCAAAGTCTTGGAAAAGGCTACGGAATACCAAGAGAAAATGTGCATGAATTTTAGCATAAAGTAATTGGGTGCTTGAAGAGTTGACGGTTAAGGACAAAACGTCAATTAATGCACGAGAAGACAAAATAATCGTTCACTATTACATTCAAAATTGGCAATAAAGTTAGCGCGAAATTGTAAAAGGAAAGTTAAAACATCGAGTATTTTAATTACAATTCGCCCCAAGCTGAACACATTTGCTCCCTAAGTTTCCCCCAATCCTTGCTCTGTTGAGAAGAGGTGATGTTCAACTCAACTGTGAAATCCTCATCAACCTTCAACCGTTTATATTGCTTAACCAAGGACTTAGCTCGTTCAAACCCCTGGGAAGCATTGTGCTTTTTGGCAGCCATTCTCGCTCTGCAGTCATCCATCCTTGCTTGAAGCTCCTTCATCTCAGCGGCCAAACTTAGCATCAAAGAGTCTTCAACCATAACTTCGGAATAGATGTCGGTCAATTCAACATTGGTTTTGTCAATCTCTTGAAGCAAAGACTCTTTCTCAGATACACCACGAAGGTATTGAGTACTCTTGGCCTTCAGTTCCACATTCTTAGGTAGCAAAGAGAGGACATTGGAATGAACAATCTTCAACTTCGCTTTAAAGCCAGCAGAAACATTAAGTGACGAAAGTAAAAGTGCGTGCGCCAATTTTGCACTCAACACCTCAAACTTTTCCTTCTATTTAGCAACACTAGCTTGGCCAAGATCCATGTCCATGAAGGAAACATACTTAAGCAATGATTGTTTAAGAGACTTCATGTGTTCATCCAAAAGAGCGGAATATGGCATAGAAGGGTGACTAGGTAAAGCAGGGTGAAGTGCTTTTATTTGTTCCCAGGAGGTGAACAAGTTTTGGATGGAATGTGCAATGTTGGCAGCTCCCTACAAAGAAAGATGCTAACATTAAGGATTTTCACTACAATAAACGAAGTAGGGATGAGAGTAAAGCACAAGGTTACCTCATCAGCAACATTGGGGCTTCTAGGCATGCCACCAGTCGTTTCCACGACTTGTGGAGATTTTCCTTTATCTAGGTGAGGAGATTCTGCTACATTGGGCAGACTCGTATGAACATCTGCATAATTCGAGAAGCAATGAACCAACAACCAGTAGCACAAGAAAAGACAAAACGTCGAAGTATGCATTACCTTCTGGTTCGACACTTGGGGGGTCGACGCCCTGATAAGAAGATGGCCTTTCTTGGGACAGTGATGAAGATACTGGGACTAGGGATTTCTCTGTAAGCATAGTCCTCTCATCACCTAATTTGGGCAAAGAAGTTTCGACGGAAGATGATGAAACAGAAATTGCTAAAGCTAAATCCTTTGAGGGAGATGTTGAGCTTTTCTATAAAATTTAGGTAAGCCGTTAATACGTAAAGGGAAATGCCTTATGAAATAAATAGAGTCTATTACCTTTCTCTTAAGGATGAGAGGGGCATCATCATCATCATCATTATTATCATCTTCATCCTCTGGCAAAATTGGAGAAGTTGAGGTTGGCCGCTTACGGCTGGAGGCACCTTGGCTGTAGTAGCCTTTGGAAGTGGAGAAGTAGATGGAAGAGTGGGGCGTTGGGTGCGAATAGGTGACGGAGGAATCTTACTGGATAAAGGAATAGGATAAATAGAAAGAGTATTCGGTCCATCTAGCAGGTGGAAAGCATGGTTGACGTCAGTTGAGAACAATCTGCGCTTCACAGATGGCCACAACTGGTCAAAAAGGGGATGTGTGATAGCAATGGGACCGAAAGGGGCATAAGCAAAGCCTTTAGCTAGGAGGCTATTACGGGCATCAATGGCTTGTGTCTCAGTTTTATTGATAGTATAAAAACGCTCTGTTAAATTCTTAGAATAGCAAGGAGGAACAGACCACATTTGGCCGAAGCCAAGCGGTTAGTAAAAAACTGGGGTGCATATATCTCAACCCCTGCTTTGGCATTTTTTCCTATAACAATGTCATGAAACAACTCTCTTCCTACCAAAAATTGAACCCAAACAGGCATGAATGTGTCTGCTTTGGCTAGAGTAGAAGGATGCTGTACGTAAGGGGAAATCTGATGAGGAGGAAAAGGAAAAAAAGGAAGGTATTGAATTTAAAGTATAAAAGAATGTAAAAATGTCCCTATTAGATGTATTTACATGGCTCAATTGATGAATAAACAGCCCGTAGCAACTAACCTCACGAGGAAGAGATGTTGGAGTGCCAAGTTATGGGAAATAGGCTCTCAACCACAATTGAGCGAGCCAGAGAGGTCCGCTGCCGGTGGGAGATGCACCATTCCTCAATTGGAATTGAAGAGAGGCTATGCCTCTATAAAATGCAACCAAAAAGAAAGAACATAAATTTAAAGATCTGCCTTGAGCTAATTCATGTGATAAAGGCAGATAGCTCATAGATGGCTTCACGCTAGGGACGCAAAAAACATATTTACAGAGCCAAACCTATAGGAAGGCGACACGCTCAAATGGTTAGGCTTAGAGGTGGAAGTCGTATAAAGGCCTTGCATGTTTGAATAAGACTCAGTAATCCTCTTGTCAAATTTCGGGGCGACACCAGAAATCATGATACCAGGAAAGATAGTGTCGCCCAAAGGCGGAAGATTCAATAAGGCTCCAACATCCCTTAGAGTAATGGACATGGGACCAAGAGGGAAAACAAAAGTGTTGTATTCAGAAGACCAAAAACTCATGGCGATTGGAAAAAACACTGAGTTATAAGTTGTGGGGAAAAGAGTAATTTCTAATAGGTCCAAAATCTTAGCACGTTCAAAAATTGCTTTGGTAGGGCCATGATTCACCATACGTGCATGCCATCTACGAAAACTAGGATCAGTTTTTGGCTAAGTACGAATACGTTTATCGCGGATTGGCTTTAAGGGCAAGAGTTCAGGAAGGGAGGGTCTTGAGAACAAGGGAACAATTGACCCACCGCCGTTTGTCCAATAGCTTCAACATCATTGAACAATGGACCCGAGTAGAACTCATTAAGATCAGCGTTGGCCTGTGAAAGAAAAGTCGAATTTACGTACGGCCTTGTAAGAATATTTTGGAAATCTTCGAAGGTGAAAGAGTCATCAGAGCGAGTTTGTGAGGTCGCCATTGAATGCAGAATGCAAGCTTGTTGACGTTTGATTGAGAAACGTAGTAAGGAAGCAATAAGATGAACTGCGAAATGACGAAGAAGAAATGGAAAATATAGCAACGTAACTTATGAGCAGTAAAATGGCGAGTCTATTGGGATTACAAGGGTTTATAACGTTGCACCCCTTCAGGCAATAGAAATATGTGATGATTAGAATTCTTGGGAATTTCAAGTGTTGTTGGAGAAATACAAAGTGAATATAGCAAAGATTAATAATTGGTATTAATTCTGCCATATTGGGAGGTAATTGTTGACACACTAAAAGTGCAACCCAAGATTAAAGGCCTAAAGTGTAAAGTCCAATTCGGAAGTCCAGGATAAAGGTCTAGATAGAATTACTGATGAATCTAATGGAAGCCCAAGAACCAAGAAGCATCACTGCCCAAACTTGCAAGACGCCTGAGGCTTGGCGAACGGGGTGCCATATGATCGCCCAGAGCGATAGTCCTATCATCGCCCAAACCGTCAAATCACCCAGGAGTTAGACGAATCTAAGGCATTATGGTAATCTAATCTTGCAGTTATGGAAGCGATTATTAGACAAATTCGACATGTCCCACGATTCGAAGATGGACAGTTAGAAGGCAAGAGTAATAGCAATGGTTATGAGGTAACCTCTCCCCAACAAGTCGGTCACCATGAAGAAAGTGGATGGTTACAAAGTAATTGAGCAGTTTCGAACGGTTTTACCACCCAGAAGTTACCAATGAAATATAAAAAGAAAATGAAGACATAGAAGACAGGACCCCGAATCAAAAACTCTCAACAGAGATTATGTAATTTCAATTTCTTAGTATAACTTTAAAATTCTTCTTTTAGTACTCGTGTGCTTGCGCCCTTGGAAGCATTTTGTTTGTCCCCAATTGTAAATCTTCGCCAATAAGACACCCCTTTTTGGGATTTCGTCTCAAGAGGTTTGTTCCTTACACAATTGTCTGATTCTTTTTTTAATTGTTAGCGACTAAACCCGTGAAACAAAAAGCATTCTTCATGCCAATCTAGTGGCAAATTTTCATTACCTTGGTTTGATACACCATTTTTAAGTTTACATCAATTCGTGATTATAGGATTAACTTTTTCTTTAGTTAAAATGTCATACAACTTCTCCATAGTACTGTAAAATATAGCATAATTAATAATTATACATCAAACATACAACTCCTCAAAGCTATGTGAATCATATAGCAATGGGAATCTCGATCCGAGATTACAGATTAAAAAGCTTTCTACATACCAATCCAGTAGCAAGTTTTCATTACCTTTGGTTTAATATAAGAGCGTTCAATGTCAGAATAAGCAATTTCGAAGTAGATGATTCAAATAAACCTTGGTTTGATATTTATCAAGATGTTACACCTAGACTTGATTTATCTCAATTCATCATATTTCTTCATGTTCGGCGTGTTATAGGTTTCGAAGGATGAATATGATATGGACAGTTTCAACAAGATTTCTTTCTCTAACAAAAATTCAATTTTTGATTTATAACATCTATTCCATGATTGAAACGGGCGAGGATACATGTTACACCACGATTTTGAATATGAAGAGAGATTTATAGAAATGACCGATCAATTCACTCTATCAAAAACCGAGCTTAAATGTATTGAAGTTTGACAGTTCTTGTCTTCTTTTTGGTTTCATAAATAGTTTATCAACTATTTTCTAGAAAATCTTCTGATAATACTAATTGAGCACACACATTATAAATTAAACCCAAACAAAAAATCCAAGTGTAGAGTTAAGGGATATAATTCCACATCGAATAAAGATGAAAATATAGATCAATTTATAAGAGTTTGAGCTACTCCTCTTAAGAAAGTTGACATTTTAAGATAGAACCCAAAATCTTAACATGGTATCAGAGCCCGTTAAGCTCCAACGAGCAATTTGATCCGATTAAGATTCAAAAAAATTGAACACACGGATTTCAAGATTGGTTTGCTCAAATCGCCACAATCTTGCGGGGGCATTTTAAGGGATAAAATCTCACATCGAATAAAGATGAAAATATAGACCAATTTATAAGAGTTTGAGTTACTCCTCTTAATAAGGTTGATCTTTTAAGTTGTAACCCCAAATCTTAACAAGCAGTAATGAACAATCAAGAATGGAAATGGAACTAAAGGACACCTTGCCAGAACGGCAGAAATGAACTAAAAAAAAAACCTAATTTTCTATAAACCAAAAATTGCATAAATAAACTGCTAGAACTGCAAAAATGAACACCCAAGAGCAGTAATGAACAAACCAAAAACCAGAAGAATGGAAATGTACACCTTGTCATAAATGCAGAAATAAAATGCCTCCATAAATTTTCTTAAAAAAAAAAAAAAAAAAAAAGAGATAACATGACTAAACATCCTTTCACTACAAAATCAAATATCATTAATCAACAAAACATTAAAACAGAAAAAAATAATAGAGTAAAATTATTTATTGCAAACATCTCATATTTATTAAGGTTTTTTATGTTTATTTTTATTTCTTATGCATGGTCAAAGACCACTTAGCCAAACACAATATTAGACAAGACAACTGTTGCTAATTCCCCATTATTTTTGTAATGTTTGATGTCTCACTAATTCTGACAATTGCCTTTAAATTTGTGTTTTCTTAAAGTGCGATTTCCGACTCGCTTAGGTGAAATGATCTATGCCTTACACACAGTTAAATTGTGGGCATTGGATGGAGGGTTAATTGTGGTCTTTTATTAAAAGAATTGTAACCCTAGCTTACACACGTGTGTGCGCAACTTTTGATTTTACCTCTTGAATATTTCTTCCGATTTTTTATTCTTCTCTATAAATCTTAAGTGGATCATTTGATGTTTATGTAGGGGGGGTGTATTCAATTGAGAATTTTAAAGACTTTTTGAGAATTAAAAAGTTTAGTTGCATTCCACTGAGACTTTTAAAGATTTTATAAAAGTTTAGGGGTATTCAATTGAAACTTTTTAAAAGTCTCTATAAGTTACGATGTATTCAATTGATAATGACTTTTAGGAACTTTATAATTTGCTAGACTTTCGGAGAAAACAAATCTCTCATTCTACCATGAGATTTGTCAAGAGCCAGTCTTTTTCTTCTTCTTCTCTCTCTGTTGCATTTCACTTTTTTGACCTAAACAAGGTTCTTCTTGAAGCCAAGAAATTTAAAACCAATTTTATTGATTTGTGCTCTCTCTCTCTCTCTCTCTCTCGTGTATTTCACTTTTTTGACCTAAACAAGGTACATTTATGAAGAAAAAGGGGATTTGTCAAATGCTTGAAACTAAATACATTTAAATTTTGGATCAAGCTACATGTACCTAATTTTTTACATAATTTTTTACTGAATCGACAAGTGACGACCCCCTATTGGGGGGCGCTTGGGCCCGTTATTTTGGTATTTTGATTATTTCGTAATCCATTTTTTGTGACTTGATTTTTTTTTTTTTAACATGAGAAATTTGATTTATTGCTTTGCATTTTCAATTATACGAGTTATGAATGATTCGGACATATAAGAAATTACTTAAAATATTACATTATATTTGATTAATATTTTATTTTAAAATATAAGTCTTTAAAGTCGCTAAAAATTTCTAATAAAAGTCTACATAAGTTCATGGAAGACTTTTATTAATTCTTACCAAATCCATAGAAATCACTTTAAAGTCCACAAAATTCACAAAAGTCACTCACTCAAAAAAGTCTATAAAAGTCTTTAAAAGTCCCAATTGAATACACCCCCTTAGTGTATACGAGTGAGAAAGAGTTTGTGTTTACTATGGCTGAAAAACTATAAATTTGTGAGGTGAGAGAAATTCAAAGAAATCAAAAAATTTCTTCATATATTTGTATTGAACATTTTTTTGCTTGATCTCTTGTATTAGAAGTGCAATCTACTCTGTAAATGCTTAACGGTGAGCAGCATTTTAATTAGTGGGTGAAAAGTCTTTACTTTCTGCAACTTCTACTTAGTTAAAATTTGATTGTGAAAGTGTGTGTTTCTCAAAACACTATTAAAAGGGTGCTATTTCTGAAAGTTGCTTTGGCTGATTATTCAGATTGTGGATGGCCTATGTGGGAAAAATTGTGCTAGTTGAGAGGGATTGTGAACTGTCCGATCACATGAATGAGTAAGATTCATTCTTGGATTATTAATCCAATTGACTTGGTTGCTGGTTCATTGGGTTGAGCCGTTGTTTTTTCATTTTTTATGCTCCTCGATTTCTCTCTTGTTTTTCGTCTATGTTATCTTCTTCTTCCCTTTTTGGTTAAAATCTTCTCTGTTTAATCCTGGTTTGAAATTGATCCTTCAAAAACTATCCTGCTACAGTAACTCTAGGCTTGTGTGAGTCTGTGTTGTTTTTAGTTTGAGTCGAAATTGTTAGGGTTGATTATTCGAAAGTATTTGAGTATTGGTTTTGTAGATCCATGTGTATTGATGATCGAAATTGGTTTTGTGAGTGGTTTGATGTACACGATACTGTCTTTTGGAAGATGGATTTGCACTAGTGGAACGGGCTAGAGTACACGAGCCCTCCAAATTAGGTCGATTGGTTGAACTGGGTCAACATTTTGGTGTATTTATATTATTTTTCGATTATGCTTTGCAATTTTTGTTTATTTTTTGTTTTTTCGATTATATTTTATTAAGAAATCCCAAAAAAAAAAACTAGTATCAAAGCCTTTATAGTTTCTGGGTGTGTATTTTTTTTAAAAGAAACTTCTTCCTTAGGTCAATTTTTTGAGGGATCTATCGATTTCTTAAACATTTGTCAATGTGATTTTTAATTAATTTTTTTTGGTGATATTAATAATCGATTGTGTGGCAGTATGCCAACTGTACTGATCTTCGGTGATTAAGTGGATTCTAGGTTCCTGATTAGGGGTTCTCGAGGTCCTTCTTCACCGTTTTACAATAGTATCTGATGAGAACGTTTCATAAACTCTAGTAAATCTTTAATTAGTGATGCATGATAGATAATATATATGCATATATTTCTTGTGTAGAAATTAGTTATAATTTGCATATGTATATATATGTTTTTGTTTGGCATGCTGTTCTCTGAAATTCTTGACTATATTGTGCAATTCTTGACAAATAATGGACTTATGTTATCTCTGTGTTACGAATTGATACCGAAACAATTCATGATCAAATATTATGGATTCGTGCTTCAATTTCCGTACTTCAGTAACTGTTTTAAAATGAAAAAATTTTCAAAACCTTTTCTGCGTAATAGTTGATCTGCAAGTTAAGATCATACTATGTCCATGAGTACAAGTTACCCTTTTATAGAATCTGTAATGGGTTCGAAGGTTGAATTATCACAATTTGATGGAATTGAGAATTACTCAATATGGAAATAGAAATTGATGGCCATTCTGGTCCAACAAAGGGCTGCTAAAGCCTTTGATGATCTTGAAACTTTTTTTTGCATAACTTAAAGCTAAACCTGATGAAATTGAAGAGATAAATGAAATTGCATATAATTCAATAATTCTGTACTTATCTGATAATATTGTTAGACAAGTAGATGAAGTTAAAATTGCTAGAGTCTTACGGATTGCACTTGATATCATGTTTTTGACTAAAACTTTGCCAAACAAATATATCTTTTGGAAAAAAAAAATTTAGCTTCAAAATGGACCCTGGAAAAGAATTATAAGTAAACTTAAGTGACATTAGCATTATTTTTAAGAGTCTAGCACGCTATGAAAATAGATTTGATGATGAAGACATTATTGTGATTTTACTGATCTCATTGCGTGAATCTCATAAGGATATCAGGAATGATATAAAATACTCGAGTGATAAATTGACACAAGCTCTAGTGATAGATGCCTTAAAATCTAGAGAGTTAGAAGTTAGGAAGAAATATAAATCTAGCTCTAGAGAGGAGAGTATGTTTGTAAGAGGAAGACCGGAGAAGAGAGAAAATGCATTTCAAGAATGTTAGATATGTCCCTAATATCAAAAGAGACATCATCTCCTTATGGATTCTTGAAGATGAGCGACATGTTTTTAAGTCTAACAACCAAATTTTGAAAATTATGAAATGTTCTTTAATTGTTATAAAAGGATCGAAGAGAAATGAATTGTACTATATTGAAGGTAATACAATTCATGTACATGATGCCAGTAACTGAAAACAAATCTGAGCTATGACATAATAAGATGGGATATATTGGTAACAAAGGCTTAAGTATTTAAGTTACCAAAAATTACTGGGGAAATATGAAATTGAACTAGTTTTCGTGAGACCTGTGTATTGGGTAAGTCTCACAGAGTGAGTTTTTGAAACAAGTTTTCATAATACTAATAGACCATTAGATTATGTTCATGCAGATTTATGGAGGCCTGAAAAACATCCTACATTTGGAGGAAATAAATATTTTCTGTCCCTTGTAGATGATTATTTCAAATAGGTTTGGATTTACCTTTTAAATGCTAAATTTGAAACCTTTCAGAAATTCAGAACTTGGCTTAAGATAGTAGAGAACCAATTAGATAAAAAGTTAAAAACTCTAAGGATCGATAATGGTATTTAGTTTTGTAACTTTGAATTTGACAATTATTGCAGCAAAAGGAAATAATAAGACATAGAATTGTCAAATTTACACCTCAACAAAATGAGGTAGTAGAAATGAAGAATATGACTCTAATGAATGAGGTCAGATGCATGTTTATTAGTTCAAGACTAACCAAAGGTGTCTGGGTAGAGGCAATCAACACTGCTGCTAACTTGATTAATAGATCTCCATCCATTTTTTTAGACTTTAGAACTCCACAAGAACTACGGATTAAGAGCATAACAAATCTGACACGCCTAAGAGCCTTTGGATGTGCTGTTTATGCACATCAATTGATGGAAAACTAGAACCTAGAGCCACTAAACGTGTGATGTTAGGTTATCTTGAACGGGTAAAATGGTACATGTTATGGGTTTTGGGTGTGTAAGCCATTAAGATTGTTAAGTTCAATATTGTAATTGGAAATTCTGTGAACAAATAAGACTTAATTGAGCACGTGTGAAAGTCAAGGAGTGAAGTGCAATTTTGTATAGTTGAGTTAGGTAGCTTAGGGTTCGAGTTCGAGTTTGGAAACAAGGAAAAAGTGACGTGAAAATTTTGCTAGCTGCACCCATGGCCATCGCCTGAGCGATAGAAACAGAATCATTGACGCTCATTTATGGCCTAGACTTCGCTTAACCGACCGACCTTTGCTCGAGCGACATGTCCTATTCGTTCGAGCGACAGTATTACGCGGCTAACCTTAGTTCGTGATTTTAGAGAGTTTTACACGTCACATACTACTCATACACATCCTACTATAAATACAGAGGGTCATGGACGAAAATTGGGGATTTAGTTTTATTGTACTTTCATTGCATAATACATTCGCATCATTTGAGAGATCCAAGGGCATAATTATTTGGTAATTCATCCATATTATTCTTGAGATCCGACAACCAAGTTTTGGGAAAACATCAAGGTTCGTGAATCTAAAACACCTGACTCTATTTACACTTTGAGGAAGGTATTTTCTCAGTTGGACTTCAGAAGTTTCTGGAGGTTGAGAGATGTTGGACTAGAAGCGCATGAAGAAGAACATGAATAAGTGATTCCTGGGTATCCACTTGGAAGAGACAATTGCAGAAGATTGTGAGTCTGGAATTTACAGCAGATCTTGGAAGCTACATGAGGTAGATCGGGAATCTAGCAGGTTGGTTAGATAGTATCTACAGTAGCAGATCCTGAGTCTAGATGAACAACAGATCTTGGATATTATAGGAATTACAACAACAGGAACTAGTGGGATTTGCTAGGAAACGAACTGTAATCCATATTGTTTATAGTGGAGGTAACTGTCTTGGTTCTGGAGTTTTTACCTAGTTAGGTTTCTCCATCATCATATCGGTGTTCATTATTTATTACTTTCCATATTACAAATTATGGTATTCAAACATAGGATAATTGGATTGTATGCTTAATCATCTAGAAACTAATTAAAAGTGACTTATTGCTTTAATTAGTGTATTTCCGCACGTAAGGTCAAACTTAGTTAGTTAACTATGTAATCTTAATTGGTATCATAGCCTAAATTCAAATCCTGATCTTAATTTGTCTAGATGAGCAAGTGTCCTAGTAGTATGAGAAATTCGGATAAGGCTATGAATGATACTCTCATTGATTACGAGTCTAACACGGACAATCAGAGTGAAAAATCCACTCATGAGGAAAGTGGAAAATATATTGTCTTTACTATGAGAATTAATAATGAATCTGATAAGGGGAGTAAGAAAGCTGAGAACGCTAGTAGTAATGAGAATTCAAAAGAAGATTATGATAATGCGGACAATTCTAAGAGCGAGAAAGATATCTAAGAGGCTATGATAAGATGTATGAGGAGAATCTTTAGATCCCTACTAAAAACAATGCCTTGAGTGCGAAAAATAAGGAACTTGAATTGGAAAATGAGAAGTTAGTAGTGCACATTAGGAAATCTACCTCAACTCTGAGTGAGTTGAAATCCATGAATGAATATTTAGATACTTAGGTTAGGAATCTCACTAGTGAGCTAGAGAAGATCTCTAGGAGAGCTAATGAGCTGACAATTGAAAAAGAAACCTTAGAAATTCAGGTTAAGAACCTTCTGAGCGATCTAGAATATTCTAGGTCCCAACTGCTTACTTTCTCTAGTGGTTCTGAAAAATTAGATAACATTTTAGGAATGGGCAAGCTGGCTGGAAATAAGGGAGGTTTAGGTTTTAAGAAAAATAGTGCTAGTACTTCTAAAACCATGTGTGTTCCTGCCACTGACCAGCTCAAACATGTGTCTAACCCCGATCTTAAAGATAAGAGATTTGTTAGACAGAAGCCTACTAGACAACGTAGGACTTGCCGACATAGGAATAGACGTCAGCGTCCACATAACATTGGTCCTAGGTTTGTCCCGACCTGCTTTTACTACGGTGAGTTAGGACACATACGTCCTAGATGTCATCAATTCCTGAATAGACAAAGAGTCAAGAGCTTTAATAGAAATAAGAATAAGGAGTTTGTTGGTCAGATTGACTTTTTTACTAATCAAGTAAGTCAATTAACGAAGTTAATGTCACGGATGAATATGAATATTCCTGTCACTAGACAAGTTTAGGTGAAGAAAAGTGATCTAAACAATTGTGAAATAGATCACGATGCTCTTAAAGGTAAGAGCATTTGCATACCTAGCTGGTTATATATTTTTTTTGCTGCATGCTTGTGTTTTCTCACTGTGTGACATTGATTTATACATGCATCACATTTGTTTATTTATTTTTCTAAGTAGAAATCACATACATTTTTTTTTATTTATTTTTTATGTGTTAGATTTTTTTTGTGTGCTTGGTGTATTCATATTTTAAAATAAAAATAAAAATAAAAATTGAAAAATAAAAAATGATGGAAACTTTTACTACAACATAATATATAATATACTTGAATGTGTTGTGATCAAGTATAGGTGTAATCGATGAGATGTAACATAATTTTCATTGATGATTTATGTTATTTATGGAGTACTTAGTATATACGTCTTCATTTACCATATGCACTGCACACACTATGATATTATTAGTGTGACTATACCGCGTGTGTGAGATTTGGGATGTCAGTCACATGTTAGTAAGGTGACTTTGAACATGAATTGACCTTATTTATTAGACCTAAACTCAAATTTATCCCCAGTAATAAAAATCTCAATATCTTATGTTTTTTTTCGGAGCCTATTTGACTTGAGCAATTAAGCTTGAGATGTTTCTCATAAACTGGTACTTATGGTCGACTGGCTTGAATTAACTGGCTTAAAGTTTGCTACATGGGTCATTTTAGTCGCTTAATGGATAAGAGTCTGCACCTAAGATATGAAAAATAATTAAGAGCTTAAAATATTGAAAGATGTAAGAAAAAATATCTGCTAAACGTCAGGAGGAGAAAAGAAAATGAGTTTTCTTTATTTCAAGGTCCTAATGCACGTTAAATGGTTTGACTTTCATAAGTAGATGAATACACTTATGACAATGATGTTTAGTATGTCATTTCTCATAAAATTAGGGTTTCGAGTCCTACTTACAAAGGATTAGTGACACTTGACACACATGTGTCACTTATACAATTTACTCCATGTTAACTTGAACTGAGTATGTGGGAAAGTTTACTGTACATTGATTATACTTATGCATGCTAATGACTATATTTTTTAGTAATTATATGTTGAAGTTTTTTTTATATATCTCTTTGTCATTTGTGACAAATAGGGAAATGGGGAATATAAAAGTAAAATTTGAGATTTGCATTTTATGCCTGCAGGGTTGTTGAAAAGAGACATATATACATTTGCCTATTGTATAAAACCATTGAAAGTCTGCAGTAAGGAGGAACATGTGCATGTGCATTGCATATTATATGCATAGTTGTTTGAGTTTTGATGTTTTGTGATGTTAATGTTTTGGTTGGTGTTATGATTGACATTAATGTCACATCTCAAACTAGCACGCTTATTTGTGTTTATGAGTTTTTGATTTTCTGTATCACGTGCTTTTACACTAGGTATTGAGTTTTTTATTTTAGGAAACGGATACACCAAGGAATGCAAGAAGTAGAAGAACTTGAGTAACTTAGGTAGTTTAATTTGAGAGTTTGATTATTTTACTACCTTGACTTTATTTATATAATTTTATCATAGAACGCCAAAGGGGGAGATTATTAGGTTCAATAGTATAATTGGCAATTTTGTGAACAAATAGGATTTAATTGAACATGTGTGAAAGTCAATGAGTGAAGTGCAATTTTGTATAGTTAAGTTAGGTATCTTAGTGTTCAAATTCGAGTTTGGAAACAAGGAAAAAGCGGTGCCGAAATTTCGCTAGCTGCTTGCCTGACCATCGCCCGAGCGATATAAATAGAATCATTGTCGCTAGTTTATCACCCAGGCTTCACTCGAGCGACAGACCATTCACTTGAGTGATATGTCCCCTTCGCGAAAAACCCTATTTCGCGATTTTGGACACGGTCCATACTACTCATACACCTCCAATTATAAATACAAAGGGTCATGCACGAAAATTGGGGGTTTGCTTTATTGTGCTTTCATTGCATAACATATTCACATCATTTGAGAGGTCCAAAAGCATAATTATTTGATAACTTATCCATATTATTCTTGAGATATGACAACCAAGTTTTGGAAAAACATCAAGATTTGTGAATCCAAAACACCCGACTCTGTTTACACTTTGAGGAAGGTACTTTCGCAGTTGGACTTCAGAAGTTTCTAGAGGTTGAGAGAGGTTGGACTAGAAGCGCAAGAAGAAGAACATAAATAGGTGATTCCTCGGTATTCATTTGAAATAGACAATTGCAAAAAATTTTGAGTCTGGAATTTACAGCAAATCGGGAAATCTAGCAGGTTGTATGATTAATCATCTAAAAACTAATTAAAAATGACTTGTTGCTTTAATTAGTGTATTTTTCACACGTAAGGTCAAACTTAGTTAACTACGTAATTTCAAAGATTATTAATAGCATAGATGTAGTCTTTAATGAATTTGAAATACCATGCTTAAAACATAAAACTGATAAGTTTACTAAACTTGGAAATAAGAAAGGTGTTCAAAGTGAGGTAAAGTTAACCAAGTTCAATCTATCTCAGCCTGAAGAAAATGAAACTGGAACTCCTTTAATTGAACAACATGAACATGCACCTAAACCTATTGAGGTGAATGAAAAGTGAAAATGAAACTGAAGAGCCTGATATTCTAACTGATAATGTGTCAATTTAAGTTTACCAACTTACATGATATAGAGAAAGGATGGAAGTAAAACCTAACCCTAGATATGAATCTCAAAGCTTAACTGATTTTTCTTTGGTTTCGGGTGAAGCCATTGAACATTCTGAACTTGCTTCTTTTAAAGAAGAGTGAATGATCCAAAATCTAAAAATTGGAAGAAGAAATGCAATATTTAATTGAGAATAAAACTTGAAAGTTGGTTAATAAGCCCACGAACCATAGAATAGTACAATGTAAATGAATATACAAACTTAAAGAAGGGAATAATCCCAATGATCCTCCAAGGTATACTGCCAGATTAGTAGCCAAGGGATTTACTCAAAAAGTGCAATGAGATATTCTCTTGTGTAACCAAATACAAGACTATTGGACTGATTCTTGCATTGGTTGTTCATTTCAATTGGGAAATAGAACAACTTGATGTTGAGATTGCATTCTTACATGGGGAATCGAAAGAAAATATCTACATAAGTCAGCCTCAAGGTTTTGGGGTAAAGGTAAAGTTGACTTTGTGTGCGAATGGGAAATGTCACTGTATAGACTTAAACAAAATCCTAGATAATGGTACAAAAGATTTCATTCATATGTACTTAAGATAGGATTTAAAATAGTTGACTATGACGCTTGCTTGTACTATAATAACTTAAAGAGGGATTGTGAGGTTTACTTGCTATTCTACGTTTATGACATGCTTTTGTTTGGTTCTAGCAAGTTTGAAATCATAAGAATGAAAAATCTTTTAAAATTTGAGTTTGATATGAAAGATTTAGGAAGTGCTTAAAAGATTTTGGGAATGGTTATAAGAAAAGATAGGCCTGAAAATAGGTTAGTTGTTTCTTAGTAGGCCTATCTTAACATAGTTATAACTAAGTTTGGCATGAAGGGATCAAGATCTGTGAGTGTTTCCTTAGCAGCTCACACGAATCTTCTCGGTGCACACACTCCTAAAATAGAGGATGAATTACGAGAGATGAGGAACATACATTATGCTAATGCTATAGGTTCTGTTGTGTTCTCCATGATTACAACTAGACCCGATTTAGATTATGTAATTAGTTTTTTTAGAAGATTTATGTCTAACCTTGGTAAGCCACATTAGGTTGTTTTGAAAGAGTTGTTAAGAAACATTGTTGGTACTTTAAATCTGGGCCTTGTGTATGAAAAATGACTGATGAGCTGACCTTAAAAGGGTATGTGGATGCTAATTTTGCTGGTGATAAAAATAACAGAAAATCTGCCACAACATACTTTTTTACACTTGGTGATAATTATATAAAATGGAAATCACAATTGCAGTCAATGGTAACGGTATCAAGTACCGAGACTGAATATGCGGGTTAATTACCTCAATAATCACTGAACTTTACCGAAAGTTTCCACCAAGTCACTGAACTTTAAAAACTACGGGTTAGTCACTGAACTTTCAAAAAATCACCCCATTGGTAACTGAACTTTAAAAATCACCTCATTAATCACTGAACTTTACAAAAATCGTGTGTTTGATTCTTGTTTTTCTTGATTCCTTTTACTGTCATTATTTACAAATCGATACTACAATCTAGTTTGGGGACCAACATCTTTTTTATTTATAGTTTATTGGGATCATCATTTTTACTAATGGAGTTTCTTAAATCTTGTTATGAGAATATTTGGTTCACTTGAGCTCGTGGTGGCGGTAATACGTAAGTGGTATCACAAAATAGAATGAATAAAAAATAAAAAATAAAAAAAAACCGTGTCACACTTCGGCAAAATATATATTTATGTGGGCCGTTAGTACAAACACACTAATGATCAACCCCTTCTTTGTATGCTAGAAGGCATTTCGACGAAATTAAAGAAAAGACAATATTGTCACACAATACTTTGATCAAATTTGAGAAAGCAATTTCAACATTCCTTGGCGTGGCCTACATCTGGCCAAGAGTGGCTTAGCCTTCGGCATTGTAAGCCCCGGACCTTCACTCATATCCACCAGCTCTTCACCCTCTCTAGTCCACTCGAAGCACTGAATCAACGATCCCACCACCAGGCCAACAACGTGCATTGCCAAATTCTCACCGGGACACCCCCTTCTTCCATACCCGAATGGCATCAGCACAAATCCATCTCGTTGGCCAGGTAAATTAAGAAACCTTTCGGGTTTAAATTTTCTTGGCTCCTCCCATAAGTTAGGATCATTTTGTATAGCCCATATGTTCACTAATAGCATTGTACCTCGGGGGACTCTAAATCCCCCTACTGTGCACTCCTCGGATGACTCGTGTGGGGGGATCAAGGGGTCCACAGGGTACATACGTAGCGTTTCATTGATAATGCCGTGGAGATAAGGAAGTTGAGGGAGGTCAGAATCCTCGATTAGTCTCGAATTCCCTATGTAATTGTCGATTTCATTTTGAGCCTTCATCAGTGCCTCTGGGTTGTTCAAAAGAAGTGACAATGCCCATTCCATTGTTGCTACTGAAGTGTCTGTCCCAGCAGATAACATCACCTGCAAATAAACAAAACTTTTAGCAATTTTTATTACCTACCCAAATTGACAATCATTATTAATAAATGTTCTGTCAGAATCAAACTAATGTCAATGTAATTAGTTTCAATAAACAAGTAGGCATATGATTGTCACAGTTTCTCAAAGTTCTTAATTATTTTACCTGTTATACAAGGGAAACAAATGATCCATGTCAATTTTTCATTTTCTGTTTGCGAAGAAATACAATAAACATCGGGTTAGGACTTAGGAGAAAGCTGAAAGAATCAAAGGCTGCACTTAGAGGTGTAAAAATGAGTTGTCTATTCTGAGCCATGCCGTGCACTCATGGCTTAAGCGATGCAATGCATTCCTGGCTCTAGTGGCTCACAGGCCACCCAAGTCATGCCATGTGCTTGGCATGGCGCTATCTAGAATAGGGATATCCCGATTCAGTTTACACCTCTAAGCAAACTTTCTCCAGACTATAGCGAGTGATAAACAAGGTTTTGATTCCCAAAAAATTTACCTGCATCATGCCTCTGATAATTTCATCATTATAACATTCGGGTTCAGTCTCTTGGAGTGACAAGAGAATGTCAATCAGAGTCTTCTCCCTTTGCTTATAAGTTGTTGTACTCCTGTGTTCATCAATTAAGACTTGCATGATTCTGTCCCTCTTCTCCTTCAATATCTTCAACCTGTTTTCAATTTTATCCATTCCTATCCACCTCAAAAGTGGAATGAAATCTCCAATATTTGTTGCACCACTCAGTTGAAAAGTCTCAGTCACAATCTCCTTAAACTTTCTTGCTTCTTCCAAATTCCCAGAATCATCACGATCATCATCATCATCATCATCATCATCAATATAATATCGCTTTCCAGCAATCATTCTCATCATGATATTCAGCAACATCACAAAGAATGACGATTTCATATCCACCGTCTGATATTCTCCCCCTTCAGTACCTCTGATGAGTCTTTTTACCAGTAAATGAACCTCGCTTCTACGTATATCAGAAAACATTTGGATCCGATACGAAGACAAAATTTCGAGGGAAGCTATCCGTCTTAGGTTGCGCCAATGATCACCATATGAGGCCCAAACAAGGGTGGTGTAGTTGTAACCGAGGTGCTTTCCAGCAAGCAACCTAGGGCGATTAGCGAATATGATGTCGTTTTTGTTGAGGCATTCCTCTGCAGCAGAGGGAGAGGATATGAGGAGGACGGGGCGAGAACCGAATTGAAGGAAGAGGATTGGACCATACTTGTTTGAAATCTTGGCCAAGGTTCTATGGAGTGGTTTCTTAAAGATATATAGATGGCCTATTACTGGTAAGGAGAGAAGAGGACTTGGTGGATAATTTTGTACCTTTCTGAGCAAATGATTTGTGAGAAAATAGAGGAAGGGGAAGAGGAGGAAGAAGAATAAGGTCTCCATTGAGAGATCAATTGAAGGAATAAAGGGATTAACTGTTTTATATCTGAGATTTGTCGAACATATACAGTCTCGCAGTTACCCATTTGTAAAAACTGTGCATGTGTCACATCTTTGATGAAAAAATGAATCCAGCACGTACACGACACGTCAAGACTAGCAATAAACACTTCATGCGATGATAACGTTTCCTAGTTCCAATGCTGGCATTGGCAGAATAATTAAAAGTATACTCTTTTATATATGGTCCCCTCTAAAATGATGCTACATTTTTATTTGTTTGTTTGACAGTTCACTATCAAGATTGGCAATTTTGTATAGGGATGGACACAAATGAAGATCTCTGATATATACCCAACAAATATTTAGGCCTAGCTGTTCTTGGAATCTTAACCCAAGATATCATGTAATATTAGGTTGTAGTTTTCAGCTAGTATAAAATGGTATTTGATCCATGACGGCAACGAGTTTGTCAGTTTGCTTTAGTTTTTTAGCAACCAAAAAACTTGTTATTTATAAATATTTGGTAACACTTATTATTATTATTATTATCTAAATAAGTTGGTTTAATATGCGATTAGCCAAATATCATCCAGACTGCACTTAATTGACTGGAAATGCTACACCAGTCAATCCCATTTATGTACATCATATAAACGAGTCCTTAATTGAAATAATTGATAAGTGTGTTTTTACACACTTATTAGACACTTTTCGGAGTTAAATATAATTGAAATTGAGTACATTTCTATGCATAATTGTGTGATTTTCACTTTTGTAGGCAAAAACCCTGATAAGAAGGTGAACGAGGCAGAAGGAGAAGAAAAATGACTAAAAGTGTACAAAAATGTGAAGTTGGGGACTAAAGTGCACACACCAAAAAGTCGAAGGACTTGGAGTGCAAATTTTCAAGACTTTAATGATAGATATTTTGAGATATTTGTTTTGTGTCACAAAATATCCCATAATATCTAATTATATTATTATTATTCTATTGTTATAAGCTTAGGAGACAAAAATTGGTAGGAAAAAAAGATATATTTTTTTTTTGCTAACATTATTTTAACTACCATTATCATCTAGGATAAGATCTCTCTCTCTCTCTCCCTCTCCCTTGCATGTTTTTTCCTCTGTTTTTCCGCTTTCCTTCCAGTTTCTTTCTTTTATCTAGTTTTGGCTCATTTTGGAAAACAATTCCATAATAACAAAGGAGATCATATTAAAGAAAGTTGGAGAAACCATTGGAGGAGTTCAAAGCTACAAAGGGTTGTATCTCTATATTTGTATTCCTTCAATTCATTTTCCAATATTTACTATGTATTGTAATATGAATCTTCTTTGTTGTTATTTATCATTGATGGGCTAAATACCTTGTATTGGAATTTATGTAGTAGTTTAATCTAATATGTCATTAATCATGATATGTTTTGTATGATTGTTGTTATGCATTTGTTATCAAAATATTAGTGTATTAATCATAATGTTAAAATTACTTCATTTTTGTGACGACAATAGATATTGTAATTAAGTGTTTATGTGATTGTTGAAAAATAATTACATTTACTAGATCGAAATGATTGATACCCTAGGTTTGTCTAGTATACTAGACGTGTCTAGGTGATATAGAGATATATACCTACCTCAGGTGACCCGTGAATATTTTTACAAAAACTCATGCAATTGGTTATATTTTTATCGACATAGAGATATGATATACGAATTAATCGATTAGGGTTAACATGACCTCGAGAGAGGGTATTAACTAAACTTGAAAAATCGGGTCTAACTACTTATTTTGGTAATTTGCATCAGTGCGTAATTGAATTGATATTAATGAAGTAAAGGTTAAGCGTAATCATAAATTCCAACATCTTTTTAAAATCAAAACCTTTTTACCTTTAATTTATCATTTTATGTCTTTAAATCAAAATCATGTCTTTTTAGTTAAAAATTCAAGTTTTTAAATGTGTGTCGTTTTCGTTGATTTGAATCAATACATTAGTAATCGAGCCAACACTCTTCGTGGGATCGACTCGGACTTAAAAGGTCCATTATACTACTTGTTCTCGACCCGTACACTTGCAACATAGTATTTCAAGCGAACAAGTTTTTAGCTCCGTTGTCGGGGAGTGTTTTGATCAATTTACTAGTTTAATTGTCATTCACTTTAACGAACTTTATTTCTTGTTTTTAACTGTATCCTTTAAATCCAAAAGTAAGTTTATCTTCGGATTTTCAAATTTCCAAACTTATTGAATTTATATGCATCGTTCCCGAAGTCTCGATCTTCTCGAATTTGATCCAGAAATCAAAGAGACTTTTCGAAAGAGGTTACGTGAACAGAACGAGTTAAGGAAAAGACAACAACTGGAAATTGAACAACAAGGAGGAAATGGAGACCCAAATGCTCGACCCGAACATAATCCTCAGGATGGTATTCCACTTGGTTTCGATAACCAGGCGGGTAGAATCCAAAATCCCGTGGTAAATGAAGAAGATATGTTGTTTCGGGATTTCTTGAACCGTCATGTGGTAGAAAATCAAGAGAGCATTATCTATCCTTCTTACGCCTTACGGTCATCCAAATTTCCAACTGAGGCCGATGTGATCAATTTATTCTCCAACACCATATCATTTTATAGGAGAATAGATGAAACCATCATGCTCACGTTGAGGGATTTATGAAAATTGTTAGCGATTTATGAAGGTGAGTGAGGAGGCTATGAGAATGAGGTTATTCGTGCATACCATAAAAGATAAGGCAAGAGAGTGGCTTGACACTCTACCTTCAAGGAGTATCATGAGTTGGGTAGAGTTGGTAAAAAAATTCACAACAAAATTCTTTCCACTCGCTCGTATTGCCAAACTCAAACACGACATAACCACTTTCCAACAACTTGACTCGGAAACTTTTCATGAGGCTTGGGAGAGGTTTAAAGACATGCTTAGAAAGTGCCCAAACAATGGGATTACTCTAGCACAACAAGTCCAATACTTCTATGCCGGTTTAACTTCATCTCACCGATCAAATGTGGATTCATCGTCAAACGGATCCATTCAAAACAAAAGTATTCGAGAGGCGTATGAGTTATTTGAGGTGATGAGTGAACAAAGTGCAATGTGGCCGGATAGACATGGTAAAATGGGAGTTAGTGGAGCTCGAGATAGTGAAGCATACTCTTTGATTTTAGCCAAGATCAACTCTCTAGCACGGAAGGTAGAAGGGCTTTCTACATCTTCATCGAGTTCTCATTCTGCTTACATGATACAATCACCGCCTGTTTGTGATATGTGTGGAGCAAACCATCCTAGTTCAAGTTGTCCTTTGATTGCCAGTAGTTCGGGACTCACCGAACAAGTGGCATACACTCAAAATTTTCAATGCCAAGGGTATAATCCATATTCACAAACTTACAACTCTGGTTGGCGTAATCATCTAACTTCTCTTATGGGAACGATCAGAATGTGTTGAACCCTAAATCACAAGAGAAGAAAGAAGGTTGGGAAGAGGTCATTGCAAAACTGACAAACCATCAATAGCAATACCAAGAACGCAATGATGCCTCTTTGAAAAATTTGGAAAGGCAAGTGGGTCAGATTGCAAAACTTCTCTCTAAGAGGCCTCAAGGGGCTTTACCGAGTAATACTGAAACAAACTCTAGAGACAATGTGCAAGCCATTACTACCAGAAGTGGGATGCAATTGCCTGAACCCATGGTAGTGCGCCCCAAAGCTCAAGCAAACAAGGCACCAACCGAAGAAAATGAGGTGGTACAAGAACCGAAAGAGATTGATGAAGAAAGTAAGATTGATGAACCGGAGTCATCATTATCAAAGGTTCCAACACCAGTCAAGGCTTATGTACCACCTATTCCCTTCCCACAGAGGCTCCAAAAGCATAAATTGGATGTTCAATTTGGTAAGTTTTTGGAGGTTTTCAAAAAGCTACACTTTAATATCCCGTCTGCAGATGCTCTAGCTCAAATGCCGAGCTATGCTAAATTCATGAAAGACATCCTTTCTAACAAAAGGAAGCTTGAGGAGCATGAGACAGTGATGCTGACTGAAGAGTGTAGCGCCATCCTTCAAAACAAGTTATCTCCGAAAATCAAATATCCGAGGAGCTTTACTATTCCATGCGCCATTGGTGATTTAAATATTAGTAAAGTATTGTGTGATCTTAGAGCGAGCATTAATTTAATGTCATTGTCTATCTTTCGAAAGTTGGGATTGGGAGAAGCTAAGGCTACTATGGTATCCTTACAATTGGCCGATCGTTCAATCAAATATCCTCGGGGTGTTGTTGAGGACGTGTTAGTTAAAGTTGACAATTTCATCTTTCCAGCTAACTTCATTATTCTTGACATGGAGGAGGATCGTGATATCCCTATCATTTTAGGACAGCCATTTCTTGCCACCGGTCGAGCCTTGATCGACATGCAAGAAGGAAAACTCATTTTACGAGTACAAGATGAGCAAGTTACATTTAAAATCTTGAAATCAATCAAGTACCCGTCGGCATCCGATACTTGTTTTGGAGTGGATGTTATTGATCAATTGGTTGCCGACTTTTTTTATGGACGTTGTGAGGATCATCTTGAAAAATGCCTTATGAGTTCGTCACATATTAAGAATGTGGATCCAGATGTTGAGAGCGTGACAAGTTACTTAAATGCTATACATTCCCATGCATACATGAGACCCCCACATTTTGAGGATTTAGACAATACTTCTTCACCATCGCTTCCATCTCTTCAAAAAGCACCCACGCTTGAATTGAAAACTCTTCCACCTCATTTGAGGTACGCTTATTTGGGTGAATCATCCATGCTTCCAGTTATCATTTCTAACTCCTTGAGTGAGCTTGAAATAGAGAAGTTACTTCGAGTCTTACGGGAACATAAGGAAGCAATTGGGTGGACGATTGCTGATATTCGGGGAATTAGTCTGTCCTTTTGTATGCACAAGATACTGATGGAGAATGACTTTAAGCCATCAGTCAACTGAATCCAAATATGAAGGAAGTGATAAGAGCTGAAGTTGTTAAATGGCTTGATGCATGCATTATCTATCCCATTTCTGATAGTCCATGGGTAAGTCATGTTCAAGTCGTGCCAAAGAAATGAGGTATCACTGTGGGACAAAATGAAGAAATGAACCGATACCTACCAAACCCGTGACTGGATGGAGAGTGTGTATTGATTACCGCAAGTTGAACACTGTGACTAGAAATGATCATTTTCCTCTTCCTTTCACAGATCAAATGCTTGAGCGGTTGGCAGGGTATTCGCATTATTGTTTTCTTCATGGTTATTCGGGCTACAATCAAATTCCAATAGCCCCGAAGGACCAAGAGAAAACTACATTCACATGCCCGTACGGTACTTTTGCGTACATGAGAATGTCATTTGGCCTTTGCAATGCACCGCGACTTTCCAACGCTGTATGATGACAATTTTCTCCGACATGGTCGAGAAATGTATTGAGATCTTCATGCATGATTTCTTAGTATTTGGGCATTTATTTGATGGATGCCTGAATAATTTGGAGAAGGTGCTTCAACGTTGTGAAGATACCAATTTAGTATTAAATTGGGAGAAATGCCATTTTATAGTTCAAGAAGGTATAGTTCTTGGCCATCGGATATCCCTGAAAGGAATCAAAGTGGACAAGGCAAAAATTCAAGTGATTGAAAAATTGCCTCTACCAACCACAGTACGAGAGATTATGAGTTTTCTTGGACATGCCGGATTTTACAGGAGGTTTATTAAAGACTTTTCGAAAATCACAAAACCTCTTTGCTCCTTACTTGAGAAAAACACTACTTTCAATTTCTCTCAAGAGTGTCTCAATGCTTTCATTACTTTGAAAGAGAAACTCATTACTGTTCCTATCATTGCAGCTCCAGATTGGACTCTTCCATTCGAGTTGATGTGCGATGCTAGTGATTTTGCTGTTGGAGCAGTTCTGGGACAGAGGCGAGATAAAATCTTGCATGTGATCTATTACGCTAGTTGAACCTTGACCGATGCGCAACTGAACTATGCAACTACTGAAAAAGAGATGCTTGTAGTAGTGTTTGCATTTGATAAATTTCGATCTTACCTCATTGGTTCCAAGGTGATAGTCTACACTGATCACTCGACTATCAAATATTTGTTAGCTATAAAAGATGCCAAGCCGAGATTGATCAGATGGGTACTCCTTTTGAAGGAGTTTGACCTCGAGATTCGAGATAAAAATGGAACTGAAAATGTCGTTGTTGATCATTTATCTCATCTTGAGCAACCCGAAGACGTGTTAGAAGGAGAAATTAATGAGGTATTTCCGGATGAACAACTGTTGCAAATTCTCTATCTGTTGCAAGTCACTCTTGGGCCATGGTATGCGGACCATGTCAATTTTCTTGCGAGTGGCATCATACCCCCAGAGCTTTCTTTTCAACGAAGGAAAATGTTCTTCGCTGATGTTAAGTATTATTTTTGGGAGGATCCTTTGTTGTTTAAACAGGGTCTGAATCAGATAATTCGAAGATGTGTGCTGGAAAATGAAATGGAGAAAATTCTTGATCAATGTCATTCTTCCCCATACGGTGGTCACTTTGGTGTTGTGAAAACTGCATCAAAGGTGCTTCAGTCCGATTTTTATTGGACCACATTATTTAAAGACGGTCACACACTTATCTCCAAGTGCGATAGATGTCAACGTACTTGTAATGTCTCCAAACGAAATGAAATGCCGTAGACTCCTCTATGGAGGTGGAGATTTTTGATGTGTGGGACATTGACTTTATGGGGCCATTTCCATCGCCATTTTCAAATCAGTACATTCTGGTGGCTGTTGACTATGTGTACATTTCTATGTATAATTGTGTAATTTTCACTTTTGTAGGCAAAAACCCCGATATAGAAGGAATTACACAAAAGAAAAAATTACACAATTATGTATAGAGATGTACTCAATTTCAATTATATTTAACCTCGAAAAGTGCCAAATAAGTGTGTAAAAACACACTTATCACACCCCCAAACTTGAGCTCTTGCTCGTCTCGAGCAAGATTAACTTCTAACACAATCATGCAAATGCGATAATGATCAACTTATTAGACAACTTGCCAAAAATATCAAAGAGTTTTAAAATTGTATATCAAATCATAACCATGCTCCAAATTATGCTACAAAACTTATCCAATGTTCGATCAGTATGTGTGTGCATAGTCACTTTCAATCATTATCTAAATTAGGAAGAAACTGTCAAGATGGAAAAAATCTTAAATTGGCTCCAACCCAACCCTTTTGTGGTCAAATATATTCTTTCACGCTCGTGAGATTCACACACTCAAATAGATATTTCTTTTATTTCCCATGTGTAAATCTAAAGGTCGTTCTCCAATCACTCTTTTCTTTTTCCGTACTAGTTCGGCTGGATCTAACCGGCATTTTCAATATCTAGAAGTGTGATGATTCTCCACTAATGAGTGTTTTCACAATCAAGTTTATACCAAGTAAGTCAAACCCACTAGTTATCTAAGCCCAAAATCAATTACAATTGCACCAAATCAAGTCTTTCAATAAAAGATCAAGATTGACCTCACTCCCTTAAGCTTTCTTCTTGACCTTTGTAGCGAGCTTTAGGTCGGTAACTCCCCGATTGTTTAGACCCAAGGGTACCGGGTTTTGAGACACCCCAACGGACTTAATAACTCGAGTAAAAAAGGCTACGAAGTGAGACATAAGATTTAACAAAGTGCAAAGTTCTTTTTAAGCAACAAATGGGGCGTAGATTCCTAGCATATGGTCAATACCTAGCTTATACTTGGCAACAGACACTCCACACAAATTTTTTTCAACATGCATGGAATCAACACACTTCTCAATAAAATCCTTTACCGGCTCGACCATCCCCAAACTTATCTTACAATAAGGTAAAGTGGAAGAGAAATGGATATAGGTCGATATAATTCTTCTAGCAACTCACAACCTAAGTTATTACCAATACAAAGACTTTTCCATCAAACAATCATTACCACATCTAGATAACAATTAATCATGACTATTGTGCTCAATGTAAATTAGAATCTAACATGGACAAGCAATTTTTCGAAAAAATTAGGCACGAATAGCATAATTTGACAAACATTGTTTATAAATCAATAACAATTCCAAACTTCATGCAATTCAAAACCGGCAAGGCCATCAAACATGTTAATACAACATCACCAATTAAAGCACAAAATCAAAAGCCGGCAAGGCTATAACATCAATTCAAATCAACAAAAGCCGGCAACGCTCAATACCCCCAAACTTAATCCACACATTGTCCTCAATGTGTAAAGAACAAGCTAAAGGAAAGAGGAAAATCGAGACTTCCCTGATTTCAACGCGAAGAGGTACCAATGTATGTGTTTGGACTTGTGATGCGCTTGAGTAGCTTGGGCAAAAGACCTCTTTGTACATCAATTTGTTCAGAACCTGCGAAAAATCATAGACATGTGGAACTGCAAATATTTCCTACAAAAATAACGATATTAGTTTAAAAACATAATAACAAAAGCAGTAAAAACAAGAATTTAAATAGTAAGAAAGTTGGGTTGTCTCCCAACAAGCGCTTGGTTATAGTCTTTAGCTCGACTACAGGACTCGATCACTCGGAGTTGGCAAGAAGAAAGGTGGACTGTTCTTTCGCAAAGTCACCTTCCAAGTATGGTTTCAATCTTTGGCCATTGACTTTGAAATTCCCCTATTTTTCATTATATAGCTCAACTGCTCCATGTGGAAAAACTTGAATGATGGTGAATGGACCCGACCATCTCGAGAAGAGCTTTCCGGGGAATAATCGGAGTTGAGAATTGTAAAGAAGAACTTGTTGCCCAACATAGAATTCCCGTTTCACAATGTTTTGATCGTGCCATCTTTTTGTCTTTTCTTTGTAGAGACGAGCACTTTCATATGAATCGAGGCGGATTTCGTTAAGTTCGTTCAGTTGGAGCAACCTCTTCTCACCGGCCAATTTTTCATCAAAATTTAAAACTTTGATAGCCCAATATGCCCGATGTTCGAGTTCGACAGGAAGATGACATGCTTTCCCAAATAAAAGACGATACAGATACATACCAATTGGAGTTTTGAAAGCAATACGATACGCCCATAACGCATCATCCAATTTCTTGGACCAATCTTTTCTTGAAGCATTCACCGTCAACTCGAGAAACTCTCGAATGGAATTTCAACTTGGCCACTCGTTTGGGGATGATAGGATGTAGCCACACGATGCTTTACCCTATATTTGGCAACACTGACTCGAAGAGGCGATTACAGAAATGTTTACCACCATCACTAATGATGGCTTGGGGAGTGCCATAACGAGAAAAAATGTTTTTCTTCAAAATGTTCGCAACCACCCGTGAATCATTAGTAGGTAAAGCTACCGCTTCTACCCACTTTGACAAAGTCAACAACTACCAGAATGTACTGATTTGAAAATGACGATGGAAATGGCCCCATAAAGTCAATGCCCCACACATCAAAAATCTCCACCTCCAATAGAGAAGTCAACGACATTTCATTTCGTTTGGAGATATTATTAGTACGTTGACATCTATCGCACTTGAAGACAAGTGTGTGAGAGTCTTTAAATAATGTGGGCCAATAAAAATCGGACTGAAGCACCTTTGATACAGTTTTCACATTACCAAAGTGACCACCGTATGAAAAAGAATGACATTGATCAATAATTTTCTCCCTTTCATTTTCCAGCACACATCTCCGAATTATCTGATTCGGACCCCATTTAAACAACAAAGAACATTTTCCTTTGTTGAAAAGAAAGCTCTCGGGGTATGATGCCACTCGCAAGAAAATTGACATGGTCCGCATACTATGGCACAAGAGTGACTTGCAACAGATGAAGAATTTGCAACAGTTGTTCATTAGGAAATACCTCATTAATTTCTCCTCCTAACACGTCTTCAGGTTGCTCAAGATGAGATAAATGATCAGCAACGACATTTTCAGTTCCCTTTTTATCTCGAATCTCGAGGTCAAACTTCTGCAAAAGGAGTACCCATCTGATCAACCTCAGTTTGGCATCTTTCTTAGCTAACAAATATTTGATAGCCGAGTGATCAGTGTAGACTATCACCTTGGAACCAATGAAGTAAGATCGAAATTTATCAAATGCAAACACGACTGTAAGAATCTTCTTTTCAGTAGTTGCATAGTTCAGTTGCGCATCGGTCAAGGTTCGACTGACATAATAGATCACATGCAGGATTTTATCTCGCCTTTGTCCTAGAACTGCTCCAACATCAAAATAACTAGCATCGCACATCAACTCGAATGGAAGAGTCAAATCTGGAGATGCAATGATAGGAACAGTAATGAGTTTCTCTTTCAAAGTATTGAAAGCATTGAGACACTCTTGAGAGAAATTGAAAGTAGTGTTCTTCTCAAGTAAGGAGCAAAGAAGTTTTGTGATTTTCAAAAAATCTTTAATAAACCTCCTATAAAATCCGGCATGTCCAAGAAAACTCCTAATCCCTCGTACTGTGGTTGGTGGAGGCAATTTTTCAATCACTTGAATTTTTGCCTTGTCCACCTCGATTCCTTTCAGGGATATCCAATAGCTAAGAACTATGCCTTCTTGAACCATAAAATGACATTTCTCTCAATTTAATACTAAATTGGTATCTTTACAACGTTGAAGCACTTTCTCCAAATTATTCAGGCATCCATCAAATGAAGGCCCAAATACTGAGAAATCATCCATGAAGATCTCAATACATTTTTCAACCATGTCGGAGAAAATTGCCATCATACAGCGTTGGAAAGTCGCGGGTGCATTGCAAAGGCCAAAGGGCATTCTCATGTACGCAAAAGTACCGTACGAGCATGTGCATGTAGTTTTCTCTTGGTCCTCCGGGCCTATTGGAATTTGATTGTAGCCCCAATAACCATCAAGAAAACAATAATGCGAATACCCTGCCAACCGCTGAAGCATTTAATCTATGAAATGAAGAGGATAATGATCCTTTCTAGTCGCAGTGTTCAACTTGCGGTAATCAATATACACTCTCCAACCAGTCACGGGTTTGGTAGGTATCAGTTCATTTTCTTCATTTTCCACCACAGTGATACCTCCTTTCTTTGGCACGACTTAAACATGACTTACCCATGGACTATCAGAAATGGGATAGATAATACCTGCATCAAGCCATTTAACAACTTCAACTCTTATCACTTCCTTCATATTCGGATTCAGTCGCCTTTGATGCTCGACTGATGGCTTAAAGTCATTCTCTATCAGTATCTTGTGCATACAAAAGGACGGACTAATTCTCCGAATATCAGCAATCGTCCACCCAGTTTCTTCGTTGCGTTCCCATAAGACTCGAAGTAGCTTCTCTACTTTTAGCTCACTCAAGGAGTTAGAAATGATAACTGGAAGCGTGGATGATTCACCCAAATAAGCGTACCTCAAATGAGGTGGAAGAGTTTTCAATTCAAGCGTGGGTGCTTTTTGAAAAGATGGAAGCGGTGGTGAAGAAGTCTTGTCTAAATCCTCAAAATGTGGGAGTCTCATGTATGCATGGGAAGGTATAGCATTTAAGTAACTTGCCATGCTCTCAACATCTGGATCCCCATCCTTAATATGTGACAAACTCATAAGGCATTTTTCAAGATGATCCTCAGAACATCCATAAAAAGAGTCAGCAACCAATTGATCAATAACATCCACTCTAAAACAGGTATCGGATGCCGACGGGTACTTGATTGCTTTTAAGATATTAAATGTAACTTGCTCATCTTGTACCCGTAAAATGAGTTTTCCTTCTTGCACGTCGATCAAAGCTCGACCGGTGGCAAGAAATGGCCGCCCTAAAATGATAGGGATATCATGATCCTCTTCCATGTCAAGAATAATGAAGTCAGTTGGAAAGATGAACTTGTCAACTTTCACTAACACATCCTCAACAACACCCCGAAGATATTTGATTGAACGATCGGCCATTGTAAGGATACCGTAGTGGCCTTAGCTTCTCTCAATCCCAACATTCGAAAGATAGACAATAGCATTAAATTAATGCTCGCTCCAAGATCACACAATGCTTTACTAATATTTAAATCACCAATGGCGCATGTAATAGTAAAGCTCCCCGGATCTTTGATTTTCGGAAGTAACTTGTTTTGAAGGATGGCGCTACACTTTTCAGTCAGCATCACCGTCTCATGCTCCTTAAGCTTCCTTTTGTTAGAAATGATGTCTTTCATGAATTTAGCATAGCTCGGCATTTGAGCTAGAGCATCTGCAAACGGGATATTAATGTGTAGCTTTTTGAAAACCTCCAAAAACTTATCAAATTGAACATCCAATTTATGCTTTTGGAGCCTCTGTGGGAAGGGAATATGTGGTACATATGCCTTGACTGGTGTTGGAGCCTTTGATAATGATGACTCCGGTTCAATAATCAAAAAAGGGTTAGGGCCTGCTTGGAAGTACCCATTTTGGGTGTTTATGAGTGGTTAAGTATTGGTGGTCTTACTAATGATTTTTAAAATAATCCAATTCATGCTTGAGAGTTTATTATGCAACTATTTTGAAAGTTTTTAAAAGAATAAAATTACATATATGCACAAATAGGAAAATAAATTCCACGAGAAAATGGCTGGAAAAAAAAAAAAAAAAAAAAAACTGTAGCTGTCTTTTAATCATGAAGGTGTTCATTGATATGTACAAACAAATTACCCAAAAGGGCCAAGGACAACAATTTCACTACAGATTGAAATGGCCTTAAAAGTGTTTCTTTTATTGCAAGATAGTTAATTAAATTAAATGAGTCTACAATCTCATTGGTAATGCCAGATCAAGTCACAATTGATGGAAATGATCACGCAACAAACATAAACAATATTGTTAAAAGCTACATCATTTGATAAAGGATATTGATAAAGATTGTTGATAGTCAGCTTACAGAATCTAAAGCTATGATGTAAGAATATGAATTTTATTCATTTCTTGACTGATTTAAGTTCATTCTTCTCAATTCTTTAAAAATCCCATATTAAATTATGGAAAATCTTTGCTTCTATTTCAGTTCCAACCCAGTTTAATCAGAGATCAAGGCAACATTCTCAGTAAGGCATTTTGATAAACACTTAAACTGCACTGCAAACACTTGCAAATTTTCCAACAAAGAAACACAAATACATTCCATATATATACGAGTTTACCCATAAAGAGGGAGCCCATGTTAGTTTTTTAATCAACTGTTTTCAATTTATACATTATATACTTCCACTGAAGTTATAGAAACTTTCAGATTGCTTAATTGAAACTACACAATTCCAATTTACGCATTGAAGGAAAAATTGGGGGAAATAAAGTACTATATTACATAATCTGTACCTTAAATTGATACTAAATTGGAGAAATGTTGAAGACTAGGAGTCTAGGATGGAAGTTGAAGAACCCAGTAAAGTTGAAGAACAAAGAACACAACGATTGGAAGGGATGATTTATTACTATAGGATTTTATTATTATTATTATTATTATTATTATTATTTATTTTTTTTTCATTCAAGTCAGGATAGATTTGGAAATAACTCTTTTATAGTGGATAAAATTGATACAAAATTAAAAAGGGGTTATCAATCCATATGCTTTAAACAAACCCATCTCACATATAAATCTTAATACATACTCCACATTGAAATCGGAGAAAATAATAAATTATAAACATATTTTGATCCATAGATGTCTGATTCTTTGCCTGAATAGATTATGATCTTCCAATTGATTGACAATATTCTCTTTCAATTTCACTCTCTGTTGATGGGGATGCAGAAAATCTGAAGAATACCATCAAATTGGGGACCATGACCCCATATAATAATAAGATAATGAATAGTCATTATCTTTCATTTGTTTGAAATTGGCATCTCATCAATTTAAAACAAATTATCGTTCTCCACACTATATTTTCATTAAACATAATACCCATTAGTCAAAATTAACTTTAATAAATCACTTTAATTAATTAATTTTTAAACAATAGCAACACACATTTTAATATATTACATGTGTGGTCTCATATATGTTGAAATTTTCCAACAATCTCTCACTGGGTCATATATGTAATTTTACAAATGTGCACAATCTTATGAGCTCAAGATTTTGTTATCATTACTATGGTTATTTCAAACAATCTCGTCCATAAATCATATTAATATATGATCGAAGCGATTTTCATCACATTTAGCGTGATTAAATCCATCAATGGTCACGTACACCCATACAACCAAATGACATAGATCAATTATGAGAGTGTAGCATAGAAATTAAATGTTATGTGATCCAAACATGTCTATTTCCAACTGGTCCAACCTTATTTCTTAAGTGAGATCAACCATAAACTTTAATCAGAGTGAAACTGAACTGAATACTTTATTTCTGAAATAAACCGAATATCCATGGACAAAAATATGTGTCTAAAATATACAACATTCAAATACAAACTCTCACTAGACTAGCATATCATCAAAAGATGCAACACCCATGTGAGCATTGTGCTCATGAAAGACCTTGGGCGGTAGCCATTTAGTAAATGGAACCATGATTATGGAGTTTGTCTTAATGTGCTTTATAGAAATCTAACCACTCTGATATTTTTCCTTACAACTAAGAACTTAATGTTTTTAGACTTTGACATCATCATGCTCTCGTTAGAATACAAGACTGCTATTGTTACAGAATAACTTAAAGGTCTTTCAATTACATCCAAAATATGCACCTAGTGACAATATTTTGCAATCATATTCCATGATCATAATCAGAATATCCAATGATCTCCAATTGGTATGATATTCCTAAATGTGATCATATAATCCTTAGTTCTCTATAGATACCGAATAACATCATGGTTGCTTTCCAAAATTCCATCCTAAATTTAGTTAAATATCTGTATAGCATTCCAACAATGAATGCTATATCCGGATGTGTATAAACCTGAGTATACATTAAATTCTCAATTACTGAAGCATATAGAATTTCACGTATTTCATTTTCTTTAAGTTTATCCCTGAGGCATTAATTGAAACTAAATTTCTCTCCCTTATCAATATGGGTATCATCTGAATTGCATATCTGCATTTTAAATCTTTTAAGAACCTTATCGATACAATCTTTTTGTGATAATCCAAAAAATACACCAAGGACGATTCTTGTGTATCTATATCCTTAATACAAAAGATGTATCACCAAGATTTTTCATTTCAAAATTCTATGACAGAAATTTCTTGATTTCGCGCAATCAGTTTATAATATTGCAGACAAGCAGCATGTCATCGATATACAATACAAAAAAAAAATGTGCTTACTCTCATTGAACTTGTGATATACACAATTATCAACTAAATTCATTTCAAAATCAAATGAGATAATGATTTGATAAAATTTGTGATACCATTTCGGGAAACCAGCTTTCTTTAATTTGTAAATCATCTGATGTAACTTAAGATCAAAATGTGTCACAAATGTCATAATTGTTCTTAAAGAGTCTTTCATAGATACCGAAGAAAAGATCTCTTTAATGACTATGTCTTCATTTTGAGTAAAGTCATTTGCAACAATACAAGTATTATAACTCTCCACATTACCTTTCAAATTTCTCTTGATTTTAAATATCAAATTACAACCAATGAGTTTCGTACATTTAGACAATATGATGAGTTCCTAAACGTCATTGTTACTTATGAACTTTATTTTTTTATGCATGATATCAATCCAATTTTTAGAATTATTCATTTGCATGGCTTGATGAAAGTTGAGTGATCAAGTCTTCTTTCATTAATTCGTGCTATCCTTATTTTCTTGAAAAAAGACTATAAAGTCATCCATAATTACCTTTCTCCATTTTATAGTGAATTTCCTTAATGACATTTGTTCTTGAAGTTGTTGAGTTTGAATTTCTAGAACAATCAAGAGATTGTATATAGGGGATTTTGTGATTTAGTCTTGATCTGAAATTGCTTCTTGAACAAAATCTGGAGTAAGAATTTGTCCCTAAACCTAATCATTGTCAATTGCAACAAAAGAAATATATAAATATTTTTCATTCAAGATAAAATCATTAACCTTATAAACCTTATCTCCCCCGCAAACTCTACATCCACAAGAAATCGAACATTTTCCTTTCGAAAATTGACTTAATAGTGGATTTTTAAAAAAATTGTAACCCCTTAAAAATTACTATATTTGGAACTGTGTTGAGAATTTAAACTGCAGTCTTTAGTGCTTCTACCTAGAAGAATTCTGATGTACTGTAGAATGATTCCACATTCCTCTAAGAATTTAGCAAAAGGCCTTGAACATTGTTCTCCTGATCCGTTATATCTATCATAGTATTCACCACTATGGTAAGATCTGACTTGTTAAATTCTTTTATTGAGTTGATTTTCAATCTCAGTCTTGTATGTCTTGAACATGTCCAATGTTTGGAATTCCTCTCGCTTTCTGCACAATTCAGTTAATTAAGGGAAGTTACAACTGTCAAAAAGGGAAAGTAGATTCTTAATGAGCTCATTTCCATATTGTGTGTAAGAAGAAGAAATGCTAAAGCAAGATAAAACTGACATTACTCACTTGGTAAGTACTTCTAAGGATAAGTAATAAAGAATAACAAAGTTGTGTTCGGTTAGATTTAAAATAAAAAGCAAAAGCCTGAAAATGATAAATGTAGCTATAACTTTTGTGAAAATCTGGGATAAATAAAGAGAGACTGTACTAAATACCACGCGCGTGTACAAAATAGTACACTTCTCTTTTCGATTTGTTTTGAGGTAAATTTAGTGTCAATACCTAGACACACTTGGTGGATAAATTTCGGTACCACTACTTAAATAAGTGTGTCTATGCGAGGTCATTTGAGCAACCAAAACCAATTGATGTTGAAAGATATATGTGGGTCGATGGCAAATCAGTTAAGGTTGAGGTTATAGAAACTTTATGTTATTATTAAAGACTGGTTATTATTTGGATTTGAAAGAGATATTGCGGTACCGTCTTTTGGACGGAATTTGGTTTCTATTTTTATATTGGAAAATTTTGGTTATTCTTGTTCAATTGGAAATAGTTAGCTTGATCTTTTTCTTGATTCAAATATTGTGGGTACTAGTTCTTTATCCGGTTACGATAACCTATATCTGATTAATACATTTTCCTCTTATAAAGAAATCTTGTATGTGAATCCGCATGATATTAAACATAAATAAACCCATGAGAATTCTACTTTATTATGTCACAAGTAATTAGGCCACTTCTCTTAAAAGAGAATGAAAAATCTTATGTTAGAAGGAATTCTTGATTCCCTTAATTTTTCCAGACTTGAATGTTTATGTCAATTGCATTAAGGGAAAACAAAAAAATATAAGGAGATTAAGTGCCATAGGACTTTGGACGTTTTGGAACTAATTCATAATTTGAAAAGCAAAACACCAAATTTGCATGTTTTATTTATCTTGAAACTTTAGGGGCCTAAGAGTTAATAATTCGAAACTTTATGGGTGAAAATTATTTAATTCAAAACTTTAGGGGTCAATAATTAATTATTGAAAACTTTAGGGGGCAAAAATTAAAAAATTTAAACTTTTGTGGCCAATTAGAACAAAATCAGAAACCTCGATGGCTTTAATTACAAAATTCAGACTTGAATGTCCCAAATTAATTAATTTTTAAACTTTAGGGACCAAATTATTAAACCCAAAATTTTTAAGGCCCAATTGGATAAAAAAATTTACTTTAGGGGATTGAATTATTAAAACACATAACCTAAAAGCCCAACTTGAATGAATTTTAAACTATAGGGGCTGAAATATAAAAGTCACATTTTATAATTGCAATCCTAACCACCCTAATATCAAATTGCATGCAAGGATCTCAAAACTTCAAATTTGCAACTGAAGCCCCCGCCCCCTAAACTTCCCACCGACTGTAACCCAAAAAAGAAATGCAAAAATCACCAGGTCTATACATGTTGCCGGCGGCCCGCTATAGTGCCGCCGTCGACCAAAAATAATTTTTTTTAAAACTTTAATAACAGATTTGAAAACTGAAATTCCTTAAATTCCGAAAAAAACGACTGAATCATTTGATATGCCAAATTCCAAATAATAATGGGAAGGAAGATCAAAATAATCCAAAAATTCAGAATTTTAAAACTTTAATTTCTCAAAAATTCAACCATGGAGTGACTCTGATACCACTTGATAAAAAATTGAAAAGGAATTATTAATCCATATGCTTTAAACAAACACATCTCACATATAAATCTTAATACATATTTCATGTTAAAATCAGAGAAAACAATAAATATAAATATACCTTGATCCATAGATGTCTGATTCTTTGTCTGAATGGATTATGATCTTCCAATTGATTGATGATCTTCTCTTTCAATTTCACTCTTTGTTGATGGGGATGCAAAGAATCTGAAGAGCACCATCAAATTGGGGACCATGACCCCATATAATAATATGATAATGAATAGTCATTATCTTTCATTTGTTTCAAATTGGCTCCTCATCAATCTAAAACAAACTTCCGGTCTCTACACTATATTTCCATGAAACCTACTACACATTAGTCAAAATTAATTTTAATAGATCACTTTAATTGATTAATTTTTAAAAAATAGCAACACACATTTTAATATATTACATGTGTGGCCCCACATATGTTGAAATTTTCCAACATAAAATAGTAAAGAACTTTATAGGATTATATGAAGGAATTCAGTAGCTTGATGTTGGAAAAATCCGTTCGACAATGACGAGCTCTCCAATTTTATGTCTAGTTTACAAAGTTGGGCACATTATGAATTATGAAGACAAGGATCGACAATAGAAACTACGAACTGTCTTTTTTATTACAAGTTGCAGTACTTCTGCTGATAAAAGGAAAGGTTACCATGTGAAGAAGACTCTTACATCAAAATATCAAAAGGTTGCTAATCTTTTTGGCTCGTAATGGTTAATTCCTAATTAGTCTTTACCTGCTCTTCTTCTTTTCTCATCGATTTCTCGAGTTGAATGGTCAATCTACTATCCAAAATAATGGGTAATTGCACAAGTACGTTTTCATGAGTAGGCTCTTTTTCTTGTTGAGGTTTAGTGGAATTTTCAATATTTTGACCTTTCGACGAATAGAGATTTGTGTGTTGCTCCCAACTTGAAAGGCGTTTGCTTATATGTATTACTATGTACTCGATTGTCCAATAATGCCCATAGTAATCCTAATGACAAATCATCCTCACCAACTTCGTTTACACATTGTACTTGAAAGCCAGATAATCTCTGTAATACTAATACTCCCAAGGCCAGTAATCCTCGTCAACTTTATCAAGTACATTATATCCATTCATTTTAGAGCGTGTTAGGGCGGAGACATTCCCCATAGGCATGTTGTCTTCATCAGTTTGGGGATCTCTCATCTCATATTTTTGTTGAGCTATTACTTCCTTTAATTCCCAATCAATGGAAAAAAAAGTAGATAGACTTAAAAAAAAGACAGAATATTTAAATTAAAGCTAGAATTATCAACAAAAATTGCAGTAAATAAATTAGTCACAGCAATGGTGTCAAAAACTTGATTCCACGAGTGTACGGATCATGCAAGTAATGCAGTGGAATTCTTTTATCCGAATATCGTCCCCACATAAATTAATATATACTATCAATTTTATTCTAAGTTAACTTCAATCTAAATTCATGTGATAACAAATTATTAATTCAAGTTTTAAATTTTATAACTAATTTATACTAAACTAATCTAAATTAATCTAACTAAACTAATTTGTGGAGAACTATTGGAATCAAATGGTTAGAAATTCCGATTTCACCTAGGTCAATACATTTTTCATATGTATAATCAACATTAAGTGGGTAATTTCTCTCGAAAAGACCTAATCACTTTCACATTCTCAGATTTACTATATCTTTATGTAAATTCATACACATGTAAAAGCATTAATTTGGTTTTAGGAATTCTATCAAGATTACATAGCCTATAATCATCTCTCGTTCTCTTATAACTCCTATGTTACTTACTGTAAGAACTAGATAAATATATCTCCTCTCTATCTCAATATTGTCATTAAATCAAATAATTAGTAATCAATCAATTGAATGTAATTATACCCAATAAGCAACTAACAAATAATCAAGTTGTATGAAAACTTTGGAATTAAATAATACTAACTATAAGATACGCTGTTCATCCTCATAACCAGTTATTAGCCAATCATAATTGAGACATTAAAAAATAAAAAGTTGAAAAATATCATTATGTTCAATATAAGGAATAAAGAAAAGAATCCTAGCTATTATCATTCTTTGGCACCAAATTTCCAACAATTGGTCATCAATATCCTCTTCAAAGCATGTACATCTCCCAGCCATTTATGTTTTTCGACCCCAAATTAAGATTGAGAATTCAATGCATTTGAATGTATAATTTTGTCTCAAGACTGTATCTCTAGTCTCCCCTAATTTTGAATGATAGATTTCATATTTATATACCTGAATTAGATGAAAAAAAATAGAGTCCAAAAATGATAGGAAACCATAATTTTAGTCCAAGAATCTCAAATCGCTAGAATTTAATCTTTTCTTTTGTAATGTGGTCTCTATTTCATCTTTTAATTCAGATTCAATCCTTAAATTTTGCAACTGAGGTCCTTCAACTTTCAAATGTAACTCCTTGTTTCCCACTTCCAAAATATGTCCAACTTTACTCCTTTTTGATCAATTATTTCTCATTTTCATTTGTTCTTTTCCAATCCCGAATTTTCTCTTAAAATAATAATAAAACATAAAATTAAGTATCTAATTCATAAAAGTACTCCCAAAAGTCATCTTTTGACGGCCAAAAAAAGTGTAATATTTACACTTATCAATAGTGCATGCAAGAATGTCATCCAGTAAGTTGAAGCATGCCAACAACGGTATTCTACTGATGAGAAAGATATGGTCGTAGTAATACATTATCTTGATACTTGGCACCATTATTTATCAGGGACGACGTATTGTCTCAATGGAAGTGTAGCTAATACATATTTCACAACACAAAATCCTAAAAGAATAGATGCCATGAACTTATTGCTGGGTTTGATTTTTCATGAGAACATAGGTCAGGAATGCAGAATCGGGTTGCCGGTGATCTTATCTGGATAAACATTAAATTCTACGTTTCTACATTAATGACGGTTCAATCTAATTTTGTTAACGAAATTGAATTATTCTACTTGTACATCAAGAAATGTACATAAGGGTGTACACCCCCTCACATGAGGTGGGACCCACTTGTATAAAATATTTTTTAATTCAAGCGGGTCCTACCCCTATGTGAAGGGGGGTGTACACCCCTATGTACATCTTGATGTACCACTAGCAAAACAAAACAAAATAATACGGTTGGCACAAAATGATTTGGCATACATAAAACTACTACATGTTATTAAAGATGGTTTGGCTAGAAGGTATTGATTCAAAGACGTTCCATCGAATTATGCTCCTAAGGGTTGGATGTAGACTGAGGCAAGAGTTGTTGAGGGAAACTCGTGATCTAAAATGTGCTGGCCATCCGAGCATTGAAAGAATGTTTGCGTTAATGTCTAAATCGTATTACTGGGCAAAATTACTGACGAGGCATATGTAAATTTTTTCTTAGTATGTTAACAAAATAAAATAGAAAGGAGGAAAGATGTATGCTTGTTTCAGCCTCACCCATCTCTTCCAGACTTAGATAGGCTTTGGCAGTCTATTTTTTTATCGATTTTATATATGATTTTCTAAAGATTGGAAAGATGAAATATGTTATTGTTGCAGCTCTGCATGAACGTCCAGTGGATAAGAGCGCGAAGTTTTTTTTTTTTTTTTTTGTCCAGAAATGTTATGATATACATAAGGTAACCTGAATACATAGTCAATGATTGTGATACCGAGTTTATATGTCGATTTTGCACATTATTGTTCGTGTTAAGTTGTAAAGCTTAATTATTGTTGATCCTAATTTTTGCCACTTCGCGAAGTTGGTTGGGGATTGACCTTCAAGGAATTGGAGTTCATGAAAAATTTGATTTTACCCTAATTTATCTTATAAATAGGTAACCGTCCTAAGACATTATTAATAATCATTAAAAAAAAAAATGAGAGGCCTGAGAAGATAGGTGTTCAATTTTTCCTTATAAACATATTTTTAATCATAGTGTAGTACAACATTGGGAGAGGACGAAGTCTCACATTAATGCGAACATCTATAAATCTTGTGTGTTTTTGCATGTTTATTTTTCTTTCTTTGAATTGACTACTCATAATGAAATAGAATTAATGTTTATAATTTTCAACAACTAATGTCATAGCTTTTAATTTTCATTCAAAGCAATCACAACGAAGAATGGACGTCATTGGGAATCCAAGTTTGATGGTATGGATTCGCATTTTGGAGTATGCAAACCGATGATTATCCATGCTGGAAAAAAAGTACACCGCCTACTTCTGAATGAAAAGCCAGAAGGAATGAAGGATGATGAATGGAAATTCCTTGATCATCAGGTATTTGGTGTTATTCCATTGACACTGTCGAAAAATATTGTTCACAACTTGGTGATAGAGAAAACTACGACATATTTGATGAATGTATTGTCTGATATGTACGAAAAGTTATCTGCGTATAATAAGGTACATTTGATGAAAAATTATTTAATATAAAGATAGCTGAAGGTGCTCCAGTAGTAGAACATCTTAATAAACTGATTATAATTTTCAATCAGTTGGTTTCTGTTTCGCGGGTTTAGTCGCTAACAATTAAAAAAGGGATCAGATGATTGTGTAAGGAACAAACCTCTTAAGACGAAGTCCCAAAAATGGGTGGTTTTATTGGCGAAAATTTACAATTGGGAACAAACAAAATGCCTCCAAGGGGCGCAAGCACACGAATACTAAAAGAAGAATTTTAAAGTTACACTAAGAAATTGAAATTACATATTATCTGTTGAGAGTTTTTGATTCGGGGTCCTTTCTTCTATGTCTTCGTTTCCTTTTTATATCTCCTTGGTAACTTCTGGGTGGTAAAACCGCTCGGAACTGCTCAATTACTTCGTAACTATCAACTTTCTTCATGGTGACCGACTTGTCAGGGAGAGGTTACCTCGTAACCGTTGCTATTACTCTTGCCTTCTAACCGCCCATCTTCGAATAGTGGGACATGTCGAATTTGCTTCCATAACTGCTGGATTAGATGACCTAACGCCTTAGATTCGTCTAACTCCTGGGCGAGTTGACGGTTTGGGCGATGATAGGACTATCACTCTGGGCGATCATATGGCACCCCGTTCGCTCAACATCTGGGCGTCTTGCAAGTTTGAGTGATGATATTTCTTGGTTCCTGAGTTTCCATTAGATTCATCAGCAATTCTATCTAGGCCTTTATCCTGGACTTCCGAATTGGGCTTTACAATTTGGACCTTTAATCTTGGGCTGCGCTTTTAGCGTGTCAACAATTACCCCCAATATGGCATAATTAATACCAATTATTAATCTTTGCCATATTCACTTTTTATTTCTCCAACAACACTTGAAATTCCCAAGAATTCTAATCATCACATATTTCTATTGCCGAAAGGGTGCAACGTTATAAACCCTTGTAATCCCAACATACTCGTCATTTCACTGCTTCTGAATCACGTTGCTATACTTTGCGTTTCTTCATCGTCATTTCGCAGTTCATCTCATTGCTTCCTAACTACATTTCTCAATCGAACCTCAACAAGCTTGCATTCTGCATTCAATGGCGACCTCGCAAACTCGCTCTGACGATTCTTTTAGCTTCGAAGATTTCCAAAATCTTCTTACAAGGCTATATGTAAATCCGAATTTTCTTTCATAGGCCAATTCCGATCTTAATGAGTTCTACTTGGGTCCATCATTCAATGATGTTGAAGCTATCAGACAAACAGTGGCGGGTCAATTGTTTCCTTGTTCTCAAGATCTTCCCTTCCTGAACTCTTTGCCCTTGAAGCCAATCTGCGATAAAGGTATTCGTACTTGGTCAAAAACTGATCCTAGTTTTCGTATGGTGAATCATGGTCCCACCAAAGCAATTTTTTAACATGCTAAGATTTTAGACCTATTAGAAATTATTATTTTCCCCCCAACTTATGACTTAGTGCTTTTTCCAATCGCCCTGAGTTTTTGGTATTCTGAATACAATACTTTTGTTTTCCCTCTTGGTCTCATGTCCATTACTCTAAGGGATGTTGGAGCCTTAGTAAATCTTCTGCCTTTAGGCGACACTATATTTCCTAGCATTATGATTTCTGGTGTCGTCCCGAAATTTGACAAGAAGATTACTGAATCTTATTCAAACATGCAAGACCTTTATCTACTTCTACTTTTGAGCCTAACCATCCTGAGCATGTTGCCTTACTTCAGGTCTGGCTCTGTAAATATGTTCTTTGCCTCCCCAGCCTGAAACCCTCCATGAGCTATCTGCCTTTAACACATGAGTTAACTCGAAGTAGATCTTTAAATTTATGTCTTTCTTTTTGGCTGCGTTCTATAGAGAAATGACCTCTCTTCAATCCCAATTGAAGAATAGTGCATCTCCCATCGGTAGCGGGCCTCTCTGGTTCGCTCAATTGTGGTTGAGAGCCTATTTTCCATAACTTGGCGCTCCGCCATCTCCTCCTCGTGAGGTTAGTTGCTACGGGCTGTTTATTCATCAATTGAGCCCTGTAAATATGTCTAGCAGGGACGTTTTTACATTCTTTTATACTTTAAATTCGATACCTTCCTTTTTTCCTTTCCCTCCTCATCAGATTCCCCCTTATGTAGAGCCTCCTTCTACTCTAGCCGAAGTAGACACATTCATGCCTGTTTGGGTTCAATTTTTGGTAGGAAGAGAATTGTTTCATGACATTGTTATAGAAACGAATGCCAAAATAGGGGTTGAGATATATGTACCCCAATTTTTTACTCGCCAGCTTGGCTTCGGTCAAATGTGGCTTGTTCCTTCGTGCTATTCTAAGAATTTAATAGAACGTTTTTATACTATCAATAAAACTGAGGTACAGTCCATTGATGCCCGTAATAGCCTGCTAGCTAAAGGTTTTGCTTACGCCCCTTTCGGTCCCACTACTATCACACATCCTCTTTTTGACCAGTTGTAGCCATCTGTGAAACGCAGATTGTTCTCAATTGACGCCAACCGTGCTTTCCACCTGCTAGATGGACCAAATACTCTTTCTATTTCTCATATTCCTTCATCCAGTAGGATTCCTCCGTCACCTGTTCGCACCAAATGCCCCGCTCTTCCATCTACTTTTCCACTTCCAAAAGCTGCTACAGCTAAAGGTGCCTCCAGCCATAAGGGGCCAGCCTCAACTTCTCCAATTTCGCTGGATGATGATGATGATGTTGATGCCCCTCTCATCCTTAAGAGAAAGGTAATATAATCTATTTATGTCATAAAACATTTCCTTTCATGTATTAACGACTTACCTGAATTTTTTAGAAAAGCTCAACGTCTCTATCAAAGGATTTAGCTTTGGCAGTTTCTATTTCATCATCTTTCGCTGAAACTACTTTGCCCAAATCGGGTGATGAGAAGATTATGCTTATAGAGAAATCCCTAGTCCCGATATCCTCATCGCTGCCTCTAGAAAGGCCATATTCTCATCAGGGCGTTGACCCTCCAAGTGTCGAACCAGAAGGTAATGCATACTTCGATGTTTTGTCTTTTCTTGTGCTACTGGTTGTTGGTTTATTGCTTCCCAAATTATGCAAATGTTCCTACGGGTCTTCCCAATGTGGCACAATCTTCTCACCCAGACAAAGGGAAATCTCCACAAGTTGTGGAAACGACTGGTGGCGTGCCTAGAATCCCCAATGTTGCTGACGAGGTAACCTTGTGCTTTACTCTCATCCTTACTTCGTTTATTGTACTGAAAATCCTTAATGTTGGCGTCTTTATTTATAGGGAGCTGATGACATTATACGTTCCATCCAAGGCTTGTTCACCTCCTAGGACAAATAAAAGCACCTCACCTTGCTTCACCTAGTCACCCTTCTATGCCATCTTCCGCCTTTTCGGATGAACATATGAAGTCTCTCAAACAATCATTGCTTGAGTATGTTTCCTTCATGGACATGGATCTTGGCCAAGCTAGTGTTGCTAAACAGAAGGACAAGTTTGAGGTGTTGAGTGCAAAATTGGCGCACGCACTTTCACTCCCGTTGCTTAATGTTTCTGTTCGCTTTAAAGCGAAGTTGAAGATTGTTCATTCCAACGTCCTCTCTTTGCTAGCTAAGAACGTGGAACTAAAGGCCAAGAGTACTCAATACCTTTGTGCGGTATCTGAGAAAGAGTCTTTACTTCAAGAGATTGCCAATGCCGAATTGACCGACATCTCTTTCGAAGTTATGGTTGAAGACTCTTTGATGCTAAGTTTGGCCACTGAGATGAAAGAGCTTCAAGCAAGGATGGACGACTGCAGAGCGAGAATGTCTGCCAAAAAGTGCAATGCTTTCCAGGGGTTTGAGCGAGCTAAGTCTTTGGTTGAGTAGTATAAACGGCTGAAGGTTGATGAGGATTTCGTAGTTGAGTTAAATATCACTTCTTCTCAACAGAGTGAGGACTGGGGGAAACTTAAGGAGCAAGTGCGTTCAGCTTGGGGTGAATTGTAATTAAAACATTCGATATTTTAACTTTCCTTTTTTCAATTTCGCACTAACTGTTATTGCCAATTTTGAATGTAATAGTGAATGGTTATTTTGTCTTCTCGTGCATTAATTGACGTTGTTTTTAATCGTCAACTCTTCAAGCGTCTTTTGGCATTTCCATCACTGATCAAGACTCTCGTCTTCCATAAAAATGGATCATTTGATCCACTCCTTTTTCCACTTTTATTGATATTACATTGGTATGGAAGGTATATGAAATGGTCTTTGACCAATGAATGTCTTCTCTGCTCTCTTGCGGAAAGCGTTTCTTCAGCAGCAAATTTCTTCCTTGCTTACTGCTGCAGCGATACACTTGAAAGGGTGGTGAAGACTAATTGCTTGTTGAGAGTGATTCTCAGCCTATTTGCCTACCATCTGCAGCAATGCATTTAGTAAGGCGAGGGCGGCCGATTTCACCCTTTCTGTTGCAATTGATCGAGAACCAACTTGTAACCTGGTCTAATTGCGGTTACTTGCATTTTCACTATTTTGTCTCTCTTGTTTTTATAAGAAACAATGCAGCGATGTACTTAGGGGTGTGAGAGAGACAATTACTATTTTCTTGTTGTAGTCAGTGGAAGATAAATAACAGCCTGCTGTAATTTGCGGCTTATGTAAGAAAGATGTGGTAATAAAGATTATTACTTCGAATGTATTTTTGTTTTTCTGGCTTATTTGAACGTAATCGTCCATTTTATTTATTTACAATCGTTCAACGCAATCGTATTACTTATGCTTTTACTTGTTCACTTTCCCATAAAGAATGAACATATTTTTTCAAGTACTTACCATTAATAAATCTGACATGCCTAGTACCGTCTAAATCTTCCAAGTGGTTAGCCCCATTAGGCAACACGCTTTTTACTTTATATGGTCCTTCCCAGTTAGGTGACCACTTGCCATATTTTGGGTCCTTGCTATCCAAAGGGAGTATCGTCCTCCAAACCAATTTGCTCAAACTAAAAGATTTGGCTATGACTTTCTTGTTATAAGACTTAGCCATTCTTTGTTTTTGAACTTGCAACTTATCCAGGACGTCCAATTTTAACTCGTCTAATTCCAACAAGTTTTGAATTAGTGATTCGGTATATTCCTCATCATTTAATTTATGTTGCCAACACACTCTAATAAACTGTACATTGATCTCTATAGGCAAAACAACATCCTGTCCATAAGTAAGTTGGAAATGAGTAATTTTGGTATTTGAACGGGGTGACGTTTTATAAGCTCATAAGGCCTTGTTCAAATATTCGTGCCAATTTCTGGCATTTTCATCTATCATTTTCCTTATGATATTTTTTAGAATCTTATTAAAAGATTATGCATGCCCGTTGGATTGAGCGTAATAAGGTGTGGAGTTTACCAACTTAACTCCAAACTCATTCAATAATTCCTTCACTTGATCCCCATTCAAGGAAGTTCCGTGATCCACCATAAAAGTCTGTGGAATCCCAAATCTATAAATAATATGATCACGAATAAATTCTATGACGCTCTTTTGGGTGATCTCCTTTAAAGATACCGCTTCCACCCATTTAATGAAAATGTCTGTCGTTACTATAATAAACGTATGTTGCTTAGACGAAGGAGGATAAATCTTCCCTATCAAGTCTATCGTCCAACCCTTGAACGACCAATGTTTGATAATGGGTGCCATTTTTCTTGCGGGTGCCCTTTGTATTGAATTTTGGCAATTTGTTTTTGAAACCGGTTGTCACCATATCACTCTAAGTGGCTGTGGGAACGGGTTTTCATCCATTGCCATTTTCTTCTTTTCTTCGAACGTGATTCGTCCTGATTCAATGGCATCCTATAACACATGACGGAAAACCAAGCAATAATTAGTCATATGTGACCATGCATTATGCCATTTACAATATTTTTTACCCTTAATTTGCTCAGGGTCTGGCAATTTTTGCTTATCGCTCAACTTTATTTGTTTATCCTTATATAATTTATCGAATATAAGGTTGGCTTTAGTAACATCGAACGAAAACGTCATAGGCTTTTTATTTTCACTTCTTACAGGCTCATCCTTGCCCGAAACCCTAGGTTTAGCCATTATGGGACAAGCATATACATCTCCTTTGACTAATTCGGCCAAACATATTTCAGTTTGATCGTAATATTCATCGTTGACAGTATGAATATTGAAATTTGGGTCTTTGTAATAAGTCCCTTTACTAGAATTCTTCATTTGTTCATCCTCTCTTATCAACCGCTCATACCTGATTACATTCGCGCTAAGTTGGAATAAGACAGGAAACTCCATATCCTGGAATTTCTTCTTTAAATTGAAGCTTAAACAACTTTGAGCGATTTTGACGAATTCCTTCTCAGGCAGAGGTACAAAACATTTACTCCGGGCTGGTTTGAACCTTTGAAGAAAACCTTTTGCCCATTCATTGGGCATCTGACTTAAATTCTCCAAATCAGCCAGAGTGACTTCAGACTTAGTTTTATAAAATTGAGCATGGAATAACTGTTCCATTTGCTGCCATGTTTGAATAGGATTTGCTGGTAGATTAATGAACCAGGAAAAAGTTACTCCTGTTAACGAACTAGGGAATAATCTCAATTTATGATATCATTCACTTCACCACTTTGCAGCGTGAATCGCCCTATATGCTCTAGAGTAGACACTTCTCCTAACCCAGTGAACAATGAAAATTCTGGCACTTTATACCCTCTAGGCCATGGATATGCTTGATCTACCCAATCAGGATATGGTTTTGTGTAGGTCGGCCTAATGACAGGACGTACTCCAACAGTCATTTGATCCTGCACTATCTCCATTATTTGATTCCTCAACATAACGTTAGGATCATACGGAATACCCACGGGTTGATTTACGGGTTGATTTATCTGAGGCATGATAGTTGGCCCTTAGTTGGCCATAAAAGTGCCATTATTTGGGTCACCGTGACCATTGAACTGAGTATTTAACCCATCATTAGCACGTAGGGTATTCTGTCCATTGTTCGGAACATTATCTCTTACATTTGGATTACCTCCCAGGTTTGTAGTCACGTCATCACTATTCAAGTTTAGCGCTCCATGCCCCCCTTGGTTTGAGGTAAATGGACCGAAATGTGGTTCTAAATTTTGACTTGAGTTCAAACCAGGGAAGTTAGGTGGCAAAGTATGCCCCACTGTCGTCCTGGTTTGAAAATGACTCCCTATGGGTACAACAGGTTGACATATTTGGCCTACTAACTTGTTCATGACTTCGTTTAACGTACTTAGTTGTTTAGCCATATTGTCATAGTGTACATTCTGAAAATTTACCTGTTCAACGACATCATGCATGAGTTCCCCAAGCAATGCATGCATGGTGCGAATACTTAACTCTGTCATTAGCTCGTAACGACTGTGGCTGCTCTGACTCTGTCCCATCTATTCGTGGAGAGTTTTGCTGCTCCTCATATCGCTCAATCACATACTGGACTACTCCTTGACTTGCTGGTTCCTTATCAGAACTCTTATGAAGCATAATGTCTCACTTGTTGTATCTTCACTTACCAAACACAAATGTCCCACAGGGTGTGCCAAATTGTTTCGCGGGTTTAGTCGCTAACAATTAAAAAAGGGGTCAGATGATTGTGTAAGGAACAAACCTCTTGAGACGAAGTCCCAAAAATGGGTGGTTTTATTGGCAAAGATTTACAATTTGGGACAAACAAAATGCCTCCAAGGGGCATAAGCACACGAATACTAAAAGAAGAATTTTAAAGTTACACTAAGAAATTGAAATTACATATTCTTTGTTGAGAGTTTTTGATTCGGGGTCCTCTCTACTATGTCTTCGTTTCATTTTTATATCTCATCGGTAACTTCTGGGTGGTAAAACCGCTAAGAACTGCTCAATTACTTCGTAACTATCCACTTTCTTCATGGTGACCGACTTGTCAGGGAGAGGTTACCTCGTAACCGTTGCTATTACTCTTGCCTTTTAACCATCCATCTTCGAATCGTGGGACATGTCAAATTTGTTTCCATAACTACTGGATTAGATGACAATGACGCCTTAGATTCGTCTAACTCCTGGGCGAGTTGACGGTTTGGGTGATGATAGGACTATCACTCTGGGCGATCATATGGCACCCCGTTCGCTCAACCTCTGGGCGTCTTGCAAGTTTGGGCGATGATATTTCTTGGTTCCTGGGTTTCCATTAGATTCATCAGCAATTCTATCTAGGCCTTTATCCTGGACTTTCGAATTGGGCTTTACCCTTTGGGCCTTTAATCTTGGGCTACGCTTTTAGTGTGTCAACAGTTTCAGTCGAGATTAAATTTGATGATGACTTTTGTGCACTAATCCTATTGGCATCGCTACCAAATAGATGGGAGCCTGTTACAATTGCAGCCAGTAACTCTATAGGCAATGGAAAACTGAAATTCAATTGTATTCATGATATTATTCTCCGAAGAAGTCCGCAAAAGAGACTCTAGAGAAGTCCTGATATCGAGTTCTACCCTTAATGTTGAGAATAAAGAAAGGGATTTTAAGAAAAATAAGAATAAAGGAAACGACGGGAATTGGAGGAATGGTGGAAGCAAGACCATGTCTGGAGAATGCTGGAACTGTGGAAAGACTAATCATACGAAGAAGAATTATAGAGAACTAAAGAAGAAGGAAGAAAATAATAATGACAGTGATAATGCGGTGACTGAAGAGGTAAAATATGTTTCACTTTTTAGTTGACAGTGTTGTTGATTCTTAGGTGATGGATTGAGCTTCTTTTCATACCACCGCACATCATAAGATTATGAAAAACTACATTGCTAGGAATTATGGAAATGTATTTCTTGCTTATGGAAACCTATAGACGTTGTTTGTAATGGTGATGTTAGTTTGAGGGTGTCAAATGGGTTTGTATATAATATTCATAATGTAAAGCATGTACCTAAACTAAAAGGTGATCTAATCTCAGTTGTACAACTTGATGATGAAGGTCATAACATAACTTTCGGTGATGGTGTTTGGAAAGTTACTAAGGGAGACATGGTTGTTGCTCGATGAAATAAATCTAGAACTCTTTACATCACTTCCAATTGTAGAGACATGGATGCTCGTAGTTTTCGATTCAGCTATTAGTTCTGATTTGTAGCATTGTAAGTTAGGACACATGAGTGAGAAGCATATCAAAGTGCTTTATTCTGAAGGGAAGCTACCGAGGTTGAAATATGTTGAACACAGTTTGTGTGAGACTATATTTTCTACAAACAGAAAAGAGTTAGGCCGCGTCTATTTCTGCTTTTCAGCAGAATTCCAACCGTTGTGAGCCGTAATGTTAGATTAATTTCTCTCATAGTGGACTCTATAAGTTTGAAAAAAAACGGTAACAAAATCAATTTTTTGGTTAAAAAAATTGGAAACAGACATGGTCTTAGTTTTGTCAAATTTTGTATGCCATTATTTTGGCACTTGCTTTACACATGAACCCTTCGAGTTGTTCCATGTAAATTTCTTTTTCTAACTTACTATTAAAAAAGTTGTTTTAACGCCCATCTGATGGATCTCCAAATTATGTAATGTTGCAATTGCAATTAATACTCTAATAGATGTTATCCTTGTCACATACGAGTATGTATCGAAAACATCAAGACCTTCTTTTTATTTGAATCATTTAACTACCAATCTGACCTTATATTATCAATCGATCCATTCGTCTTTAATTTTCTTTTAAAAATCCATTTACGACTTTAATGGTTTGTTACGAGGTAGGAAATCTACCAACTCCTTAAGTATGATTCTGCATAATGGAATCAATTTTACTTTTAATAACCTCTTTCCAGAATGGAGCTTCTGGACTTGATATTGCTTCATTAATATCGTAAGTTCATTTTCTAACAAATAAGTTAAAAACATAGACCAAAAGATTAGCTGTTTTGGTCCTTTTACTATTTCTGATTCTTTATCACTTTGATGAATACCAATTGTAGTATCATAAGCTCGTTTTTGAGAATTTATCTCTTTCATATCCTTATAAGGAAAAATATCCTCAAAAAATATATCATTCCTAGATTCAATGATAGTATTTTCATGTACATATGAAATGTCTTATGTATGAAGAGCCGATAAGTACTATTATTATTAGCATATCCTATAAATATACACTCGACGGTTTTAGGCCCTATTTTAACTTGTTTAGGTTTTGGTACTTCTACCTTAGTCAAACACCTCCACACTTTTAAATATTTATATGAAGGTTTATGACCTTTCGTAACTCATAAGCAGCTTCGTTCTTACTTTTGTGTGGTTAGTTGAGAGAATTGCTTTCCCCACAAATTTTAAGGTAAATTAGAACTAATCAACATATCGTTCATTATATCTTTAAGAGTATGATTTTTGAGTTCATCATTACCATTCAAGTGAGGTGAATAAAGAGCTATAATTTGATGAATAATTATGTAGTCTTTGCTTCTTAGCAATTAGATATAATAGTAATTTGTACAATCGTCTATACAAGTAATAAAATATTTTTTTACCTCATCTAGTTTGACAAACTTTAAATCACACATATCACTGTGCATCACTTTTAGAGGATTCAAGTTCTTTTCAACTAAATGAAATGGTGTTTTGGCAAATTTATTCTCTATACAAGTTTCGCACCGATAATTTTTATCAAATGAAATAGAAGTCTATAAATCTAAACTTACTAACTTACGCAAAGTATTAACATTAACATGTTCTAATCTATCATGTCATGAATTAGAAGACCCAATCAAGTAAATAGAAGATTTATTTTTATTAATATCAAAATCACAAAGTACATGCATTACATTAATTTGAATAGCCCATTTGTTAAGTACCACTTGCCCCACAAATATGCCATTTTTGATGAGTACAAACTTGTCATACTTAAATACCAGATTAAACCCATTTTTTCTTAACAAAGCTCCATATACTAAGTTCTTGCGAATGTTAGGAACATGCATCACATTAATGAGGGTTACTTCTTTACCGATGTCATTTTTAGAACTACTTTACCTAGATTAACAACTTTTGATATCGCTAAGTTGCCCATGAACATTTGTTGTCTATTGATAGGAGTGCAAGAAGAAAATATCTTCTTATCAACACAAACGCGATGAGTAGTGCCGTGTCTACGAACAATTCTTTCGAATTGTCTACCGTATTTTCTTCAAATACAACAATTGAGAGCATTAGTTAAGACACATCGTTAGATAATTTTTCTTCCTCAGTGAAAGTGTACTTGGTCTTTTTTGTTTTTCTTTTCTGTCGCAGTCCTTTGCAATGTGACCAGTCTTACTGCAGTTATAGCAATCTCCTTTAATTTTTTGGTTGTTCCCTTTTGCTTGCTATTACTAGAGTGCTTCATTTTCTTGCTAATATTTGGCTCTGACTAGATTTACTATACTTATAGCAATCTCCTTTGAATTTTTTAGCCTACTTTTTTGCTTGCCATTACCATAGTGCTTTATTTTCTTGCTAGTATTTTGCTTTACTAAATTGACTTTAACCTTCATTTGCAACTTCCAAACTTCTTCTTAGAATTTTGATTATTTTCCTCAATTCTTAATCTTACAATCCGATCTTCAAGTCTCATTTCCTTGCATTTGTGTTTCAAGTAGTTCTTGAAATATTTCCACATTGGTGGTAATATCTCGATAATCACAGTGACATGAAACGACTCACTGAGCTTCACACCTTTTGCATGTATCTTGTGCATGATAATTTGTATCACTTAGACTTGATTTATTACTATTTTAGAATCTATCATTTTGAAGTCCAGGAATTTGCGTGCAACGACTTTTTTAAATTTGGTATCTTTCGTATTGTACTTCTTATCCAACGATTCCTACAATAGTTTAGTTATCTTGACCGAACTGTATACACTGTATAGTGTGTTCTTAAGTCAATTGAGGATGTAGTTTCTGAACAAGAAGTGACTATGACTCCATGCATCAAATGTTGCTCTTTTTTATTATCCATTTCCTTCTCAACAGTTGGAGCATTTTTACTCAAGAGCTTCGCTAAATTCAGAGTTGTGATATAACACAGTATTTTCTGTTGCCATCTCTTAAAATCCACTCGTTGAATTTTTTTATTTCTCCCCATGAGCATTGTTAGGATGTACGACATATGTAATATTACTTGACATAATCTAATAAAATTCAAAAATATAAATTATCACGTAAATAAGAAATCATCCTCTTAAGATTGTTGGAAAAATATCGATTTTACCTTGTAATAATTTATATTTAAAATAATCTTTTATAGTGAATAAATAATTGGACACAATCTCGACTTACAGAATGAAGGAATAAAATAGTGATGATTGGTCAAGGCAAGAGTTCGACTCTTTCTCCTTAAGACGGCAATGCCCCTCCTTGGTGCGACGGTCTTGCGGCACTCGTCTCCGATGATACAATGGACTCGATTTGTAATAGTAGCATTCCAAATTATAAAACTTGGTGAATCTACTAATGTTTTGATATCTCTAAAATTGGAGGATTAAAATTCACAAAAAATAGTATTCGAGATTAAAATACACAATATGTAATAATGCAGGAAGAAATAGAGTAAATCAGGATTGATTTTGGAATGAATAAAACCCAGCATATGGGAGTCTTTCAAAAAGTTATGTTTTTAATAGGCACCTATTTGGACGGCAGTTTAACAGTCAACCGCCATATTTTAAAACATCACGTGTCGTGCATAGAAATTTTTTAGAAAAATAAACAACTAATATAAATAAATGTATTATTCAATTTAATAATAAAGTAATATAATTCAAATATTATTTTACCAAAAATATATATACCAACTTGGCCCAAATCCAAACCCATGGCCCGTGCCGATTGGTGATGACGTGCATGTGTGGATTTTGGCTCAACCTACTAGCATGTAGTTCTTCTCCCCTTAAAAAAACTATTTGTACTCATTGGGGCCCAAAAGCATATCCTAAACTTGAGTAATATAAAGTGATTTCTATTTTTCTGGTTTTTCCGGTATTGGCATTTTCCAATTTTTCGCCAATTTCTATTTCTAATTTATTTGAACTTCAAGTGGTCATCTTTTGATCTTAATTTCTAATTCACCCTAAATTGATTTTGAGAAAATAAATACATTATATTAATCTGCTCGTGGAGAATAACACACTTGGCCAAATAGATCTTTTGTTCAACTAATGGGACCCACTTAAATAATTGGTCAAAAGTTGGTCAAACCAATTTATCCAACAATTACTGGAATAAGCAAGCTTGATTTTAAATCAAAAAGGTATATCTTTATTGAGTATGGTGATAAATAGTTTGGTTATGACGTCTGAGATGATCAAACTCGAAAACTTATCAAGAGCAAGGATGTGATATCCATTGAAAGTGTCTTGTATAAGGATAATTGGGAAATGACCCTAAAGATTGAAATCTTGAATAACTAGGATGCTATTATCACAACAATACACGAGTATCTCAAAAGAAAAATATATTAAACAACTTAAAAAATAGAATAACTTAATTATATAACTCCAATTATTTTTCCACCATCGTAGAACATGTGGGTCTACTTTGGTCGAGTCCCTATAAATACATCAGTTTTCTTGTGCGTTTGTTGAATTCTTGTATGTATTCCTCTGATTAGAGTAATTGTGAATTGGGTAATTGGCGCAAAACGTCCCTACCTATGACGGTTATTGTGGAAAACGTCCCTACGTTCGATTTTTTGGTGCAGAACGTCCCTACCTTTGCATTTTCTTGTGCAAAACGTCCTTTTGACCAATTTTTAACATAAAATGACCATTATACCCCCTTATATAAATAAAACAAAAAAGAAAAGAAAAGAAAAATAAAGAATAAATTGCAATCTAGTCCAAAACATTTTTAAAAGTGCAAATCAATCCAAATAAATTATAAAAATAATCAAAAATCAAAAATAAAAATAAAAACTTTTCCGTCGAGGTGGGAAAGGAGACGGGGAAAGAAAGGGCGAGACAAGAAATGGGGATAGGAGAAAAAAGTTTTTATTTTTATTTTTGATTATTTTTAATATTTTAATAATTTATTTGGATTGATTTGCACTTTTAAAAATGTTTTGGACTAGATTACAATTTATTCTTTATTTTTCTTTTCTTTTCTTTTTTGTTTTATTTATATAAGAGGGTATAATGGTCATTTTATGTTAAAAATTGGTCAAAAGGACGTTTTGCGCAAGAAAATGCAAAGGTAGGGACGTTCTGCACCAAAAAATCGAACGTAGGGACGTTTTCCACAACAACCGTCATAGATAGGGACGTTTTGCGCCAATTACCCTTGTGAATTCTCAATGGTTATTCAAATACATGTATAGTTTATTTATAGTTCAAAACAATTCCTTAAAATATTCACAATTTACGGCGAAAATATTTATGAAGACTTCATTTTCACTTTCTTTAATTTTCACATTATTGAACTTGGATCGGAACCGATCAGTTCGAATAGAAACCTGATAAGAGAATACTAACCTAATCCAGTTAATATACTTGGACTGATAAGCAATAGAACCACTCATGTCATGAATTTGATCTGGTTGGATTTTATTAAGAACAGGTGAACTGGTTCGAAATGACCAGATAGTTCTTTGAAAATTAACAAAATGTAAGTGTGCTTTATGCTTCAATCCTAAGACTTCAAACATAGCTAGTAAAGGGGTGCCTTCTTTTCACCGGGTTGTTTCCATTATTTTATATAATGATAAACAATAACTTCTATAGCATGTGAGATTATCTTTCAAAAAGTAATTTTCTATATATTCATGACTTAGAAGCCAGTTAATTAAAATATCTAATGTATTAGATATTTTTACGTTTTGGGATTTTTTATATACTAGTCCTCCGCCCGTGCATTATTTTGAAGGTAATGTTAGCGTCGAATACAAAGAATTAAATGTGCTTTTTTATTACCTATGTGTTATTGTCAATCTGCCTTTATTTTCTTACTTATTTTAGCAAAATAAAAAATAAAAAATAAAAAATTGATTCAAAAACCAATTTTCATGAATATACCTATGTGTCATTGTCAATCTGCCTTTTTTCTTACTTATTTTAGCAAAATGAAAAATAAAAAATTGATTTGAAAACCAGTTTTCATGATTATTCTGACCACATGAGTTTTGAAACTTGTTTGCATGCTAATGCATGTGTTTTTAGTTTCTTAGATTCATAATTTTTTTATATGTGCGGAGTCTTGAGTTAGCTACGAGTCAAGGACACCAACATCATTATCTAAGCCCTATTGATTACTCGTTCAAATTCTTTTCTTCTTCTAGAGTATGTTAGATTTAGCTCACTATTTATGTCTCTAGTTTGGTTGGGTGAATTTTTATTGCTATTGATCCCTTGGGTGGATTAAATTATCTAGATTGTAAATTTCAGATTTAAGCCATTTCATCTATACCAACTTGTTCACATGTAAATAATTTGTCACATTTGTGCTATGAATTTCTCATTCAATCTTCAAAACCGATCACCTGTAAAAAAAGAAAGTAATTCACACTTCTAGCGCTTTGGTATAGTTTGCAGATAACATGCATGGCACAGATTTCGTCTCTGCAGCATATATATAGAATGAACATCAAAATCCCCTTTAAGCAAATGAAAGGGCAAAAAAAAGGAAAAAAACAACTAGCAAAACCGGCCATTAAAAGGGGGGAAAAAGAGATGACAAAAATTGTAGGCTATTTGATCTTAATAAATACTTCCAACACTTTCTGTCAACTCTTCTCCTAAGCAAACTTGAAAATACACCTGCTCAGCGGGTGGATTTGTGATGACGCTCTTTCTTAAAACGTAACTGCTCTGGATCGAACCCACCTTGTTCGGCTCCATACACTGCCCATGATGGTGTCGGAGCCATATAATCCTTGCTGCTAAAAGGTTCTCCAGCGGCCACCTTCAGTTCAAAATGTGAAAGATTCAGTAAAAAATGAGCACTAAAGCCTATGATACCACATTTCATAAGAAAAAAGAGACGAAGTCACCAACCAGGTCATGGAACTTGTCATAGTCTATCCAAGTGAACCATTGATCGTTAACTTTAAATTTGTTGACATTAGCCAGTAGAACACAACATGAGTGCACATGCTCGCAAGCAACCTCGTAAACCCCATTACTTTTTTAAGCTAAAGCTTCTGAAAATTCTTTTACATCAGAATGCCAGGGTATATTCTCCATTGTCAATTTTGAAGTTGCTGACCTGTTACAGAGTTATCCATGTTGTGTAATCAGAGCAAACACGAATTGATGTAGTACAAATGAACAGATGGTACGTTATTGCCAATGCGGTATTGATCTAACCGTAGCTGCACAACTGTCATCCACATCCCCTGTTTACTCAGAAGTATGTATTGGGAAGAGAAAGATAAGACTTCACTTTTCGAAAGTCCTTATATGAAAAATTGATTTTGCAAGTATCAAATAATATAGAAAAAGAATAGTAATATTCTTTTCAGATTCAACTAAGCCGATTGATGATTCAAATTGTAAAAAAAGACGAGGAGATAATGTAACAGAAGTAGCTAAGAGAGATATCCTTACACACATAAATTTAATACCAAGTATCCAATATTTGAAAGCTTAAACTATTAGACGGGGAACATATTTACTTATTTAAATGTTGTCTTCAACAAGCCTAACCATCCAGTTATATTTTGTAAAATAAAGCTCATTTCTAGGACTATATAATATGACATTGTTAACAATCGAAAGATGTGATGAAGGTATAATAATGGTATTATTGTTGTACTAAGAGTACATGTATAAATCTTACCTCAATGTAGACGAACTTCTCTGCTTCAATTAGAGAACAATAAGCTCTATGAATGCTATCTTCAGTTTGGCTTGTTCCAGTAGACCATTGGCTGACACTTCTGATGACCTGCGCGACAAATAAGGTTATTAAACTTGGACTGGACCGTATGTTAGAGAAAACAAATATCACAGTAATTTTTATTAATCTTATGGGAAAATTCTTTCGAGATCAATCCAGTTGTGACGAATCGGACTGGAGCAAAATGCACTAATCCTGTGAATTACAGAAATGTTTTTAGTATAGTTGGTGTTGTTTCTTCAGTTGAATTGTTTGTATCTTATCTTTCTTTCCAATGTTTGTGTGGAAATTAAACTTCAAAAACCTAAGTGTCTTCATATATACTAAATCTTGACGGTGTTGATTTTTTATTAGTAGGATATACAATGACTAAGGCATCATTACCCAATTTTTATTTATTCTGGTTCTATACCTTGATAGTCAATTGGCCTTGAGTACATTAGAAAAGATTTAACTTCTCTTTTTTCCTTAACATTGGTTTTGAACTACGCAATAGAATCAAAATTCCCTTAGATCCCCATTAAAATTCCTAATTTTGTTGGTTCTCAATTTGTGGTCAGAAACCAACTTGCAATTCAAATGCTTCATTGTACCTTGTGACTTCACCAGCTTCATTGGTGAGCATTTCCGTGTCACTTCTTCCAACAACAATCTGCAATTACCAGTGACGATAAAAGAATTTAAGCCATGAAATATATACACGCCTACTTTTTTTGGCACCCCAATTTGCAATTATCACCATATGATCATATCCACAATATAGAGTCTAGCTAACAAAGCCATTAGTAACTCAACACGGTAGCATACACAGAAGGCTCGACAAAAGATTCCCATGATAAAAACAATGTATAATTTCTATATGAAGTGATAATGTTCAAAAGATTAATGTGTAAACATAAACATATGTAACCTTTCTAGAAATGTGAATATTTGCAAAGGAAAGTCTATTTAGCATTACAGTATATAGTGCAATTTTTCTTCCTTTGACAACAATCCCTTTGCTTCAAATGTTTTTGAACCAGGCTGCCTGTAAACAAAAGGGAAGGATGAGAGAATGCAATGTGTAAAGAAGCAAGGAAAGTTGAATTAATTGGTAAAATTTTAGCTGTACCAATATTAATGAGGGCGAAGATAATATTCATTAAAGCATATATCAACTGCAATCTTTTGTCTGTATGAAGCCATCCTATCTGCAGAGACTGTCTCAATTGGATAGCCTAGAATGAAGCACTCTATGTATTTGAGCAAAAAACCTCCACAGTTTGGCCTAGAGGAAAAATAGTTTGATGTTTAACATAATGGGTATGGTAAACATATAATTATGTGAAATGGATCGTTAAATATTATAGGCAATACTAAGTAGTTTGTATACTTACCCATTATTTATAGCAGGTTGATATGGCATGATCTCCAGCCTCAATGTTTTGTTAACATTTTTCTCTATGTAGCGTTTGTATTGAACAAAGTTTGGTTCTATCAATAATGTTTTTGTTGTGTCAATCACTGCACGTGAATGTGCCTTAATTTGGTCTGGTGTGTGGCCGTTGTTGCTGCAATCGTAGACTTGAACTTTCCATTCGAGAAGATTGACCAAATATAGATACCATGTGTTTCCTGGGTATGAACATGGAATTAATAGATATCTGCAGCATAGCCATGCTCGACCGGCTGCAGGTAAAATGCCATTTACGTAGCGTTGTAAGATGGACCCTATTTCTGCTCGGCTCGCGATATCTATATTTTGACGGTCTGTGTGGGCGACAACGAGTCTAGTACATTCGTGTTCGTAGTTGAAGTCCAGGATTGCATACTTTTTGGAAGCGGGGGAAGATTTACCATTGATGAGATGTCGTAATAATGTCAACTCCAGATTAATACTCTAATAGCACAAGTAGAGGTAAAGTGAATATAATATTCATAAAATTCAATGTGTTACGAAAAATAAATTGTACTAACCGCAATGGGTATGTTTTGGGCTATGTCCATGATAGATTTTAGAAATTCCCGTCCATGTAAGTTGTGGCATCTATCTTCCCACAATGCGCTGTAAAACATAATTTCATTTAGTTCAAAATGAATAATATTGAAATGATGCAATGGAAGATGATAAAATAAAAATAGATTGTTTACCTTAGTTCATTTTGTTCTATCCAATCCCTAACTGTTTTGAATCTCTCCATACAATAGTCTTCTAAAAGATATTTTGTTGGTGATAATGAAGATTGTACCTTTTTTCCTTTGTTTTTTGTTTCTGTTGTTTGGGCTGGAATGTTACGAGCATGTTGAGAAGTTGATGCATGTTGTACAACAGGGCTTGTATGGACGGGAACATCTTCATGAAGAACACCTATAATAGCTTCCATGTTTGACTCCCATGAAGATAACTTGTTCAGAACATTGTTATTTTGTTCGTCAATGTAAGCTCGGACTGAACTGACGCTGTTATCTACAAGATTCTGCATAGTAGCATGCATGTCTTGGAATTGGTTTTCTTGCAATTGCTGTTGTTGGTGGAAGAATTATGTTTGATTGTCAAGGAGGACTTGGTAACTTGAGTTGTCCCCTGAGTGCAATCCAAATCGCATCTGTTCATAATAGTCTTCTTGCCACTTTTGATGTTGATTGAAGAATTCTTCTTGGCGTTTTTGACTGTTCGACAATAGTTGTCTCCAAGTTATGTATTGTGGTCCTTATGTCGTTGCATAAACCAGACATGTCTGACACAACATGTTGCCTATGTGTATTTAACATTTGCTTGATTTCTTCTCTTGTAACATAAGTGGATGTTGGAGGAGTAGAACTTGATGCAGTTGGGAATGAAGTATTAGTAGGCGGTTGTACGGTATGAGGCTGGTGGATTTGTTCTGGTATACTGTCTAGCTCCCCAATAACGATGCTGTCAAGTATGTGATGGGAGTTGTCTTGTAACAGCGATAGGTTTGCATACCACATTGTCTGTAATTCTTCATGCGTAGGTTGTAGTACTGACTTTGCATGAATCTATAAATGTAATAAAATAGTTAAATGGCGTGTTTAAATTATTTTCCAGAAGGAATAAATGATATTTACAAATTTAGGTAATATTGAATGTAATGCAATATACAAAGTACCTCCTGGGTAGACAAAAATTGTCTAATTGTATTTTCTGTGACTATTTTGTTTGGTCGCCACCTGTACATCCTTGGTGTTCGTATCGTTCGACTTCTAGGTCGGCCAAATTTTCGTCCAACTCGCGGGAATGCTTCGTATATCCAGTACTTATATAATTGTCTGTAATTCTTCATGTGTAGGTTGTAGTACTGACTTTGCATGAATCTATAAATGTAATAAAATAGTTAAATGGTGTGTTTCAATTATTTTTCAAAAGGAATAAATGATATTTACAAAGTTAGGTAATATTGAATGTAATGAAATATACAAAGTATCTCATGGGTAGACAAAATTGTCTAATTGTATTTTCTGTGACTATTTTGTTTGGCTGCCACCTGTACATCCTTGGTGTTTGTATTGTTCGATTTCTAGGTCGGCCAAATTTTCGTCCAACTCGTGGGAATGCTTCGTTTATCCAGTATTTATATAATTGAAAATATATATTAGCTAAGTAAAGTTTATACAAGTAAATGAAATCACATATAAATTAGACAAACGAAAGAAAAGTACCTGAAATGCAAGAGGATATCCATGCAGTGCATATTTAGATTCGACTTGTTGATTTTGCTGCATTCTTTGTACTCTTTCTAAATGAGATGCTTGTAATGACTTAAGTAGAACACTATATGCTTGTCGACCCCATGGGTATGCAAGGAAGGCATCAATATTCTCAACCATGCTTAAAGTTCTGTGGTCAATGTACTTTCTTGTAGGCTTTAAAACACATTCTACAAACATTACGAGCCCCAATTTAAATTTATCATCTTGATCTTCACAATGGTTGAATGCTTCAAAAATCATTGTCATTTTGATTCTTTTAGTACCATTGAAGTACTGATTTTTGAGTCGATCATTGTTAAATTGGAGCTGCATAGATACTTCATGACAATGTAATCCTATTATAAGACAAAACTCTTGCATACCGAATCGAGCTAGTTGGTTATCTAACTTGACCCATATTTCATCGTTCTTGCCACAGTTGACAAGACGCAGTATAAATTCATGAATTATTTTACTGTTTAACTGTTGTTCTTCTTCAGCTCTATGGAAAATGCCACATATAAATGCATGGAAGTTACTTCCCATTAGATCTGCTTGTTGGTCTGCATTGATGAGTTCGATGAAATTTGTAAGGTATTGATGATTAGGATATTGGGTTATGGTAGCAGAATACCATTGGTCCGGAAAAAGTATGTATTCCAAAGACATTTGCACAAAATATAGAAAGATCACATTTTGTATGTGAACCTTTGACCAGATAACCAGTGTTGTCTTTACCACCAATGCTCTTGCCTCTAAAACTCAAAGGAGCTATACAGGGAAAAAATGAAAAACAAAAATTGCTTAGGAAATAAAAAATAATAATTTTCTACTAAGCCCTACCATGTTAAAAGGTCTCTGGGTTTTTAAATGAAGCTCAAATTTCTCTTCAGTACAAGCATTCAAGCAGAAAATGGGGGAGAAGGGAGAGAGGGAGACGAGAATATGAAGCTTTACAAATTGTAATTGTTAAATATCCATAACTTCACAAAATTTGCCAGTCCAAACATATGAAAACAATATTTTATATAAAAGATTATTCAATGTTTAGTACATAAAATGCAAATTCATAACGTCAGTCATTGGAATGCTCTCATCAAAACCTTTTGACTTGTGCGAGTATTAAAAGATGTAAGTGAAAATTTATCTTTTAACATATGATAGAGAAGAATAAACAGGGATGCTACTGTTTGAATTCCACTATAGCTGACAGCTAGGAACAATTTGTTATTCACGCAGACATCAATAGCAACAAAAACGATTGACACGAAAAGTCATTAAGCCATGATTAAGAATGCAAGAATGAACAGAAAAGAAAAGCAAGCATATTGCTTGAATTGATGGAGCACAGGAATAATGGCAAATATATTAATATAATGGCAAAAAAGCAAAGAACATCCAAAGCATGAACTAATCAGGACCGACGGGGATTGAAAGCATTTTGTCGCTCAAATGAGAGAGGATTTTACATTTCGTTCAAAAGAAGTACACGCCACGACAAGTCCTTCTTCGTTGTCAATATCTTCTTTCTCCTCGTAGTATGACAAAAATCGGCCGCCTTCCAATATAGCTAGCTCTTTGTTGTAATTTTTGCTATGAAAAGTTTGCAAGTATAATTAATATTGATGCAGGTAAAGAAATTACAGAAAAATGGGAGGGAAAATTTTTGATTTTTTGCTTGTGTTGATGGTCGTCTATGTGAGGGTGAGTGAAATGGAGAGAGTGTATTTATAGATATTTAATAAGAAGGTTGGTGTGGGTAGATAGAAACCAAATTAATGTTATGGGTAGATAAAAATAAATGTTGGTAGGTTAGATTTAATTATTATTGGTAGCATTGGGGTAGTTATTTGGTCAAGAATTAAATAGAGTAGGTGGCGCACGGAGAGCACGGAGAGTCATTCTCCGTGCATGCACGGAGAGGCACGAAGAGTCTTTCCGACTCAATTTTTTCCATTCTTCTCTTATGTAAATAAAAAAAAAATAGATGTTATATATTTTAAGATAATTTTTTACACTTTTTGTTTTTTATATATATATATATTTTCCCAAATTAGATTTTAATTACATAAACTTAATATATATACTACATACAAAAATAACCATATATTAAACCTGGCTATTTTAAAATTCATCTTTCAACGTTACATGAGCCTCCGGACAAAAGGGCTTCTACAAAAACTAACAATTGTAATATGTATGCAAGCTTACAACATTTTGAGTCATTGGGTTAGAAGGTGCAAAAGATACTACCCAATTTCTTATATGCATAGGCAATTTGTTTTGTTTCTATAAAACTGATTGCCTATTGCTACAAAAACATATATATAATACAAAAAACTACCATTCATGTTGCCGTTTTAAGTAGACGACATTGGCTTGATCATTTTTTTTCTTCTTATTTATCTCAGTGACGGATTCTTGAGATCTTTTTGTTCTCACTGAAGAGATTTTTTTATCCTTTGAAGATTGGCTGAATTGGTTGCAATGTTCCACATGCTCGTCATAAAGCTGATCATCAGTTGTGGTTGAAATGTTGTTATCACTGATTGATGTGACAATTTCAAATCGGTATTCAGGTGGAGAGTGGCGTTTCTTCGACACTTTTAGATAAAACAATACTTCAATTTCGCTTTCTAGCTTCAAGATGTTGTTCAATTCTGCAACTGATGTCTGCAAATGAAATATATATATTATATTGTATAAAAAGTAGGTTTAATTTTTTTGGAAATGATATTTGAAGATTTGAGGCATCAAAGTTTTACTTCGGGAGAATAATTCATTAATACATAAGCACTTGTTTCCAGCAATTTTTCTGCAGCATGTCCTATGATACTTGCGTCCAATGATCCTGATTTGTCCTCAAGATAAATCAAAGCGTTAGCTCTGTGTGAGAAAAAAAGACTGTAGTTAGGAATACATATTTATTCAAATTATTATTAAAATTAAAACGTCTAAATATAAATAGATTACCTTGGGACAGCTTTGACCTGTTCACATTTGCAAAATCTACATTTGTGTATTTCTGCGAAATTTGCATTGGATGTTTTTTTACAATTACTACAAGACAAGTACCAGAATGTCTGTTTTTTTGTGTGTGTTGATTTTCCACCGTGCACTGACCCAATAAATTTTTTCCTAGCAATATGTAAAAGTATATATAATTAAATGGAAAAAGTCCTATGAATAAAATATATAAAAATGTGTGTATATATATATTACTTCTAGATATATCCCCAACAAATCAGCTATTTGTGTAAACTTCTTTGGAGGTGTAAATTTAGGCGGGTCAAACGGTTTATTTCCTATGATTTTATCCAGTTGTTCTGCGTTCGTTTCCACCCTGTGAAAACAAGTATATGTTTAGTTTCGTAAAATTTACAGAAATATATATTATGCTGAAGAAAGTTAGATATAATATAATACCAATTTTTGTATTCAACAACAACAAGTAAGTCGGCGTCAATAAAGAAAGTGCTGTTGACTTTAGTCGAAAGAGTGATGCCTGATTGATGAAGTTGAATATTTAGATCATAATTTTTACTTAAAAGTGAATAAAATAAAACTACAATATGGATGATAAGACTTACCATTAAAGGAAGAAACTTTAAGATTTGTAGCCCATATTATAGGTTTATTTGCAATATTTTCAAGTATTTTATTACCTTCTTCCTCCACGAAGGTATCCCATAATGTGAGTACCACAGTACGGAATTTATTGTCATTAAGACAATATCTTGTAAAAAAGTTTCTGTACCAAACCTCGTTTGAATTAGACGTTTCTGAAGTATGTCTTGACTGTACCAATCACAATTATAAAAGGAACGAAGTTATTTATATATTTTTAATATATAATGTATATGTACATGTGGAAGAGAACATTATCAAATTATAAACTTACTTATGCTCGTAGGTGTTCCTGTAGTTCATCAAATGAAGTAAGCTTATGGGTTGAGAACAAAAAGTTTAAATGGACCTCATGCACTTCTTCAATTTTTGTTCTTCCAGATATAGTCCAAATTTTTTCTCCCGGCGAACTTTGGAATTCACTCTTGATATCTTTGACGGTTGCATTTGAGACAATATATGTCTTTCCCAGTTTAAGCTGATCATCTAATGCAGTAATACTTTCATCATACATTGTAGCTATAACTTTATTTCCCTGTTTAGTTGTGGAGAAACATATAAATATTAATAGAAGATATAATAAATAAAAAAAACAAAAAATTATGTACTGAATAGTATAGTTGTACTTGTAAGTCCATCAAAATAAGATTTTGATAACGACTATTTGAATTTCGAGCTGTTTTAGGAGGTTGCTTACCTGAAACTATAATTTTGGCTGACCAATTGCTTTCTGAAGCAGAAATTTGTGGAATGAATTTATAAGACTGAGCATTGTTGAAATCTGGAAAAAAAAAGTTAGCAAAAAAAAAAAGAAGGCAGAAGAAAATCAAGACTAAGTTTTCCTAAATGTAAAGTAATTATACCCGAAGTAGTAAATCACGTAGAATTTGGGTCAACGCTAAGATTTTAAGTGGGTGTATTTTTTCTTAAAGTAAACTTGTTGAGGTAGAGTATATTTATAGCAACTGAATAGTAAAATATCTAAGTCAGTTGCAAAATATCTACGGTGGGAAATGGAATTAATGATGAAAAATTGGTGATTTGGTAAGATATCTATTAGGGAAATAGAATTTGAGTAATTTCTGGAAAATATCTACTGTGGTAATGAAATCTGGGGAATTTGTATCCAGGTGTTGTAAAATATTTGTTTCTGCTGTGGAAAAATCGAGATAGAAGTCGGTAGTGAATTTAGTTACAATTAAATAATCTGGTTGACCTAAATTATAATTGTACTGATGTTTATGAAATTTTAAAAATTAGAGAACTTATTTATTTTTGTATTTACAAATCAATATGGTGGATTCTCACACAGTTGGAACGGGCTTCGCGTGTCGCGAAATTGTACGGAGTGTCTGCACATTGTGCGGAAACAAAAACGTATGTCTTAGGAAAGTGCACAAACACTAAACTTTGATATGTTGTTATACTGTGTTTACAATATCAAATAGATATTTAAGACCTATTCATTGTCGTGAAATTTTTTTATTTTTCCTCGGCAATGAATTTCGGTACAATTAAATAAGTTGTTTGTGCTAAATTATAATTACATTGATATTTACGGAATGCAAAAAATTAGGCTAATTCTTATATATTTTTGTATTTGAAAATCAATATGGTCAACTTCGCACATGTGTCTCCGAATTGAACAATCACATTGGGTCTCATGTGTCTTAAGACATTAAGAAGAGTGCATTAAAATAGGAACTTTGATACTATGTTCATTGTGATATATCAAATAGATATTCCAGATTGAGGGTCATAAAAATTAATTAATAAGAATAAATAAATAAATTAGTGGTAAAATAGTGTATATAAATTTAATTAGGTAGGTACATAAATGATACATATTTTGTGCGATGGGTATATGTCAAAATTTAGGTTTTCCAAGGTTTTTGTATGTAACCAAATTCATCATTTAAAGGTTTATCCAGTTGGAGCTGTGCTGTTTATCTGAAGTTGGGGAAATTTTTGTGAAAGCAATTTTGTAGTGTTATATGTGATAACAACGTAAACCATTTTAAAAAAAAAATTAAATGAAAAAAGGTATTTCAATATGGGTTTTTGGATGATTTTAATATTTTATTAAGGTGAAAAAAAATACTTCATTTTTAAGTTGTATTAAAATATATATATATATATATTTCTCCGTGCACGCACGGAGTTTGATTTATTTTATTTTTTTTATACAACTTAAAAATGAATCTTAATCAAATATCAAAATCATCCAAAAACCCATATTGAAATATTTGTTTTCATTTAAAATTCCTTTTACATATTTTCCCATTCGCGCGGACGATTTTTTTTTCCTTTTAATAAATTCTAAAAAATATTAAATAATATTCATAATTCACCTATCAAAGTTACAACTACAATACATTAAATTTCTTACATTTTCAAAAAAAATTTAATTACAATTTCAATTTTAGTTTGTCCTATTGAAAGAGCTGAACTTTAATTTGCGCATGAGAGCGAAGTTTTTTTCCCTTTTTTTTTTTCGTTACAACTTAAAAATGAACCTTAAAAAAAATATCAAAATCATCAAAAAACACATATTGAAATAGTTTTTATCATTTAAAATCTTTTTTACATATTTTCTCATTCACGCGCACGATTTTTTTTTCTTTTACCAAATTTTAAAAAACATTAAATAGTATTTTCAACAAATTTTTAATTACAATTACAATTTTAATTTGTCCTATTGAAAGAGCTGAACTTTAATTTGTGCATGGGAGCGAAAGTTTTTTCTTTTCTTTTTTTTTCGTTACAACTTAAAAATGAACCTTAAAAAAAATATCAAAATCATCAAAAAACACATATTCAAATAATTTTTATCGTTTAAATTTTTTTTTACATATTTTCCCATTCACGCACATAATTTTTTTTTTCTTTTAACAAATTTTAAAAACATTAAATAATATTCATAATTCACCTACCAAAGTTATAACTACAATACGTTAAATTTTTCACATTTTCAACAAATTTTTAATTACAATTTTAATTTTAATTTGTCCTATTGAAAGAACTAAACTTTAATTTGCGAGTGAAGTTTTTTTTTATGCGCGCGGAGAAATATTTTTTTTTCCTTAGAACAAATTCTAAAAAACATTAAATAATATTCATAATTTACCTCCCAAAGTTACAACTATAATACATTAAATTTAGTACATTTTCAACAAAGTTTTAATTACAATTTTAATTTTAATTTGTTCTATTGAAAGAGCTAAACTTTAATTTGCGCACGGAATTGATGTTTTTGTTTTTATAATACAACCATGAAAAATATTATTTATTTAGGCACAATTTTGTTTTTATTTGTTTTTATAGATTTTGTAGAGTTCAATTTGTAGCTATTCTTTATATTTATTTTTCCCTAAAGTTTTTATTATAGTATTTATTATTTAATTATTATTAAAAAAGTGTGCACGTACGGAGAGCAATTCATGCACACACGAAGCTCTCCGTGCGTGTGCACGGAGGCATAATTTTTGGGGTTTTTTTTATTTATTAAAATTAAAACCTAAAAATAAAGTATTTTTTTCCATCTTCAAATAAAATAGCAAAATCATCCAATAATATTTTAATTGCTTTTTCTAACAGTGAGTTAGAGATATATATAATCTATTTTGCGTGTACATGATGCCCCCAAATAAATCGGAAGCACTAAAGGTGTCTTTCCCTGGCGGGTAAGGTCGTAAGGAAATAGTAAGGCCAATTTGAAGACAGCTATAATAGGAAAAATGTCTCATATATAAAAGAAGCATGTTTGTTCTACGTCGTGTAAATCTCTCATAGAATAAAGATGCAAGCCTGAACCAACGGAAATCCATAGAATAAATCAAACAAATTTGTTCCATTGATGGAAAAGCAATAGAGGAGGAAAAGTCTTTAAAATTACATAATGTGTGAATAAAATGTAAATAAACAAACATTTAGCTGGACAAACAAAAAAGTGGAGGGAAGGAAAAAATTCAACTTGAAACTATTTTTATGTTTGTTAACGTCGTAACCATTTCGTTGGTTTATCAAACTATCAATTCTTGAAAGGAAGGATATCTAAGGGATGTTTATTATGCTGTATCAAATTTTTTTGTTGAAGAGCTATATTTCATTTTCTTTATCTTGCCAAAAGCTTTAGCATTGTAGGAGGTGAATTCTAGTAAATCCAATCAGAGAAAGATGAATAGTAATGATAATTGGATAAATCTCGCAAACTGCAATGAACAAATAAAGCACTATTAAATTAGATAGGAACAACATAAAACTTTTTACATATTTTCCCATTTGCACGGACGATTTTTTTTTCTTTTAACAAATTCTAAAAAATATTAAATAATATCCATAATTCACCTACCAAAGTTACAACTATAATACATTAAATTTCTTACATTTTCAACAAAATTTTAATTTGTCCTATTGAAAGAGTTGAACTTTAATATGTGGATGGGAGTGAATTTTTTTTTTTTTTTTTTTTTTTTATTTTTTGGTTACAACCTAAAATGAACCTTAATAAAATATCAATATTATCCAAAAATCTATATTGAAATAATTTTTATCATTTAAAATTCTTTTTACATATTTTCCCATTCGCGCGCACGAATTTTTTATTTTTTTCTTTTGACAAAGTATAAAAAACATTAAATAGTATTCATAATTCACCTACAAAAGTTACAACTATAATACATCAAAGTTCTTATATTTTCAACAAATTTTTAATTACAATTTTAATTTTAATTTGTCATATTGAAAGAGTTAAACTTTAATTTACGCACAGGAGTAAAGTTTTTTTTTATGCGTGCGGACAATTTTTTTTTTTTTTAACAAATTTTAAAAAACGTTAAATAATATTCATAATTCACCTCCCAAAGTTACAACTATAATACATTAATTTTATTACATTTTCAACAAAGTTTTAATTACAATCTTAATTTTAATTTGTCCTATTGAAAGAGCTAAACTTTAATTTGCACATGGGATTGAAGTTTTTGTTTTTATAACATGGACATGGAAAATATTATTTATTTAGGTACATTTTTTTCATAGATTTTGTAGAATTCAATTTGTAGTTATCCTTTATTTTTTTCCCTAAAGTTTTTATTATAGTATTTATTATTTAATTATTATTAAAAAATTGTGCACGCACGGATGGCAATTCGTGCGCACAAAAAGTTCTCTGTGCGTGTGCGCGCATGTAGACATAATTTTTGGGGATTTTTTTTATTAAAAAATTAAAACCTAAAAATAAAATATTTTTGTCCATCTTAAAATAAAATAGCAAAATCATCCAATAACATTTTAATTTCTTTTTCTAACAGTGAGTTAGAGATATATATAATCTACTTCACGTGTACATGATGGCTCCAAATAAGTCAGAAGCACCGAAGGTGTCTCTCCCTAGTGGGTAAGGTCGCAAGGAAATAGTAAAGCCAATTTGAAGGCAGCTATAATAATAGGAAAAATGTCTCATATATAAAAGTAGCATGTTTGTTCTACGTCGTGTAAATCTTTCATAGAATAAAGATGAAAGCCTGAACCAGCAGAAATCCATAGAATAAATCAAACAAATTTGTTCCATTGATGGAAAAGTAATAGAGGAGGAACAGTCTTTAAAATTACATAATGTGCGAATAAAATGTAAATAAACAAACATTTAGCTGGACAAACAAAAAAGTGGAAGGAAGGAAAAAAATTCAACTTGAAACTATTTTTGTGGTTGTTAACGTTGTAACCACTTCGTTGGTTTATCAAACTATCAATTCTTCAAAGCAAGGATATCCAAGGGATGTTTATTATGCTGCACCATTTTGTTTTTTGTTGAAGAGCCATATTTCATTTGCTTTATCTTGCCAAAAGCTCTAGCATTGTAGAAGGTGAATTCCAGTAAATCCAATCAGACAAAGATGAATAGTAACGACAATTTGATAAATCTCACAAGCTGCAATGAAGAAATAAAGCACTATTAGATTGGATGGGAATAATATAAAAGAGGTGATTGAAAACTAATATCAGAGAGTAGTGAATGATTTTTAAAGGACTAAAACTTGGGTAACAATATTGGATAATACTTATGGCGCTCGGATTTTTTTATTTTTCAATTAACTTTACCCATTAACATAGATCCAAAACATGATCAACATATGTATAATAAGATGAGAGCGAGAAGAAAAAGCAGTAAACATGAAATAGTTGTTGAACATTATTTTTTAAGGTATATCAAAGTTAAACATTAATTGTCAAATAATTATGACTAATTGATTGGGACAAAAAAGTAGGGACATCCCAAATTGAGTTTTATATTTGGGTGTTTAAGTCTTCCCTTATCGCTCGTTTCACAAAAAAACTATCATTGTAGTAGTAGCAGTCATGTGAAAAGACATATTAACTAATCCTGACATATTTATTTTTATCGGTAGGGTCATAGGCAAAAAAATAGGCAAAGTATAGTAAAATGGCAGGGATATGGAAAAATAACAAAAATGAAATGTTTAGTGCAAATTTGTTGTGAAGGCATATCAAATGGCATCACTAAACGAAATTGTTAAAACAATTATGAATAAGTGATTACAATAAAAAAATTAGGAAGCTCTCAATTTGAATTTGATATTCAAGCGTTTAATTCTTCCCTTACCTCTCCCAGAAAACTCTTTATAACAGTATTGATGTGAGAAGCCATATTAATTGTTACGAGCTTTATGTTTACCATGGTAAACAAAATGATCATAGGCTGGGGAAAAAAGGAAGAAAATCATATTAGATTAGACAATAAAAAAGATCATTAGTCTAAGTTAAGCATATACATTAGTCTTATGCGTAATCATGAATGAACTCGAAAAGTAAGGAAATATATATTTTTGAATAGTTGAGATTGAGAAATGTATTTAAATTTAAATATAATTTTATAAAATGCATATATCTAAATTTAGCTGCAGTTTAAAATTATAAAGCAATGTAAATCTAAATTGCTTAAAACAGAGCAAAGACCTTTATTGAGTAGTTGATAGTTGATTCAATTCGATAACGAACAAGCTGAAGGATAAAAAATATTCATAAAGAATGTAGGTCTACGAATGTACAAATGGAAGGATTTCTTTGTATACGATATTTTTAGTACATGTGTTATGCAAAGTATTACTGTTCAATGGTTTAAGTAAAACTTTGATAGATGTACTTGTTTTTGCTCTTGATAAAGCTACATAAAGCTGACCATGACAAAAAATTGATTCTGGAAGATATAAACCAACAAAGTCAAGTGTTTGACCCTGTGCTTTGTTAATTGTCATTGCAAAACATGGCCTAATTGGAAATTGAGTTCTTTTAAATGGAATTAAATTTTGATCACTCTTAAGAGGTATAAAGGGAATCCTTAGCAAAAAAACATGTTTTCCACAATATTCACCAGTAGTAATTTCAGCAAGAATTATGTTTTTCTCAAATTTTCGACAAGTAAGACGTATCCCATTGCATAACCCTTCAGAAGGATTAATATTTCGTAATAACATCACATGACAGTTTACTTTAAGCTTCAATTCACGTGATGGAATACCATTTGAGGACAAACTATTTAGAAAATCTTCCTGCAAGGTTTGTTCTGATTTGTCAATCGATTCATCAAAACTATAGTAAGTGTAGAAGTCACCAGGAATAGTTTTAAGTAATATTTTGTTAATATGATCAACACATTCGTTTGTAGCTGTAACAATAACTCGATTTGACATGAGATGTAAATTATCAGCATATGATTTTATATTTGGGAAAACATGATGTATTAGAGTTTTTAAGGATGTAATTTCATCTTCAAATGGTAAAATTATATTGTTTGGGAACTTAATACATTTACAAGAATGTTCATGCTCTGTTCCATTTCCAATTCTAAGTAAGTAATCGCAAAATTCGGGATCCAACTTTACCCTCATGTTCTCAACTAATGGCAAATGTAAAAACAAAGGCCACAGATGGGAAAATACCAAGGTATCCCTCATTATGTCTTATTTTTTTCCTTTTTGTACAACTGGAAGGACCTGACGAAAATCTCCTCCAAAAACAATAACTTTACCGCCAAAAGGCAAATTACAATCTGTAATATCTCTGAGCATTTTATCTACAGCTTCAATGGCACAACGATTTACCATGGTTGCTTCATCCCAAATTATTAATCTAGACATTTTAAATAAAGTTCCTAAAGGAGATTGCTTACTAACAGAACAACAAATTTCACCAGTTATGTCCAAAGAAATTTTAAATCTTGAATGAGCTATTCTACCTCCAGGTAAGAGAGAATCAGACACTCCAGAAGATGCAGTTGCCAAAGCAATTAAATTTTGAGAATGCACACTCGCTAGGAGTGCTTTATATAAAAAAGCTTTACCTGTCCCACCGGACCATCGACAAAGAAAGCACCACTTGATTCCGAGTTTATTCTTTTCATAATTGTATCATAAGTAAATTGTTGTTTGCTATTTAAGGTTGTTGTATCAACATAGTCCCTTTGAACAATCAAAATACTTGTCTCTTCTGCAATCATTCTCTTTAACCTTTCATTCTCGTTTATGTTTACATTGAATGATACAATTTCAAAGTCGTTAATATTTTTGCCCAATGGTTCTAAAATAGAGCTGAGATTCTCTAGCGCTCGTACTTTGACAACTTCAATGGATATATTTTCGTGTACATAATCATCAATCATATAAGCTTTGAATTTATCCCACAATAACTTTGGATGAGTAGGATTGCAAAGTAGAAGAACTGTGGCAGATAGACGTCTTAAAGAAAATGGCATTTCATAAAGAATAGCTTCGGATAAACATTATTCACAATGATTATCTCCACTTAATAGACCATGTAGAAATGCAGCTTCTCTATAAGTTGTAGTAGTTACCCCATTTGAAGTTCATAAAGATTGAAATGATGTTGGCCCGCGAATATGATTAAGAAGAATGCGAAGAAAATAACGCTCGCCTTCAGAAGGATTTGCTGTGACAATTCGTCCTATGACAACTTGTTTCTTTCTTAAAGTCCAAATCTTTGTATGTGTATTCCAAACAAAATGTATAGGAAAATCTCGATATAATAATGTTCGAGCAAATTCGTTGACTTTATTGATTCGAAAAAATTCGGTTAACATTGTTCGCCTCATATTTTCATTGTTAACAACGGTAGATAAGTCATCATTCCCATTGTACGTTACTTGTTGTTGGTCTTCAAGATGCAGCTGTAAAGAATAAACATTAGGACAAATTTCGGCCAAATTGAATGAAAAAATTCGCCACATAGCTTCAGGTGGAGATATCCATCTGGCAGATTGATAAGCAGAGATTTCGTCAATTTCTTTCTCTTGTTCATTTGTGTCAATTAAGAAATTAATACGATCATGTCCTTTGTATATATATTTGTACAAATACTTTACAGATTTGATAGAAGAACATACTTCAACATTTATATGACAGTCATATTTTGCACTTAAATAAGGATTATATGGTACAACCCATTGGTTGTTTAATATCTGACCTCTAACTTTAATAGAAATACCAATATGAAGACGCATATACAATGGGTAAGAGTTATGACCAAATATAGTAGTGCTAAAATAATCTCGAGCATATTTATTTTTATAACCTTTATTTACCTCCATACATACGTTGGTTGAATTTAGATTTCCACAAGGACCATGCATATTATGTTTAACAATAACAGAATGCAAATGCGAGAATTTGGTTTTGTCAAGAATTTCACATGACACAATTTTATCAACATTTTCAGCACATGAAATCTTGTGGTTATGGTTAAAAATTAACAATAGATGTGCATGCGGAATGCCTCTTTTTTGAAATTCAACTACAGATATATGAGCAATAACAGAGCCTAAGATATTTTTTCTGTATAAATCATCTTTTTGTTCTTCCACTTTTGCTCTAAATATTCGGACGATTAAATCCGGTCAATTTTGGACTTCGTCATTATGCTTTAGTTCTTGCTTAATCTCGGGCCAATTGGGGTTACATATTATAGTTAAAAATATATCTGGTTTTTCATAACGTTGTACAATAGTCATTACATCCATATATCTTCGTAACATATCTCTAGGCCCACATGTAAATGATTGTGGTAAAACAAATTTTCTTCCAATTTTGTACCCTCTTGTTTCTCCATTTTGAACACTGTCTACAATACCTTGATAAAGTTCAGTACGTATTTGTTTTTGGTTATTACGGAAATAATCTAATCTAGTAGTTTCAATCTTAACATGCATATCTACAACATATTGTTGAAACAATCTACCACTATGAAGCAATATAGACTTACCTGAACATCTAATTTGTAACTTGTATGTATAGTATTCTCGACAAGAAACCTGAGATCGATGCTTAGTTCCATCGAGCACTATATGATAGAAAGCCAAATTTAGTATTGATTTATAATATTTACATTCACATAATTAGGGAATACACAAAAACACATATATATATATATATATATATATATATATATATATTCAAGAACCTTGATCTTCTTTTTCGATAATTTCAGATGCAGGCGTAACCGTGGTAGCAAAAGTATCTAAATTGGGCAAATTTTTGGCCTGATTTTTGCATCGATCGATACCTTCATGCCAACCAGGTTCTCCATATGGAAAAAGCAAAGGGTATTGCAAAGGATCATAACAACCATAATAATAATGAACCTTATGTGAATCACTAGAATGCCCATATATAGTAATGTCACGAATGTTAGCATTGACATTTTTATCATCCTCAAGCCATACAGAAGCTACTTGAGACGTTGTAGGCGTATTGAAGACTCTTTGATCAAGGCCTGGGTGACATCTTATATGTATTTGGTAGTTTTGTAAGTTTGTTATATCTCTCAAAGACCTAAAAAATCGGCAGTATGGATTTATTTGGAGAATTTCAATTAAGCTCATCAAGATAGATTCAACAAAATTATCTAAGATTTTCATACGATTTGCAAGTTCATTATCTGTATCATAAAAATATAGCTGCATATAACAAGGTCCATTATTTTTAGGGATAATTTTGTTTACATAATGATATACTTGACCTTGAACTCTAAATGTGTATACACATTTATATGCGTTAAACCATTCTTTGTCATACTTTACACCAAATGAAGTAAATGCAAAATGATTATTATATCCCCTTACTAATTTTTTAAACTCTACACATGTCGGTTCTGTAGAGGTAAATAAGTTGAATAGTGTAGGTGGTGAATCACAAATAAAAAGTTTAATTTTTCCATCAGAGCAAAAAATCCTTTACTTTCCTTATAAATTTTTTTTGCACTATAATGTTTACAATAAGTATATGTTGGCAATACGTACGGAGTAATTGGGATATGCAATAGGGGCAAACTTGTAATTCAATGTTGGAAACGTTGGCAGTAGATTCAGTCGAAGTAGAAGAGTCAGAATTATTTATTGTAGATTTGGTCGACACAACTAAATGATTATTTCCAGGTAAAATAGGGTTAGCTATTTTTTTGCGATGATCTAAGTACCCAGTTTTAAGTCGTTGCCGACGATCCTTATGTTTTCGATTTTGTTGGTGTCGAATGAAAGTATTGTATGACTTATTTATAGTTTCAGGATGACGAACAGTAGGCTCTCCAGACATGTTTAAGGTATCTATGAAAATAATAAAAAATAGTTGGAGCTCAAAGTAAACAGTATAAAATAAAACGAAGCAAAAAAATGGAAAAGATAATAGATGCTGCATGTTTATTTTTTATATAACAGGGACAAAAAAGGCAACATGGGAAAAAGATTAAGAAGATAGTCACAGGTAACCTTATAACCTAGAAAACAATCTAGGTGGGAAAAAAAAAACCTTGACGATAAGGAAAACAAAACCTTGAATTCGTATGTCTCGTCACTATCTGCGAAAGAGTATTCTGTTTTGAATTATTTAGCTCCCAATTTGCAGTAGAGGATAGTTCTGTTGTAAAGAATAAATAAGTTGATAAAAAAATATATTATGAAAAATTAAATTGATTGAAATAGGAAACGTTAAAAAGATAGGCTTTAAAAAAAATTCTGCAGGAATTAAATAAAATATGGAAGAGTTATTTCACTAACACTTCAAGTTTTTTATATAGTAATTGCCTACTAGTATTGTAAATGTCATATCATGGCGTTTAATTTTTTTCGCGCAAACATTTTCAAAGTAACCTAAATTAAGTTACTATTTTCCATAGACACCAATTGCGCATTATATTTGTATTATGCGGAGCCATGCCACTGGAAAATATAGGCACGGAAAATCGTATAACCAAGAAAAACACACAGCAAAAAAGACAAAAAATTTTGAAGACGAGGAAAACAAAAACTTGAATCCGCCTACGGCTTGACTATTTGCAAAGTAGTACTTTGTTTCCAAGAAGATAGTCAATTTGAATTATGTCGGCAAGAATATAAATAATAAATAAGTTGATAAATAATATGATGTTGAGAATTGAATTGATTGAATGAAATAAGAAAAGGCAGAACAGATATTTATCAAGATCAATTAGGAAGAAAGTAAGTTAGCTATCAAGATTAAACTAGTATGAGTGTGAAAACAAAGGAGGCAAAAAATGAAATCAAATGAATTAGTGATTGCATAAGATCTAAAGAAATCCTGCAGGAGCAAATAAATTATGGAAGAGTTATCGCTCATATAATGCTAATAATTCAATATTTTATATAGTTTTGCCTAATAACATTTCAAATTCTCTAGCACGCCGTCTCAAATTTTTCCCTTCTTAAACAAACACTTTCAATATATATAGTCTATATTAATTAACAATTAGGAAGGAAAATTTAATTAGTTTTTTTATTAACTAATAATTACTCTCAACAAAAATTGTATTTTAAGGTTAAACAAACAAAGAATTGGAAAACAAAAACTTGAATCCGCATGTGGCTTCACTATTTGCAAGGCAGTACTTTGTTTCCAAGAAGATAGTCAATTTGAATTCTGGTGGCAAGAATAATATAAATAATAAATAAGTTGATAAATAATATGAAGTTGAGAATTGAATTGATTGAAATAAGAAAACGAGCAATAGATATTTATCAAGACCGGTTAGGAAGAAAGTAAGTTGGCTATCAAGTTCAAACCAGTATGAGTGTGAAAACAAAGGAGGCAAAAATGAAATCGAATGAAGTAGTGATTGGATAAGTTCTAAAGAAATCATGTGGGGGCAAATAAATTATGGAAGGGTCATCGCTAATAATTCAATATTTTATATAGTTTTGCCTAATAACATCTCAAATTCTATAGCACGCCGTCTTAGTTTTTTCCCTTCTTAAACAAACACTTTCAATATATATAGTCTATATTAATAATAATCAGGAAGAAAAATTTAATTAGTTTTTTTATTAACTAATAATTACTCTCAACAAAAAATGTATTTTAGGGTTAAACAAACAAAGAATTGTTTTGGGTACAGGAACAACTAAGTATCCAAGTTTTTTGTAGTTATTATTTCGGGAAAAATTATCTGGACATCGCCTTTGCGGGTACATGCTTCTAAATAATTTGGAGGTACCGAAGGTGTCTCCCTAAATAATTCGCGGACACCGTGTACATGGGCCCTCCGCAGAGACATACTTCAATTAGTAATATAAACATTTAAGTCGTTAACTCAAATATTGACGAAATGAAACCTGAAGAAAATTATAAACCGTGTTTATATGCTACTATCAACGAGGAAGTAAAATCCTAATTAAACATTATTGAATAAAGCTAAATTTCTATAAAAGATAAAATTATTACCTTTTTATCCGAGCAAAACGAAGAGGAAAAAAATCGAGAGATGATTGATAGCTTGACCTTGCATAATAAATATTAATGAAAAAGAATATTGGAAACAAATTCAAAACTGATGAAAAAGAAAATACAAATTATAGAATCCTCAATTTGTTAATAATAATTAAATAATAAATACTAAAATAAAAATTGTAGGGAATTAAAATTTAGATTTTTCAACAGGACAAAGTATAGAAGTAAAAAAGTGTAACTAAAATTTTATGTTGAAAATCTAACACATTGAATGTATTGTAGTTGTAAATTTGGTAGGTGAATTAAGAATATTATTTAATGGTTTGTAGAATTGATAAATTTTTGTTGAAAATGTAATAAATTTAATGTATTGTATTTGTAAATTTGGTAGATTTTTTAATTTTGTTAATAAAAAAATATTTTAAAAAAAGGAAAAATATACCGTGCACGCATGGAGAGCAATTCGTGCGCACACGAACCTCTCCGTGCGTGCACGGAGAGATGGTGCACGGAGAGTAACTCTCCGTGCGCGCACGGACAGTTACTCCGTGTTGTCCGTGCGCGCACGAAGAGTTACTCCGTGCACCTCGGAGTAACTCTTCGTGCATGCACGGAGAGTAAACCTTGAGCGGAAGGAGACATAATTTGAAGTATTTTTTATTTAAAAAAAAAAAAAAACAAAGTATGTTTGGCCATCTTAAAATAAAATAGCAAAATCATCCAATAACATTTAAGGCGTTAACTCAGATATTGATGATGCTGCTTCAATAACAATATAAACATTTAAGGTGCTAACTCAAATATTCACGAAATGAAATCTAAAGGAGAATATCTACATTGTTTACGTGCAAGTAAAAAACTAATAGTTACTCCGTGCACGCACGAAGAGTAAACCATGCGCAGACGGAGACATAATTTGATGTTTTTTTTTTTTTTTAAATAAAGTATGTTTGTCCATCTTAAAATAAAATAGCAAAATCATCCAATAACATTTAAGGTGCTAACTCGAATATTGACGATGTTGCTTCAATAGCAATATAAACATTTAAGGCGCTAACTCAAATATTCACGAAATGAAATATAAAGAAGAATATCAAAATTGTTTACATGCAAGTAAAAGACTAATTAAACATTATTGAATGAAGCTAAATTTTTAAATAGAGCTAAATTTTTAGAACCGATGAAATTATCACATTTTCAATCGAGCAAAACGAAGAGAAGAAAAAGCGAGAGATGGCGAATAGTTTGACCCTGCATAATGTTAAGGAATAAAAATCGTCGCGTTCCCATCCTAAAATTTTAATTTCTTTTTCTAAAAACGAAAACGATAATTTGACATATACCTCCGGCAGTCGGTATACACAATGCTGAATTTGCACGGACACGATGAGATGAGAAAATTTGGGAAGCACAGATATGATTATGGCGATATGCGAAGGTAAATAAATTGTTGTGTAACTTCTTTATATATATATAAAATATCAATAGAAAATAGGTCGGCAAATAATCGGGTCGTCAAGAATAAAGAAAATGAATGGGGAATTGAATTGTTGAAATTGGAAAAGTGAAAGCATATATTTACGAAGGCGGTTATCATGTTAAAAAAAACGGTTTAAGTGTGAAATAAAGGGTGCAAAAAATAACAGTGCTTTGCCATCCCTTGATTTGGTGAATTTATTGAAATTGAAACTTGAAAAAATTGGAAAAGTAAAAACAGATATTTACGGAGGCGGTCATCATGTTTAAAAAAACGGTTTAATTATGAAACAAAGGGTGCAAAAATGATCAGTGATTTGCCATCCCCATGGAGATTAAAACAGATATTTAGGTTTAGAAAGAAACTAAGTCGGCTGCAGCTGAAAGTAAATCGGTTACCAGCTGAAACCAGTTTAAGTGTGAGCTGAAACCAGTTTAAGTGTGAAAACAAGGGTGCAAAAATGAACAGTAACTTTGATATCCCCTCTTTAATAGAGTAGTGATTATGTTTAGATTGAATAAAATAGATAATTGTTAATATATATTAAAAGTAAAACTATAATGTGAAATAAATTCTTTTGATAAATAATATAAATTTGGAGGAAATAAGTAGTATAAATGATATTGACAAATTGATTTCGATAAAAGCATATAAGTCTAGATGGAAAAGGGATACAAAGACTAGAGGAATGAGATATTTTGAGATAAATGTATAGCATATTAAGGGCATGTCTGGTGCTGATTTTCACCAAATTTTCAGTCTTTTTTGAACCGTTATATAGTAATATGACAGCAGCAACCTTTGACCAGATTCTACATAATTACACTTTCACCCTTTTGTCATTGAATACACCCTTTTGAAAGGAGGACATTTATGGTATTTGACCTACTAATCAGTCAAAATATTACAGCTGGAAAGACTACCCCATTTTCCCAACGGTCCATATTTTAAATTTGGTGGGAATCCGCGCCAGACACAGCCTAATTATTAAGCAGGATATGACCATTAAAGTCAAATTAAAAATATAATGAACTAAATATTATTAAAAAAAATAGAAAGAGTAATATAAATACAACTATATAAATACTAAGAAAATATTAAAAACTTAATTAGATATAATTATTGGATTTGATTTTTGGAAATATAAAAACTTTGAGAACTTCTAATATTTTAATTACAAACTTCAACTTTAAAATAAATTTATATGGTTATATTTATGCGTCAATTTTATTTTGGAAAGCAATTTATTATTATTATTATTTATTTATCAAAATTGATGAATCACCTAAACTAGTATTGTGTTGACTGGCCGAATCTAATAACAATGCGAAAGAAGCTTTGATATTGAAATGTATCCAACACGACAAGTTGAATTTTTGCAAGGTTTTTATGGTGACATTCTTGCAAGAAAGAAAAAGGAAAAGTGATGATCACATATATTGAAAACAGGAAAAAATATATATAAAAAAATAGGAGAAAACCATAGAATGGGGAAAACAATGGGCGGAATATATAGAGAAATAAGAGTGAATGAGGAAGTCACACGTGCAGGGTTTCGTGGGAGTATGAGCGAAGTTTAAGGTTTTTGAAGAAATCAAGAGAAACTGCATTGTAAACATGCATGTCGTTTAAGTTTCGCCAACTTTTTTGTTACAGCAGCAGACCTGCAGAGAACCCCATTCACCCCATCCCACTCACAGGCACAGCGCCCCCACCATAAAAATCCTAAACTGAAAGCACATAAAAGTGTCTCCAGTCGATGAATCTACATTAAAATTTGGAGATGCTCTAACCCGGCAAAATCATTGGTGTTAGGTTTTTAGTGTTGATAATTCTGTTGACAAAATGACTAATTTGTAATGTGTTGCAAAATCTACGCCATATTTTCGCTAGCCTATCGTCTGGGCACTGCTCGAGCGACAAAAACAGAATTCACGTTGCTTGCCTGTCGCTCAGCTCTCGCTCGAGCGAGAGGCTATCGCTTGCGTATCGCCGCGGATTAGCTTGAGCAATAGGATTATATGGAAAACCCTAATTTGCGTTTTTAAATAGATTTTTTTGGCCCATTAAACCCAATTACCATCTCTTATAAATATCCAAGTCATTGGACGAAATTCTAAGGTGGTTTTCACTATTTTCATTGCCTCGTCTTATTCTCTAAAGTTCCAAGAACATATTCTTACATTGTGATTCATCCTTTTTTTCTTGAGATCATATAATCATGTGTTTGGGGAAAACATCAAACTCATTAAACCGAAAAACCACCTACTTTCTATTGGTCATAAGAAGATACTTTCTCGGTTGAATTTCAGAGGTTACTGGAGGTTGAGAGAGGTTAGACTGGAAGCACAGGAAGAGCACAAAGCCTTAGAGCGGGATCTTGGAATTCCGCTAGGAAGGGACAATTGCAAAAGATCTTGGAGTAGGTCTTAGAGCAGACCTTGGAGTAAGCAGAAAATAGATCGAGAAGTCTAGTGGAGTTGGCTAGATAGCATCTGACTGTAACTCACTCCGTATTGTCTATAGTAGATGTAATTGGCTTGGACATAGTTTTTACCCAGTTGGGGTTCCTCCATCATTATTTTGGTGTTCATTATTTATTACTTTCTTTATTATTGTGGTATTCAAATTTAGGGAAATTGACTTGTTTGATTAACCATTTTCACAAGATTAATTGCTCAAAAAATTTCTCAAGAATTTGATGTTATTGATCTTCTAAAATAATGAAAGTATGAATAAGATCAATAAATGTCTCACTTTTTTGCTCAAAAGGATAATTTAAAGTGAAGGAATAGTGAGGTATATATAGCTTCAAAACGGTCAAAAACTTTTGTCTTACCGGACGAGCTTTACCGGACGGTCATATATCCGTTAAATTTTGTCAGAAAAATGGAACGTTGGAAAAATGACCGTTGGCCAAAAAAACTGTTTTACCGGACGTCCGGTACAGCCAGTTTGGCCCGGAACGTCCTCCTTTTAATTTTGTATCAATGTAGGATTTGGAGAGACGTTAAAAAAATGTTTTTCAAGATGTTAAGCATATTTTAAAAATGTGTTTTGATTTCACTTTTGAAAAACATATATTTTTGTAAAAAATATTTGTATCGAAGGTTTTTATGACTTTGAGCATATTACGTTGCATTGCCAAGTATAAGAATGTGTTACATTTACATATAATCGTAAAGACATTTTAAGAAGTCTAAGGAGCTTGATGTGCATTTCTTGATTTGTTTGTCGACTTGTATCTTGACTTTCTTGATCTCAAACTTGTGCTATCAAATAAGTTCTTGTACAATAATCACTGGACTGTTCAAAATCAATTTGTTAATAGTAATAAACATGATTTGTTTGTAATAATCAAAACGAGACGTTAACCATAGGTCAACATAATATACTTGAATTTGTTTGTTGTGATCAAGTATGTGTTTAATTAATGAGTTGTAACATAGTTTCATTGATGGCTTAGGTTATTATGGAGTACTTAGTATATGTGTCTTCATGTACCAACTGCAATGCACACACTATGTTATAGTTAGTGGGACTCTATCGCGTATGTGAAATTTGGGATGTCGTCACATTTTAGTAAGGTGACTTTGAACATGAATTGACCATATTTATTAGACCTAAGTTTAAGTTTGTCTCGGTAATTAAAGCTCAATTTCTTATATTCTTTTTCGAAGTCTATTTGACTCGAGCAATTAAATTTGAGGGGCTTTCTCATAACCTGGTACCTATGATTAACTGACTAGGGTTAACCAGCTTAAATCTCGTTACATGGGTCATCTGAGTCGCTTAATGAAAAAAGACCTACACTTAGGATTTAAAAAATTTGAGGAGCTTAAAAAATCATTAAAAAAAATAATAAAATATATGCAAAAAGTCAGGGGAAAAAAAGAAATTATCCATACAAAAATAGCTTTTCTTTATATGTCGTAATGTGCTTTCAGTGGTTTGACTTTCATTAGTATAAGAATATACTTATGGGGTGATGTTTAACATGTTTCTTTCTCACAAATTAAGGTTTGGAGTCCTAGTTACAAAGGATTAGTGACACTTTACACACATAAGTCACTTATATAGTTTACTTCATGTTAACTTGAATTGAGTATAGACGAAGGTTTACTGTACATTGATTATACTTATGCATGCTAATGACTGCATTTTGGAGTGATTATATATTAATGTTAAAAGTTTTTTTATACATTCGTCATTTGTGACATAAAAGGGTAGAGAGTGTAAAAAAAAATTCTTGTTCAATTAGTGAAGTAATTTTTTTTTTTTTTTTTATTTAGATGGAGATTAATTGATTTCATTGCATTCCATATCACACTGCTTGATTGGTTGAGTTTTCGATGATTTTGTGATGCTAATGTTTTTGTTGGTATTTGGATTAATATTTAGTATTACGTCTCAATCTAATTAGTTTTAGTATCATGTGTTTAATTGCTATATTTCCTGTATAAACAGGTTTAACAAGAAATGCAAAAGACATGCAGTTTGATGAAACTTAGGTAGTTTAGATTTTATTTATTTTTTAGTTTTTTGACTTATTGTGTAGTTTTGTCATAGAATGCCAAATTGGGAGTTTGTTAAGTTTTTAGTGTTGGCAATTATGTGAACAAAATGACTAATTTGTAATGTTTTGTAAAAGTCAAGGACTTAGGGTTCAATTTGTATAAATTATATTATGAGATTTACGGTTTGAGCATGAAACATGAAGAAACATAGCGCCATATTTTCGCTAGCCAATCACTTGGACATTGCTTGAGCTACAAATATAGAATCCACGTCGATCGCCGTCGCTTGGCTCTCGCTCGAGCCAGAGGTCGTCGCTCACGTATCGCGGTGGATTCGCTTGAGCAATAGTATCATACAGAAAAACCCTAATTTGCATTTTTAAACAGATTTTTCGGCTCATTCATCCCAATTACCCTCTCCTATAAATATCCAAGCCATTGGACGAAATTATAAGGTGGTTTTCATTACTTTCATTGCCATATCTTATTCTCTAAAGATTTAAGAACATATTCTTTCATTGTGATTCATCATTTTTTCTTGAGATCATATAACCATCTATTTGGGAAAAACATCAAACTCATTAAATCGAAACACCGCCTACTTCCTATTTGTTATAGGAATGTACTTTCTCAGTTGAACTTCAGGGATTGCTGGAGGTTGAGAGAGGTTTGACTACAAGCACATGAAGAGTACAAGGGCTTGGAGCAGGTTCTTGGGATTTCACTGGGAAGAGACAATTACAGAAGATCTTGGAGCAGGTCTTAGAGTTAGCAAGAAATAGATCGGGAAGTCTAATGGAGTTGGATAGATAGCATCTGACTGTAACTCACTCTATATTGTCTTTATTAGATGTAACTGGCTTGGTCGCAGAGTTTTTACACAATTGGGGTTTCTCCGTCATCATTTTAGTGTTTTTTATTTATTGTTTTATTTATTACTGCGGTATTCAAACTTAGAAAAAATGACTTGTTTGATTAATCATCTAGAAACAATAAAAAGTGACTTGTTGCTTTGGATTGATTAATTTCTCACTTAGAGTCAAAACTAAAAACGGATAATTAATAACCATTCGGTAACTCAGTAGTCATTAATTTGGTAATCCGTAACTTTCAAATGGTATCCAGAGCGACACTTGATTTTTCAATTGGGACTTCCAAAATCTTAATCCTGATGCCTATTTTTAATCATTTTAAAACAGTAATATTCATATAATGTAAATTATAGATTTTTACTGCTTTTATTATAAGCACAAGAAGAATGAGAGTGATGCTTTATTTATTTGATTTAATTAGATTTTCTTGGTGTAGACTAATCTTATTTAAAAATGTCATGTTTGTGACCCAAATTGAAGTTTGGTTCATGGAAGAAGTCGAGATCATTTTGGTTTAGAAGTTTGGTTTGATAAAAGATCAAACTTCATCATGGATTGGGAGTTTGATTGGAATAAGGACTTTGGGATGGTTGAAAAAGTGTTTTGGAAATACTAGGATAGAGCCAGAGCACCGGAAGTAAAAAAAAAAAAAAGATGAATTGTTGGGTGGCACCGCTTGTTCGAGAATGACTTTCATTCCTATTTGGTTTTTGACACGATTTTGTGTTTTACTTATTCATAACTCTAATGTTTGACTCCTATAAATACTCCACAAGATGTAGGCTCTATAGAGACTCAAGATAACAATTAGATCATTATTTTATACATTAAAATTTTTAGAGATTTATTTATATTTAGATTGAGATAATCAATTCTTGTAAAGACAATTTTAGTTTCTTGGTATAATAAGTTATCCTCTTTCGCAAAAATCTTGGTTGTTTTGTGATTCCTTATTTTTCATATTACACATATTATTCCCGTCTTTAATTATATGGTCAGATTCACAACAAGTGGTATCAAAACGATTCTAGTATCTTTCTTGTTTTCTAACAAAGGGTATCAGAGTTAAAGGTTTTTTGGCGGGTTCTTGGGAGGTCCAAATTGGTTAGTAAAACGAGATTTGAACAAGGTCAATTGTTTCAAATATGACAATTATGAAATTTGAGATTTCTCTTTTGGCTCGCAACAATAAATTTCTTTGTGGTAGATCAAAATGCGAACAATTCTTGCTCAATTAGATCTTGACGATACTTCGTTGGGGATAGATAGAATGCATGCAACAAATATTGCGGAGAAAAAACATAGAAGGATCGAAAAGCCCTATCACAAATACATCTTCATCTTTCTAATCAAATTCTTTAGGACGTGGTAAATGAGAAATATGATGCGGGGTCATGGTTAAAATTGGAGCAACTTTGTATAACGGAGCTTGACAAGTAAGTTACAGTTGAAGCTACGCTTGTATTTTCATTGCTTAACAGAAGGTGGATCTTTGGAAGATCATATGTCAGTGTTCAAGAAATCGTAGCTGACTTGGAGATCATGGAGGTCAAATATGATGAAGAGGATTTATGGCTGATATTATTATGTTCGTTGCCTCCTACATATGTGACTTTTAGAGAAATCATTCTCTATAGTCGGGATGCTCGTAGGATTGACGAGATATATGTGTGCTTTATTTTAAGGAGAAGATAAAGCATCTGATCGTCGGTTCAGAGGTATAAGAAGAAGTCTTGTTGTTCGTGAGAGAAAGATAGATGGTCATGAAAGGGACAGAGTCAAGGATAGCAACAGTGATAAAGTATGTTGGTATTACAACAACAAAGGACACATGAAGAAAGATTGTTATGAGTGGCAAAATAGATTTCTGCTAAAGATTAGAAGGAGCAACCAGAAAATTTCAGTAATGTTAATCGTGCAAAAGAAGACGGTGATGGGGATCTTTTGGCGATTACTAAAGGTGACTCTAAACCTAATGAGAATTAGATTCTTGATTCATCTTGCACTTTTCATATGTGTTTTAAACGAGATTTGTTTTCTTCATATGAAACAGTTACAAGGGGTTTCGTGATGATGAGAAATAATGAGCATTGTAAAATAGTTGGGATCGATAATATCAAATTAAGATGTCTGATGGGATAGTTAGAACGATTGGCCAGGTTCGACATGTTCCACATATAAACACGAATGTAATTGAGTACACTTGATATAAAACGGTACAAGTATACCAATGGAAGTGGAGTTCTGAAAGTTAGTAAAGGTACTCGAGTTGTGTTAATGGGACAAAAAAAGTCCTCGTTATGTGTTAGAAGGTTTGACGATCATTATGGATGCAATTGTAACTTATGGTTCAATAAACAATAACTTGGGTAGAGTTGGTTGTGATTGGGTTGTTCGTGGTGGTTCGAACAATAATGCTGGGAAATCTTCTAGCAGTTGAGGTGGAGCTTGTTGTTATCTTGTTGATCGTGGTAATCGAGCAAGTTTAGCGACTTAGGTGGAGTTATAATTGCTTGTGGTAATTTGAGCAGGTTTATTGACTCAACTAGAGTTGGAAAAGAATTGGATGATTCAAGCAAGGATGGCGCACAAAGCAGTTTTGCTGGTAAATAGGGCCGAATTTAGTTCACAGTTACTGATTATGCCGGGCAGTGGCATGTAGTGTCCGATGGGGACATGGTGGAAGAGTTGGAGAATGACTTGAAGAGTGAAGACTTAATTTCTTGATATGGAATTTGTGTTAAGGTGGAGTTTGTTATGTTTGTGACTCAAATTTCATGTGATTTAGAAGATTGATTCATGGAGGAAGCCGAGATAATTTTGGTTTAGAAGTTCGCTTTGATAAATGATCAAATTTCATCATCAATTGGAAGTTTGATTGAAATAAGGACTTTAGGATGGTTGAAAAAAGTGTTTTGGAAGAACTAGGATGGAGCTGAGGCGCTTGGAGTGAAAAATAGAAGTAGAACTGCCAACGCCCCATCACCCCGCAACGCCGTTTGTTTCGGGAAGGAAATTCATTCTTGTTTAGTTTTTTATGCGATTGTGTGTTCAATTCCATCCATAACAATTAAATTGGTTTTGTAGACATTAGAAACTGATGTGACCCCACGCAGCAATTGTAGCTATGGAACCCATGACAAATTAGATCAAACTTAAGAATGCCATAAATCAACGTTTGAAAGAAAGTTCGACCGAATAAATTATTGAACCAATAAATCAAGACAATTGAAACAATACCTTGACCCCATGATCACATAATTTATGAACATTACTTAAATTGTTAAATGTTACAAGAATTTAGTTCTTTAGAAGTCCGAAATTAATTTGATGGAGAATGAGAAGAAAATAATATGTCTCGCAATAATATATTTCAAATGGTCTATATTTACAATGAATGGAATGAGTCTTATTTATATGGAATTCATAAAACCTAATTAAAAATGAAATTAAGCCTTAAAAGATATAAAAAAAGATACCATACAAATTGTTTTACTAAAATAGAATTTTAGGCGAAATTTGAAAAATACGCATCCAGAAATGCACTATGTGACCGCATATGACTTCCTTTATGTGGTCGCATAGACTAGTTAATGGCCTTTAGCTTGGTTTCGGTAAGGAGACATGCGGCCGCATGCCTAGACACACTATGTGGTCGCATAGGTCTTCAACTCAGCTCCATTTCCTGTTGCTTGAACCAAGTTGATCTATCTTATTTCTTCTTTCAAGTTCAACATGAAATTTGTTCATTTGCTTGTCGTAATCGGTATTTCGTCCATTGTAGTCTAAGTTAGCAATCACATAGCTTCCTTGACCTTCTTTACCCATGATCTCGTCATTGGTCCTTCCTTTAGAATCAACAGATCCTTGCCCTCGCTAGCTCTCGTACAATGGATCTCATCAGAAATTTTAAAGAATTGTTTAAATTTAGATGAAGAGAATCAAATCTTATAAAGACAAATTTTTAATATCTTGGTATAATAAATTATCTTCTTCTTCGAAAAATTTGGTTGTTGTGTGATCCACTATTTTTCATATTGTTCATATTATTCTCGTCTTTAATTATTTGGTCAGATTCTCAATAAGTGATATCAGAGCGATTCTGATATCTTTCTTGTTTTCTAACAAAAAAAAAAATTGTTTAATGGAACTAATTACTCAACAACATGCATGTTTAACAATAAATTAATCTTTTTCTTAATAAATCTGAAACAAGTAATGTGAATTTCTTTCACACTTTCATTTCATGAGACTTCTATCCTTTTACCATCCAACAATTGTTATCATAAAAAGATAGCAAACTCTCAGAGGTTTAACCTTGTTTGGTGAAGATTAAAATAAAATTTTTAATAGAATTTAATAAAAGTTGAAAAAATATATATTGAAAAGTTATAAATTTTATAAAATATATGATTAAATTAATGATTCACTTTAACTTCTACATTTCCGTTTTAGTTGACTTTTAACCCATTAAGAATCTTTCCATCACTCAAAATTCTTATAAAACTTCTCCATTTATATAATATAAGTAGGGGTGGGGTGGGGGTGGGTTGGGTTGGATCGATTTTTGCCCCAACCCAACATTGTCGATTTGCTAGAAATCGAGCCCAACTCAATCCATGTAAATGTTGAAATCCAACCCAACCCAACTCAATCCAACCCAATTATGTGTTGGTCGGGTTGGATTGGGTTGGGTTGGTCGGTTTGAAATAAGCTTATTGCATAAAAATTAAAATCATCCAATTTTTTGATGTAAAATAACATTAATATGGCAATTCGGTGTCAATAAACTTGACAAATAAAATAGTACAATCCTTCAAAATACAATAAGATTAAAAATAAAACTACAATCTTGAAGAAGAAAATGAGAGGAAATCAAGAAAATATGCATAAACTAAAATTGACAAGCAGTAGCAAACACAACATTGTGTCCTTTTCATGTAAGAACAACATCATCTTCTTCCCTCTTTAGTCCCCAACATCTTTCATGCAAAAACCATCCAAGTTCAGAGAAGCTTTCAACCAATTTTGAGTGCATACTAAGACCTCAACCATCCTAAAACTTAAGAAACTACGAAAATGATCGAGTATCCCTCCTCCAGTACTAAATGCACTTTCTGAAGCAACAGTTGATATTTGAATTGCTAACACATCTTTGGCCAATTTGGACAAGACACCATACTTATTTCTGTTAACCTTCCACCAATCTACAACATCAAAATCCTTTTTCTCTATGCTTTCATGAGCATCCAATAAGTATCGTTCCACGTCATTTTTTATCTCAACCGAATCCTTTGGGCTTGTTTTTTTTTCATAAATATACTAAGGCGAGCATCTCTCGTAAAAGAAGAGCATCCTTTAGATGTATGGTAGAGCTTTTAGACTTCTCGGTTGACACCTTATTACTTCGTTCAACACTTTCATGACGCACATACCACTCACAAATATCCATCAAATTGGCTTTCAAAGACTTCATCATGTTACTAACGACTTCCCCATCGATATATAAATCATTCAAACAATATTCAACATAATCCAATTTGTATCTTGGATCGAGAATAGTAGCAAATAGCAACAACTGATTCACACTTTCCATTTTACCCCAATGCTTATCAAACTTCTTTTTCATGTTAGTTGCCATTTCACCCAACAAAAAGTTTTCACTTAATCTCCATTCATCCAATTCGATTACAAGATGACAAATTTCATAAAGATAAACACAAACACTAACATGCAATGAAGCACTAAAACTCAAAGTCACATTATAGAAATTTTAAAGAAATTTAACAAATACAGATGCACAGTCCCAATGTGAACTTGACGGAGGTTCACCCCTCCTTCTATTACCATCATCTTCGCAAAAGTAATGCAAATACTGAGCATCCTCCTCTTCTAACCTATCGAAAGCTTTTTCAAATTTCAATGCAATTTCCAACATCAAATAGGTAGAGTTCCACCTAGTTGGAACATCCAAAAAATAATAGACTTGCAATCAATCTTCTCTTTCCTAGCACACTCTTTCAATTTTTCATACCTAGTTGGAGAAGATTTCACATATTTGATGGCATTACGAATAGCCACAATGGAGTCGTGTGCTTCCTTCAACCCTTCACCAACGATCAAATTGATAATGTGTGCACAACATCTCAAGTGAAAATATCTCCCTTCTAAAACACATCCATCACTACCCCTAAGCAACTACCTTTCGTCTAAGATAAGATATGGCTATGTCATTGGAGCTTGCATTATCAACAGTGACTACAAAAATTTTCTCAATCCCCCAATCGTACAAACAAGTCTCAATCATTTTTCCAGTTGTTTCTCCCTTATGATTTTGAATGACACAAAAGTTCAAAATACGCTTATTCAGCGTCCATTCAGAATCAATATAGTGTTCTGTAAGAGACATGTAATTAACATTCTGAATAGATGTCCACGTATCAGTTGTAAGGGAAATCCTTTGGCAGTAAAAATGAAAGACATCTCTCAATTTCAATTTTTCATCCAAATACAATTGATAAATGTCTATAACAAGAGTCCTACGAGATGGAAGCTAAAAGTGAGGGCATGCTATACTACAAAAATACCTAAAACCATGAACTTCGACAAACCTAAAAGGTAATTCATCCACAACATCATTTTAGCACATGCAACTCTACACTCTTCCTTGGGTTGACCAACAACAATAATATTGTTCCATCCACCCTCATTGTTATTCTCAAAAGATAAGGTTTCTGCTTCTTATCCACCAATCTACCTGGATACTTCTTACATTTATTTGTCAAATGATTACTCAATGTACTAGTACCACACTTCTTAGTGCCACAAGCATAATCCACTCCACAATAATTACACTTACACCTAACATCAGGATCAACCTTTGAGCCTAATAGAGTGAAGTGATCCCAAACATAAGAAGCAAGTCTATGAGATTTTCGTTTACCTAATGTTGACGGTGCATGTGGAGGAAAACCAGATTGCAAAATCTATGGCATTTGAATTTGATCGAGCTTGTGTCCAAGTGTCACTTTCTTCCCCTATATCCATACCTACCAAGAAAATCACAGCTTACATATTAGAAATGAAGCGACGAGATTTGAATGGATCAAAACCTCATTAATCAAATAAAAAAGAAAAACATTTCCCTTTCTATCAATCCATAAAATATTATGTAAATGATGATGTACGCGTAATTGTGTTCAGAGAAAATAAACAAGAATTTAAATTATTTGTCTAAAGGACATCTTTGAATTTCATCCATTAACTGAAATGTCATTACTAGCTTTCAGTATGAGCATCCTAAAGTAAACGTGACATCTTACAGGTATATGCATGTGAATATGAAACCTAGATGATGGTTAAAGTGTTTCTTTCGGCCAATTTGCAAAGTTAATAATTAACTCAAAAAATTATCGAAATATACAGAGTACTGTAGTCTTACGTAAAAATCAATAAATAATTGAATCATATATAAATCTCAGATAAAAAGACAAGAAGTTGACTCAAAACATTTGAAACTTACCTAGGAAGACACAATTGAAGATTTATAGAAATTACATAGTTGATTTCTCAATGAGTGCATTTCATATATCGGAAGGTCGAATAAATTTTTCTGTTGAGGTATTCAAATTGTTTAAGCCTCAATCGGTGGTCTCTATATCACAACAGAGAAGCTGATTGCTCCATCTATTACATAATAATCACATAAAGTAGAAACTGATCGGTGGTCTCGGATTACCTTTCCTACCAATAACAAGTTTAAGCCTCAATCGGTGGCCTCGAATCTGTGGTTCGTTGGTTGGTGGGTGGACGAGGGTTAGGATTTGAGCGAGAGAGCAAATCGCGGCTTGAGCAAGAGACGGAGAGAGGAGAAGAGCGTTGTGTGTGGGGGATGTGGCTGTGTATGTTAGGCTTTAGGGTTTTGTTTTCGTGTTTTTTTTTTTGGGTTTTGGGTTGGGTTTGGGTCGCTAAGCCCCGACCCGACCCGAAACCCAAAACCCGCCCAAATAATGCAAAAAACTGACCCAAACCGACCGGTTTGGGTCGGTTCGGTCGATTTAGTCGAGTTGGTTTGAATTTTGCCCACCTCTAAATATAAGATTACAGATGAAATCAGTAAGTTTCTGAATGCTCGAATTCCCATGAATGCTTTGTTGTAATTTGATAATACAATCATGCTAAGAACAAAAATCGCATATATTAATTGATAGTTTGATATTCATACCTGCGGAAGACATTTTGTGTGTATAAATATTACAAGCTCTTCCCCTCCTTGTTCCTTCAAAAATAATCCGTCAATGGGGTAAGCCAATAAAACGATATAGACATGAGAGGGGACCTAGCCTTTTTATAGGAAGTTATTAAGTCGTCTTATTATCGACTCTAACCCTATTTAGTGTTTAGATAATTCCGGACCACATACTTAAAATTACCACATTATAAAAATATAGCACGCAAAGTGTATAACGGACCAAGTGATTACTAATATATTGGGCCTACTCACAGTATCATTGCAAATCATATATTTAACCCGTAAAACTCGCAAACAAATGGAAGCTCATGTAATAGAATTATGCTAACATGATTAAGTGCAGAAACTGAACCTGGTAAATTTTAGGATACGTAAGCAAGCAGGAGAATATTAATACAGCGCCGAATTATTTTTTAGCTACAGTATATGATCAGTCTCTTGAAGTGGTAGACAAGAAAGAAAGATACATGCACCGCCAGTAATATTTCTCTCTCTCTCGTCATCCATGGCCTGACAGTGCCAAAACCCTATTGTCAATCTTCTTCTCCTTCCATGTCATCCCTTCTTCCTCTTCTTAATCAGCATCCCTTTTTTTTTATTCTATCTTCTCCCAGAAACACTGATTTCTTTTCTTCCTCGTTAATTCTCTGAGAATCAGATTCATCTGATATATAACTTGTTCTATATTTAGTATCCTTCCAGAAAGATTGTGGGGCTTTCATCTGAAAGAGATATATACCTATATTTGATCGATCAGATATTTATTTCGATATGGGGAGAGTGAAACTTCAGATTAAGAAGATTGAAAATACAACAAACAGGCAGGTCACTTTCTCAAAGAGAAGAAATGGATTAATCAAGAAAGCTTATGAACTTTCTGTACTTTGTGATGTTGATGTTGCTCTTATCATGTTTTCTCCTTCCGGAAGAGTCAGCGTATTCTCAGGAAACAGAAGGTGAAAATTAGATAATGTTATTGTGATTAATATTCTGTTTTCGGGACTAACAACTATTAATAGGTTAAATTGTTCTCTTTTTTCTGTCTGAAGCATGGAAGAAATCATGACGCGATATGTGAATCTTCCCGAGCTTGAACGAGGAAAGTAAGGATCAACTTCTCAATTTTCTGGTTGAAATTTATCTTCTTTCATGTGTTACTGATGATTTTCTGTTTGTGTCTCCATGCAATTACCAAAGGCTACAACACCAAGAGGTAATATGACAAATATTTTTTCAGTAGTTCAGATAAAATCCGTGGATGGTTTGTCTGTTTCTATCTGAACTTGGATATTTCTGGTTTAATAATCTTGATATGATATTGATTAATTAAAATATTTTCAGTATCTGCAAAGGGTTCTTGGCAAGTTCAAATCTGAAGCAGATCGAACCTATCAACCAGCTACCAGGTTTATATACCCCACTCCGCTCCACCCCACAAATGTCTATTTATCTGATTTTGTTTCTTATGCCAGATTTTTGCAGTTTCTGTCGGTGAAATGTAAAATTGGAAGTTTGCAGAATCTTTCATAATTAAATTATAACTAGTTTTGTTTTCTGTGAAGCAGTCCAGCAAGTGTTGATTCTCAAGTTGAGGTATATTTCATAGTGTTCAGAATATATTCCTTGAATATATAGTCTAATATAATTGGTAAGATTGATTTCGATTGGCCTCTCAATCGATCAATAATCGTCGGCTCGGGTGAATTAATTATTACAGGAAATGCAACAAGAAATTTTTAAATGTAGGTGCCAACTTGAGGATATGGAGAAAAGACTGAGGTATATCTTAACGTAGAAACCCCTCATTGATCAGAAAACTTCGTCTTTTCGACGTTTAAACTTTGATTATGGAATTAAGAAAATTAATCATCATAAATTTATTGTTTTGTAGGATTTATGAAGGTAATTTGTCCGATGTCACTACACTGTTTGAGGCTGAGTACCGGGAACAAATTCTTGAGGTAAACTTGAAGCAGGTCAGGATGCGAAAGGCAAGTTTCCTCAATTTTTCTAGTAGCGTGTTTGGTTCAGTAGACTCGACAAACAAAAAGAAACCAAAATCTAGTTCAACAAACCATTCTAGTATAGCATATCGATCATGCCCTAGTAATTTAGTATACAGCTTCTCTTTTTTTGAAAAAAATATTGGATATAGAAACCTAATAAGTTGCTGAAGCTTTTGACACTTTTACATGGCCAGCAAGTTCTGCAGAACCAATATAATTCCCCTGGTGTACAAACAACTACACAGGTATGTTAAATTTTGAATATTTTCTTTGAGAAGAGTTGAATGACTACAAAATGGGACTAAGCTAGGAAAGTTATTTACAAGACTGTCTACTATCCCACCTCAGATAAATTTGCCCCCAGAGACTACAAACCTAACTGATTTGGCAACAACAAATGCCAACAATATCATGGATTGGCTTCCACAAAGAGATCCACAAGTCCAAATCCTGAATTTCTTGGATTCGAATGGCCTGCTTCCAGTGAGGTGTGTTATATATGCCATAGTTTATGTTAATACTTACATCTTATAATGCATTTGTTGACTTTTCGATATATTTAATGCAGAGAACAACCTCAACGTATGGATAATATCCTGTCACCATCCTCAACTCTTCTTCATGCACCAAGAGTACATGTCCATAATGATTTGAGTTCAGGCGGGAGGATTGAAGATGGCACACAACGACCAGATTTTGGACAAGTAATTGATGTCAATCTTTCTCCATGGACAGATTTATATCCAACAGGTAATTTATCCCGGATCTTTTAGTTACATATAATATTGTTGTTCAAAGCTTAGATAAAGGAAAATAAAATCAAAGAAAATTGAAACAAGGCTGTGTGCACATTTGATATAATTTAGCTTATAGTAGTTCGATTTTCATAAAAGGTGTCTGCATGTATCCATGCAGGCTTCACAAGAGTATTCAATAACAGCATCCATTCCGCAAATTTATAAATGATTTATAAATAGAAGAATAAGAGTGAGTCACACGAAATATGATTTCAAATCTAGCCATGAAATTATCAATGGATTCATTGAAAAAAATGGACTTAAGGTTTATTGGGAAGGAGTGTCTTTCAAGGCTCTATTTGAGTAATATGATAATCTTGGAACACTTCAATTTTTGCAGGGAATGATCCTTTTCCTGCCACTCAACCCAGAGAACGAGCGCTTCTTGAACTGTTTCTGTCTCAGCTCACCCCAGTGAATCAAGATTCTATATGACAGTTTATATTTTGTTAATTTAGACAACTTCCCAAAACAACTTATTACCTGTGACTAGAATTTCTTCAACAACAAGTTTTCTGGACCTATTAAAAGTTTGGTGCATCACTTCTATATCATATGTCTAAAGTTTTTACCTGTTGTTCCGGGGTGTACGTGATACGAGAAAATGTTGTTAATGTGACCAAACGAACAAAGTTTTAACCTGCAGAAGCGTAGTTAAAACACAATGTTTAAGATGTTGGAAAAATTGCAGTATATTAACTATAAATGAAAAACAAAAACAAATAATAAGTAGAAGTAGGAAATGATAATCCAAGGCAAGTGATGACACTTTCTCCTTAAGACAATATTGCCCCGCTATGGTCTCACAGTTGTCGGCAATTGTCTCCCAAGATATAACAGATTCAATTCTTGTGGTAGCAGCACTTTGAAGCACAAGACAACGATGAATGTGACAGAATTCCCTCTCTACAAGGAACACTATTTTGGAATGAATTTGAGAGAAATTTTGCAAGATATTTTGTGAATACACAATGCACATATGGTATGGAATGCAAAATGGATGTTCAAGGGGTCCTATATATAGAGGATGAGAGGTTGTCAATGAAGTGTCGCATCCCAAACTTAGCAACTTTTACCAAAGGTCGCACCATTCACTGTCGCTAGCCTGTCGCAATTGCCTTGCTCGAGCGATAAAAACAATAACTTCGTCGCTAGTCTGTTGCTGGCCTATCGCTAGTCTGTTGCTAGCTTGTCGCTCGAGCGACAATCCAGCGATAAGCTAGCAACAACCTTAGTCAATTTTTCAGATAGCTTCCTCTATTTTCTTTCCTATTTTGGACCGCAATCTCTTATTCATCCGGAATTGGTTTGACACTTAACCACAATTTTTAATCTTCTAAACCAATTTCAACAATCCCCCACATGAATGAAAATTCGAACATGCATATACAATGCAATGCGAAAACATGATGCATCATAGAGAGCGTGGAAAAACACTACATCAGGTGAGGTAACTTGCGGCTTTGAACCTTCTTTAGTGAAATACTATCGGATTTTTTCGGATTATTGGTGAACGCGATGTTTTGAACGATTCAACTTTTAGTGTAAGTCAAGACAACAGTACTCACACGGATGTCTTCTATATTTCATTCATAGTTCTCATGACTTAGTTCATCTTGGCCTTGAACCTTCTTGGGTTTCGTAAGTGTTTAGAGAATTTAAGCATTGAATAATTCTCATTGAAGCAGTCCCACTTCAAACTTATATAGGTAACCTCCTCTACTGGCTTAATCAAGATATAGAAATCATTAAAATCGTATCTTAACATTTAATCATTATGTAGAAAGTACTTTAATATCACATGAATGAGTTAGGAAATAATTTCTTGAGTGCTTAGTGGAATTCTCATAACTTAGTCATCCCTTTGAATCAAGATCTTGGAATCTCTAGTTAACAAGGTAAGGTTACCATCACCAAGATTCTAATGTAGTAAGCTTTAATCACATTCCTCTCGATAGACAATGTAATTGATCTCTTGGCAAACCTTTCGTAAGTGGATTCGCAATGTTCTCCTTTAATTTCACATAATATATGGAGATGATGCTATTTGAGACCAGTTGCTTAATGATATTGTGTCTATGTCGTATGTGTCTAGACATACCATTATACAAGCTGCTTCTAGCCCTTCCAATAGCCGATTGACTATCACAATGTATACTAATCGCAGGTATCGGCTTAGGCCAACACAAAATATCTTCTAGAAAGCTACGAAGTCATTCTACTTCTTCTCCAGTTTTGTCCAAAGCAACAAACTCTAATTCCATTGTTGATCAAGCAGCTCCACCAATGGTAAATACATAACCACTAGTAGACTTAGAATCCTTCATGTCGGATATCCAATTCGTATTACAATATCCTTTCAATACCGCAGGATATTTTGTGAAATGTAATCCATAGGTTAAGGTATACTTCAAATACTTAAGAACCGTTATTAAAACCTTCCAATGATCATGGCTTGGATTACTTGTGAATCTACTAAGTTTATTCACACCATATGCTATATCCGGTCGAGTGCAGTTTGTAATATACATTTAACTGTCAATTACTTGTGAATACCTTAGTTGTGACACATATTCCCCCATATTTTTGACCAAATGTCTTGTGTCAATAGGGGTTTTCGTTGGACTTTCCTCAAGCACGTTAAACTTCTCGAGTATCTTCTCCATGTAGTGAGATTGGGAAAGTATAATTTCTTTCGATGTTCTAGAGATCTTAATCTCTAGTATCACATCGACTACACCCATGTCTTTCATGTCGAAATGCTTCGTTAGCATTTTCTTGGTATTTAACAACATTTCATGACTATTGCCCATCATCAACATGTCGTCTGCATAAAGACATACAATCACATATGCATCTGGTGTATGTTTTACATATACACACTTGTCACACTTTCATTGATTTTGAATCCGTTTAACAACATTGTTTTGTCAAACTTCAGGTACCACTATTTAGGACATTTTTTAATCCATATAAGAACTTAACGAGTTTACAAACCTTATGTTTGTTATTAGGAGAAACGAACCCTTCAAGTTTCTCCATGTAGAGATCCTCTTCTAACTCAACATTCAAGAATGTAGTTTTCACATCCATTTGATGAATCTCAAGGTTATGTATTACCTTATCAAAGTTATTCTAGTCACAGGTGAATAGGTATCAAAGAAGTCAAGTCCTACTTTTTGCCTATATCCTTTAACAACCAACCTAACCTTATATTTTTCAATAGATCCATCCAATTTAAATTTCTTCTTAAAAATTCATTTACACCCCAAAGGCTTATTTCCAGGAGTTAAATCAACTAACTCCCACGTATAATTTTGCATTATGGAATCTATCTTGCTGTTGATAGCTTCCTTCCAATGCGATGCTTTCAATGTAGACATGGTTTCATCAAAAGTCTTTGGTTCATTTTCTACCATGTAGGTTAGAAAATATGGGCCAAATGAAGTTGATATACTTGCCCTTTTACTACGCCTTGATTTTTCTTCATATGAAGTACCATTTGTAGTATCATAAGGTCTTTTGTTTGAATTTGTAGTTTTCTTTTCTTTACAAGGAAACACATTCTCAAATAAAGTTGCATTCCTTGATTCAATTATGGTATCCTCATGTACATCTTGAATTTTAGACTTGTGTACAAAAAAATGATATGCACTACTATTATTGATGAATCCAATAAATATGCAATCAATCATCTTGGGTCTAATTTTCACTCGCTTAGACTTAAGTATTTCAACCTTAGCAAAACACCCCCACACTTTCAAGTGTTGGTATGATGGAGGATGACCTTTCCATAATTCATATGGAGTCTTTTCCATGGTCTTGAGGGATATCTGATTAAGAAGACTATTTGCCGTTAGAATAGCTTACATCCACAAGTTCTGTGTTAAACCCAAACTTAGCAACATTGCATTCATCATCTCTTTAAGAGTTTGGTTTTTACGTTAGGCAATTCCATTCGATTGAAGAGAGTAATGTGCTGTTGTTTGATGAATAATTCCATGTTTGGAACAGAATTCTTCAAACGGTGCCCCATATTCACCTCTTCTTCACTACAAATATTCTTTATTTGTTTATTAAGTTGAGTTTCAACTTCCGCCTTATACAATTTAAAGGCTTCCAACGTTTTGTCCTTATTTCTCAAAGGAAAGACATAACAGTATATTGTACAGTGGTCAATAAAAGTCACAAAGTATTTCTTACCCCCTCTAGTATGAATGAGTTTCAAGTCACATATATCGCTATGGTCTAACTCTAAAGGTATTGTGTTCCTTTGAATTAAGTGAAATGGTGTTTTAGCCAATTTTACTTCAACACACTTCGCATTTATGACTATGATCGATCTTAAGAGTCGAAATTTAACTTTGATTTATAAGTTTGCATAAAGATTTATTACTCACTTATCCTAATTGACTATGCCACAAACAAGACAACCCAAACATATAAACGGAATTTAAAGTTTTATTCATAATACTTTACCTTAGTGCAACCATAATAACATTCATTTTGAACATTCCATCACATATATATCATTTTTCTACATACATCTCATTCTTAGTGAGTACAAATTTATCGAATACAAATACTAGCTTAAAATCGTTTTTACTAAATAAAGATCCGGACACTAGATTCTTCCGTATGTCCGACACATATAGGATGTTGTTGAGGATGAGTTCTTTCCCGGATGTCATCTTCAGAGTGACTTTATATTGTCCTTCAACTTTGGAACTTACAGAGTTCCCCATGTAAAATGGTTTCTCGTTCAGTTCTTGATAGTTCTAGAACATGGTCATATATGCACATACAAGACGAGTGGTGTCGGTGTCAATCCACCATTCTTTCGAGTTTTCAACCACGTTGCACTCGGAGACAATCGCAGATAGACTCATTTCTTGCATCTTTTCAAAAAGGGCATTTTTCTCAATCATGTTGGCTTGAGCATTCTTCTTTGACGTCTGACATTTGCTTGAGCGATGTCCAACCCTTCTATAATCATAGCAGTTTCCCTTGACCTTCTTGGCTTTCTTGGAATTATCCCCCACGAAGTGCATCACCAGAAATCTTTCGTTTCTTGTTGACAACATTTGGTTCTATTTCAACAAAATTAGCTCCAAGCTAGACAATAGACATTCTCTCGATTTTCCTATTCTCCTTTTCAATCCTTAACCGGATGATCAATTCTTCCAAATTCATCTCGTTACATTTGTGCTTGAAATAGTTTTTGAAATCTCTCTACTTGAAAGGATTCGCTCAATTCCATCTTTTCGGTATGGGTATCATGCAATAGAGCTTAAAGTTCTTGCACTTGGAATCCACCATTTTGTAGTCCAAAACTTGCCGACTATGAACTTCTTTGTTCCGATGTCCTTGATCTTATACTTCTTTTTCAATGAATCCCATAGATCATTGGCCGAGTCCTTCAAACTGTACACTCCATAAAGTGTATCGTCCAATCCATTAAGGATGTAGTTCTTGCACAGAAATAAGAATGCTTCCATGGGTCCAGGGCGATAATCGAATCACGATTATTCTCTCTTTCTTGTATGATTGGCGGAGTCTCCTTTAGAAACTTTACCAAATTGAGTGTAGTAAGATAGAACGACATCTTTTGTTGCCATCTCTTGAAATCTATGCCTCCAAACTTTTTCGGCTTCTCCCCATGTGGTATAACAGTATTTTGTAGTGGTATTACCATAGGCAGAACCACATTATTCGTACCATGTTAACTCGAGGTAGCTTCTACAATACTCATTTCTATTACTTCAACAGAAAATTAACATAGCAACAATAAAAGAGGGAAGAATAGTACATGAATACTATTCCAAAGATGACAAATACAGGTTTGAAAACAACAAATGACTACAGACAAAATATTATCTTAAGATTGTTGTTCCGGAGTGTATATGATAGCGAGAAAAGGTTGTTAATGTGATCAAATGAACAAATTTTTAACCTGCAGAAGTGTAGTTAAAACACAATCTTTAAGAGGTTGGAAAAATTACAGTATAATAACTACAAGTGAAAAACAAAACAAAAATGACAAGTAGAAGAAGTAGGAAATGATAATCCGAGGCAAGTGATGACACTTTCTCCTTAAGACAATATTGCCTTGCTACGGTACTCATGGTTGTCAGCACTTGTCTCCTAAGATACAACGGATTCAACTCTCTTGGTAGCAGCACTTCAAACCACAAGACATAGGCGAACGTAACGAAATTCTCTCTCTATAAGAAAAACGGTTGTGGAATGAATTTGAGAGAAGTTTTGCAATATATTTTATGAATACACAATGCACATATGGTATGGGATGCAAAAGGAACGTCCAAGGGGTCCTATATATAGAGGATGGGTTGTGAATGAAGTATTGTGCCACAAATTTAGTAACTCTTGCCAAAGGTCACGCCATTCATTGTCGCTAGCATGTCGCCATTGCCTCTCTCAAGTGATAAAAATAATGACTTCGTCACTAGCTTGTTGCTGGCCTGTCGTTCGAACGAAAGCCCAGCGATAAGCTAGCAACAGTCTTAATTAATTTTCCAAGCAACTTCCTCTATTTTCTTCCCAACTTTGGATCGCAATTTCTCATTCATCCGAAATTAGTTTTGAGATTCCAAATGTATCACGACGATTTACTCGATGAGTAGAATAAGTGATCTATTTACATTTGTAATTTGACCATCAAATCAAGTCTGAATATTTGGACGAAGTTGATATTAAGTCATTCTTCCAAGTTTTTAGTTTTGACACTTAACCAAAATTCTCAATCTTCTAAACCAATTTCTGACATTACCATAATAAGAAAAGGAATAATTGTTAAGAGTACATTGATCGAATGCTAGGAACGAGCATGTATGCAAGTGTCCTAAATATTACTATAAAATTCTAGAAGCAATGGGGATAATTTTATTGATTGTATTTCACCTCTATTTATACCGGATAAGTCTTCTATACATGGAAACTTTTGTTCAAGGAATTTTTTGTGAAGTGAATGAAATATCCTGTACAAGTGAATAAAAGGATCGAGAGAATTAATCTTATATGAAGTCATGGAATTATTGTGTGATGGGTTCAACTTGTTGAAAATATATTTTAAGTTCATTTAAGTTAAAGTTCATTCGTATCTTTTGGTATTATTCTTGCATGCATTAATGCTATACCTTATTCATGTGTATGGAAAATAAATGAATTGTGTTGGGGATTAGTTTCATTTAATATGCATTACATGTCTTAGATTAAATTCATGTTTTGTGAAGTTTATAAAAGGATAGTGATAGTATTCATTTTCTACAAGTCATTTTTAAGTATTATAGAAAGTGAGTGTTCTTTTCAATATTATATTCTCATCTTCTAGAAGTTGTTCTATAGTTTCCTACAAAATTAGTATCAAAGTAAGGTTATAAGAGTATGAAAAGTAGAAGTGACAAACAAAACCTCTTCCTAATTGTCGACTCACTAATGATAATTATAATACGTGGACGTGGTGCATTTGTATGAAGACATATCTTGGATGACGAGATATGTGGCAATTGGTAAAAATATTTTGAACTTAAAAATGAAGGACTTATAATAAACAACTAAGAGGAAGGATTAAAAGACTCTTAGCATGATTCTTCAAGCTCTTGATGATAGGAATTTTCAAAAGGTGTCAAATGCTACCGCTTCGATGCAAGCATGGGAGATTCTTGAAATATGGAGGTGGAAAAAAAAAGGTTGTCTTCAATCTTTGAGAGGAGAATATGAAGCCTTATCCATGAAAGGATCTGAATCAATTTCAGATTACTCTTTGCAAATATTGGGTTTAATGGGATGAAATGGTATGTTGAAGAATTAAGCGATCTTCAAGTAATCAAAAAATTTCTTCGATTTTTACATGAAAAATCAATTTTATTGTGATTGCAAATGAATAATCAAAAAATTTGGAAAAAAAATAATTATTGATGAAGTCGTGGACACACTGCAAGCTCATGTGGAGAAGTTGAAAACGAATAAAGAACTAGTGGAATAAGTCTTTATTTAAAAGATAATAAAGAGAAGAACAATATGAACCAAATAGGTAGAGGATGTAAAGAGGTCGTGGAAAAAGAGAAATTTTTAACATTTATCCAATAATGAAAGAAATAATCAATACTCATATAATTCAAGAGGGCGAGGAACGCATAATTATTAGAGAAAGAAAACACAATGGTAGGAGATAAAAATCTCAAATTGAATGTTACAATTGTCACAAATTTGGTCGTTTTGCACTAGAGTGCAAGAGTAATAACGTGGAGGAGCAGACCAACTACGTTGAAAATGAAGATAAAGGAGAAAGAACTCTACTCTTGGTGTACAAGGTATAAGAAGGAGGCAACAAATCTTGGTACTTAGATATTGGAGCAAGTAATCATATGCGTGGAGACAAATTTATCTTTATAGAACTTGAAGAACTAAATGGTCATGTTACACTTGGATATAATTTGAAAGTGCAAATAAAGGATAAAGGTAAAATTCTCATCCTAATGAAGAACAGAAAACACCAATACATTTTCAATGTTTATTGCTTTTCATCTATAAAGATAAATATTTTGAGTTTGGGCCAATTTTTGGAGAAAGAATATGACATCCTATTCAACATATCGCGTTATAAGATTACAATGGAAACATGATTGCTAGAGTTTCAATGACGAAGAACCGAAATTTTTTGTTGAATAATCAAAGAGGTTGTGAAGTGTTTGAATGTATACGTCAAAGATTCAACATGGCTATGGCATTTGAGACTTGACCATCTAAATTTTAATAGTGTGAACGAAGAGAAATATGGTCAAGTTTCTACCAAATATTCATCATCTAAATCAACTTTGTGAAATGTGTCTCTACGAAAAGCAATCATGAAAGGCTTTCCCGAAAGAAGCAGATTTTCAAGCATCAAGACTATTGACCTATGGTTGACGTCTAGGAGTTCAAAGTAAATTTTTATGCATAAGAAAAATTATTTTCAAAATCAAATGATTGTATACAATTTTATCTAGTCACTTACTTAAAAAATAATACGTGAGAAAATACTTCAAGAAACTGCATCAACCGAAAATTCACGTAAGAAAACGTCCGGGGGCAAAAATGCCCATCCGTACGTCCGGATGATCTCCAATGGTCACTTTTTTTACTGTTCTGACATTTTCAAATGACTAGTTTTTAATCGATCCAGATGCCTTGTCCGGATGGACAGAGTTTTGACCGATTTGAATGCTATAAATACCTCACTCATTCTTCATTTGCAACAATCTTTTTGAGCATTAAAGTGAGGCTTTTATTGATCCCAACAACTTTATTTTCTATCCTTAGAAGATTAAAAACATTAAATTCTTGAAAACTTTTGAGCGATTAAACCTTGTAAAAATCCTTATTTCATTAAAATTCAATCTAAACACTTTGAGCTATACTATTTTCCATCTATTGAAGTGTTTTCATTTTCTCTTCTTGTACTCATCTTTGGGTCTATTATTATATAAGAAGAGAAGATTTCTCTTGTAAATTCATTTTAAATTGTGGGTCGTGTTGAGGTCCTGGAAAACTCAACATTGTAAAAGGATCGGTGTTGTCACTGGAAGTGTTGTAAATGGTTGGACTACACCACAAGTCAATCAACATAGTGAAAAAGGCCTTACTCGTGCCGGAGAGCTTGGTAACGAATGACGTAGATCATTGCGTTGGGTCGAACCTCCATATTATATCATTTGTACTCTAACCCTTTTACTTAATGTTTTGACCTTATGCAAGTTTATAATTGTTCCATTTACGTGCTTACTTGTGTTTAGTTTATTTATCTATCATTTGTGTGTTCATTAGATTTCAATCTTGAGTAATTAACGAAAAAGTTTTAATGACCAATTCACCCCTCCCCCCTCCTCCCATCTCTCTTGGTTAGTCAATCTTGGGCTTTCAATTAGTATCAAAGCTCGGTACTCATCTCTTTAAGATTTTACAATCTTGAGTTATGGCTAATACTGTGTTTCAAAATCTTGAGGGGCATTCTACAAACCGACATCATTTCTTTGATGGCACACATTACAATTATTGGAAGGCTAGAATGATGATTTATGTTCAATCTATTCATTATAACATTTGGGAAATAATTGAATATAGTCCATATGTGCCAACAAAGGCTATTAAGATTGATGGTAAACCTGATCAAAGCATTCTTAAATCGAGATAGGAATAAGACAAAGAAGATAGAAGAAAATTGTCATTAAATACTAAGACCAAGAATTTGCTCTATTGTGCCCTAGATAGAAATAGATTTAATAGAATTAACACATGTGATTCGGCTCACGAAATTTGGCATGCTCTCGAAGTCACTCATGTTGGAAAGAATAAAGTTAAGGAAACTAAAATAAATATGTTGGTTAAAGAATTTGAAAACTTCTTTATGAAACAAGATGAGCCCATTGTTAATATGATTACTCGTTTTACCAAAATTGTAAATGATTTAAAAGGTTTTGATCGAAAATATACTAATGATGAACTTGGAGGCAAAATGCTTAGGTCACTTTCGGAGAAATTGAGCCCCATACATGCTTATAGAAAATACAAGGATTTGAATACATATCATTTGGAAGAATTGTATGGAACATTGATGACCTATGAACTCAACAATGTTGAGATCAAGGAGAAGACAAGAAAAAGTAAAGAGGAATCGAAAGAGGCTCCTAAATGACAAATTGCTCTAAAATCGACAATTGATGAACAAACATCAACCAACAACATGAGCGATAAAGAGCTTGATCATCTAGTCATTTTCGTAAAAAATGAAGAGGATTTCGAAACAATAGAAAGTTTCAAAGGAAGAATGACAAAGGAGAAGAAATGAACAAGAAAATTATTTATTACGAGTATGACAAACCCAGTCACAAGAGAATCGAGTGCCCAAACAAAAAGAAAAACTTTAAGAAAAAGGCACTTTAAGCTACTTGGGATGTAGTGATGATAAAGATTAAAATGTAAGCGATGATCAAGATGAAATCGCTAACATGTACTTCATGACCCTCGAAGATGAAGTAAATACAAAAGAAATTTTTTCTTACAATGAGTTACTTAATTCTTATGATGATTTGCTTGAAGATCTTAAAAAACTTGCATTAAGTCACTCTATTCTTAAAAAGAAAAATTCTTTATTGAAAGATGAATTAAAGAAAACTTTAGAAACATCAAAGGAAAAAGCTGATTACGATTTATTGATTAAGGAAAACATTTCGTTGAAAGAAAAGGTTGAAGACTTGACAAAAGTCATTTACAAATTTACCGAAGGCAAAAAGAAATTTGATCTAATGCTTGGAAATAAAAAAAATGTGTGTTTGACAAAGGGAGAATCGGATTCAACCCCTCTTTAAAACAAAAATCTCTTAAAAACATATTCGTTAAGACTTCAAACACCACTTGCACTTTTTGTAATAAAATTGGACATGTGTCTTTTAATTGCTTAGCTAAAAAGAAATTATATTTTGAAAATAAAAATAAGTGGGTTAAAGAATCCTTAAAAAATAACTACCAATGACCCAAGTTTGTATAGGTACCAAAAATTAAAAACTAAATCATTTTTGTAGGCACCGAAGAAAATCAAAAGCAAATGGATCTTAGATAGTGGATGTTCAAAGCACATGACCGGAGATCAATCACTACTTTCAAACCTCAAAAAAAGGATGGAGGTCAAGTAACTTTTGGAGACAATGCTAAGGGGAAGATTATTGGAATCGGCAACATTGGTAATTATCTATCCCCCTCAATCGAAAATGTTTTGTTGGTTGATAACCTCAAGCATAACTTTCTAAGTATTAGTCAATTATGTGATAAAGGTTATAATATAAGATTCTATTCTTCCAAATGCCTAATTAAGGATGTCACGTCAAAATAGGTAATTTTCATTGGGAGCCGAAATAAAGATGTTTATGTCATAAATATTGAACATGAAAATAACGAACATTGCTTACTCGGATTAAAAGATGAAACTTGGCTTTGGCATAGAAGGCTAGGTCATGTAAACATGGACTTTATTTCAAAAATTTCTAATAGTTGTTTTGTAAAAGAATTGCCAAACTTGAAATTTGAAAAAGACAAAATTTGTGATGCTTGTCAATTTGGAAAGCAAGTTAAGAGCTCTTTTAAACCAAAAATCTTCTCTTCAACAACAAAGTCATTGCAACTTCTCCACATTGATCTCTTTGGACCATCGAGAATGGCTAGTTTAGGCAGTAAACATTACGCCTTTGTTATCGTTGATGATTTTTCAAGATTTACATGGGTTATATTTTTAAGTGCAAAAGATGAAGCCTTAAAGTTATTCAAACATTTTTGTAAGAAAGTTGAAAATTAAAAAGGTCACACTCTCACCACCATTAGAAGTGATCATGGTGGAGAATTTGACAATCTTACATTAGATGATTTTTGTAACAATAATGGATATGAACACAATTTTTCGACTTCTAGAACTCCTCAACAAAATGGTATAGTAGAGAGGAAGAATCATACATTACAAGAAAAAGTACTAGCTGAGCTTGTCACTTTCTAGACTTTACTCTTGTATCATGGTTTAGTAAGAAACAAAACTCGGTAGCATTATCTACGGTCGAGGCCGAATATATCTCGACGGCAAGTTGTTGTGCACAAGTACTTTGAATGAAACAAACTCTAAATGATTATCACTTATCCTACGATCATGTTCCTATTATGTATGATAATACCAGTGCCATTAACTTGTCCAAAAATCCTGTTTTTCATTCTTGAACTAAGCATATTGAAATACGACATCATTTTCTTCGAGATCATGTTCAAAAGGGAGATATCTTGCTAGAATTCGTCGATATGGAAAATCAATTGGCCAACATCTTCACTAAACCTCTCGCTCTAGACCGGTTCTCACATATTAGAAGGGGATTAGGTATCATTGATGAAATTAATGTGCAAAATTGAACTAAGCTTTTGAAAAAATTTCAAAAACAGGCCATCTGGGGGACCTCTAATTCATCCGGATGTCCGGATCATTGGATTTGAAGGTTTTTAAAATCAATTTACAGCCTCTTCTTCTCACGATTTCTCTCCATACACTCACTCGAAATCACTCAAAATTAGTCTCAATCCACTCCAATTCTCTCTTCATTTCAAGATCCACAAGATTTACACCCCAAATCTCCAAGTTCATCACAAAACCCGCTTCAAAATTGCCCATTCTCTTTTCATTCGAAGCCCTACTCAAATCTCGAATTTTCTCCACAAATTCCTCAAATAAATCATTAAAATCTCGTTACCCTATCACTACACTCTCAAATCCGGTATTTGATCTCAAACGTTTTGAGTTTTTGGCAACTAGTCACAAAACATACCCATGCATTCGGGTATTTGCTTCCAATTTCTCATAATGGCGAGCTCCCAATGAGGCAAAAGAATGAAAAAGACTGAGAGGCGCCCTTCACCATCTTCGTCCGATGAAGACATGGTGATATGATCTGGGATAGTCAATCACTTGGTCGAGCCATGAAGTCCAAATTGAAGAAGTTGAAAAGCCAAGGTTCAAGTTTCATGAAGGGCTCGGGAGTTGAAACGAGTTGGATTCAAGGTTTAGAAGATATTTGGAAAGAAAACGAGTAGCGTGAATTAAAATGGATATAACTTTCAGCTCGATTGTTGGATTTTTGCCCATGAGTATATTCTGGAAATGACACGAAATTCTACACAAGATTGCATGGGTGCATGGTACTATTGAGCTTGCAGTTGCACAGAAAAATGTCGAGAACAAGTTGGCGGAAAACTTTCCTTCTTTTGCAAATATCCTTATTAGACTAGAATTCTATTTTCTTTCCAATTTTACAATATTTTGTAACCTAATTACGTTTTTACTAGGTTTTCTAGTCATTAGTATAAATAGGACTTTATTATTCAATTTATGAACTTTCGACAAAATTATTATTAAGATATATTCGAGAGGCTATTATGTTTTTCAACTTCGTTCTTCTTAGAGCAATTTGAATTTATCAAGAGAATTCTTGTGGCGTTCAACACCAAGTGCGGATCAACGTTGATGCGAACTCGAGTACAGGATCAGCATGGAAATCATGGAATTAATTGAAAATATCGGGAAAGCCCAAATTTAGGTTGTAGACGATAAAATCTCGACCCATAAATTATTTTGTTCTTGATTGAACATGTACTGAACTTGTCAAATATTGTTATATTTGTGACGTTCAACCCTTAGAACTTATCAAAGGATTATACACCCTTTGTAATGTTCGCAAATCGAGGTTCGTTGATTTTGTAATCAAGAGGTCTTTCAAACATCGTTTTTGATTGGTTGCTTGATTCATTTAATTCTTGGTTCAAACTCAAAATCGGGATTATCTTTTGGGATTTCTTTGGATCTTCAATCTCATTGTGGGTTGTGTAGTGTTCGTTGCTACGTGGTTCGCGTCATTTGGTATTAGAGCTTGGGCTACAGATTCAGATTCTATCATTTTTGTTCTTTTGAGTCTTTGGTTTTTGTTCTTCGTGTCCGTCGTAAATTTTGAGTTTTTAATATAAAAAATTCCAAAAAAAAAAAAAAAGAATCAAAATTGTTTTTGGAGCTAATCTGGCATCTAAATCAACTTCCATTTGTTACGTTAATATCGTAGTCAATTTTCAAGTTTACAAAAAAAAAATTAAATTTGTTCACTGGTATTGTTTACGTCGTCACTATTCAAAAAAAAAATTTACTTGATTTATTTGGGAAGTTGACACTATCAGAAATTTGTTTATATTCATTCCAATCCAAAAATTCAAGAACCATTTTCTTGGATTTAACTATCACTCATCCAATTGTCCAATTCTTTTTCTTGAGTCTTCTTGATTACGCCTACGTAAAGGATGGATAATGATTGGGGATTTATTTTTCAAACTCGGTGTTTTGTGGGTAGTACGGTATGTAGTCTGGCTATTGATAAGGAGTACATATCAGACTTGGCTAGTATCACGATGGTGAAAAAGTTGGGATCACCTTTACAACAACACTGTAAGCCTTATATGATCACTTGATTGAAGGAGTGTGAGAAAGTAGATGTGACCAAGTGGGGTTTATTGAATGTCACCATTGGGAGATATAGTGATATAGTTTGGTGTGATGTAGTTCCATTAAAAAAACTTCATATCTTGTTTGCGAGGTCTTGGAGGTATGGGAGGAATGCTATTTATGATATGGAGATGAACATGTATATGTTTCTTCACGATAGATTAAGAATTACTATGGCTGGATTGACACTCGAAAAATCCTTTGCAGATCGATGGAAAGTGAAAGGTGAGGTAGAACGGGAAAGCAGGAGATAAAAATGACCATGCCTAAGGAGAACACCAGAGTTGAATTGCATGAGGAGTCTAGAAATAAGGAAGTTGAGATGCAAGATGGTGGATTGAAAAATGCAGTTGATATTGAAAGCCCAAAATTGGCTAACCAAGAGGGGGTGAATTGATTTTTAAAACTTTTTCGTTAACTACACGAGGTTTTAATCTAATCATCACACAAATGATAATGAAACAAACTAAACACAAATAGGCACGTAGATAATTGAAATAAGTTTGCACAAAGTAAAAGAGTTAGAGAGTGCAAACGATATAATACGGAGGTTCGATCCAACGCAATGATCTATGTCCCCTGTTACCAAGCTCTCCGTCATTAGCAAGACCTTTTTTACTATGTTGATTAACTTGTGATGCAATCCAACCCTTTACAACGCTTCCTATGACTTATAATCAAGGAGTATCGATCCTTTTACAATTTGAGCTTTTCGAGACCTCAACTCGACCCACAGTTCAAAATGAATTTACAAGTGAAATCTTCTCTTCTTATAGAATGATAGAATCAAAATTGATAACAAGAAGTGAAGGGTAAGCACTTCAATAGATGCAATGAGTTTGGCTCAAAGTGTTGATATGAAAAACTTCTTGAAGAACTAAAGATTTTCACAAAATTAATCACTCAAAAGTTTCTGAAGAGTTTAATGTTTTTTATCTTCTTAAAGATGGAGAAAAAGGTAGTTGGGATCAATAAAAGCCTCACTCTAATGCTCAAGAATAGTTGGTGCAAGTAGAGAAATAGTAGGTATTTATAACATTCAAACGGTCAAAAAATCTGTCGGATGCATCTTACCGGACGTCCAGTAAATACCGTTACTTTTTGTCAGAAAAATGAAACGTTAGAAAAATGACCGTTGGAACCAAAACTTGTCCTACCGAACGTTCGGTATGCCAATTTTGGTTCGAAACTTCCTCGTTTCTTGTTTTTATCAAATGTAGATATTTGAGAAACGTTTTAAAAATGTTTTTCAAGGTATTTGTTGTTTTGTATCATACATGTTTCGATTTTTACATTTGAAAACATATTTTTCGAGTAAAACACTTTTGTCGTGATTTTTCGATCGTGAACTTAAACACTTTGAGCTCATCACGATTTATTACCAAATATTGAAATGTTTTACCTTTACATATGAAATGTTTCACCTCAATGCACACCCTAGGCTCGCTAGGTCGTCTCAAACCGAAGGTGGCTTCATCGATCTTTAAGGGTATTCCTATGGCTTTAGATAAAGCAAATAAAAATCCCTTGACACGCAAATGAACTGGAAGTAGAGGGAATGGAACCCATTCGATAGTGAATGGAGTCTTATGCTCAGGTCTAAATTCACATGTACATTTAAGGACCCTCATCGAACATCCATCAATATACCAAGAAGGCTTAAGGTAAAGTGTACTATAGTCCTCCTTACGTGTAAGGTGGGTAAGTATGTGCGTGGTGTCAATCAACCCAACCCAAAGCTACCATGGAAACCTAACTTTGAAAAGATCTTACGTACATTTCTCATAGTAAGCTTGCGGTGGGAAATCTTTCCTACAAGGTGTACTTGTAGGGATCAACAAATGTAGCCTCATTCGAATTAGTCAAGTAAATGGTTGGCTCACCAATGTGTATAAAGGGTTCTTTAGTACTAAACACGGTATCTGAAGAGTAATCTCTAGCCTATAAAACTGATGCAAAAGACTTTTAGAACTCTTCTCCGCTTGAAATAGACCACGACGGCTAGAAACTGTTGTAGCATGGTCTTTCAACCCTGATTGAGCACTGACTCGGCCTCATGAGTCATGAGGGAAAACTAAAAGCAAAAATAGACCTGGAACGATAGAAGGAACATTCTGTCCAAAAATTGCTGGAGCCGTTGGTCGGCCGGCAACAACTGCGTTAGCTAGCCAATATCTTCCCGAGGAAGAAAATTCTGATTTTTGGCTCCCTCCAGTGAAATTTCACCCAGAATCACATGGTGTGGTACGTGTTTCGATGTGAGGTCTACACCGATCGAAAATTAAAATTTTTAGTAAATTGTCCATTTTTCGATCTGCCCGTACAAGACACGTCCGATGTCCGTTTAAGCTAATTTTTGGAAAGAAGCTACATAATGCTATGGACTATCATTTGGTCCAATGCATGTAGTTTTATAGGATTTGTGTAGTGATTAATTGCAATTTCAGTTTACATGTGCACGAAATTCAAGTTCACGATTTCGGCCAAATCTGACTTCAGCTACACTATGTCAACGGTTTTAGTCTTTATAAGCGGTGGTCTCATGTGTAGATTATGACCAAAAAGTAGGGTTTTGATGCATTGGAATGCATGCTAGATTTTTTCACATTGATTTCTACAGATTTTGGGATTGGTTCTACTGTTGGTATGTTTGTATGATGATTAGGATGTGATGGTGATTGATTTCCATGGCTAGAGGTAGTAGAATCCGACGGTTTAGAGGTGTTTGGCGACGGATCCAATGGTTTCTCCATATCATACATAGTGTTCTAAAATGCGCACCAGTCACTCGCCTTGGCGTGTTGCGAGGCCAAAACACCAAGCCAAATGGCTTGGCGTCTTATTTAGCGATCAACGACAACGTTGACTGCTAATGCTCGCCTATGCTCAAGCATGCATTATCATTTTTTTTTTCAATTCAATGAAGTTAAAAATTATTAAAGGCTAATTTCTTCAGTTTGCCCTAATTTAAAACAACCACTTGAACTTAAAAATTTCTCTCCTCCAATCTGTAACATCTCAGCAGTCCAACTGCTCAACTTTAGCACTTTCCAAGGTAAGTTGGACACACTCAATATGCAAAAGAAAATAGATGAACCTGGTGTTTTCCTTTTTGATAGTAGGTCCATAGTACTCATGTCCTGATTGTAGGATTTCTATACAAGTGCTGAAATTGAAATAGGAAAACCTGGGCATCTCCATACTAAAAGTCTAAAAAAGTATCTAATGAGTAATGAGTCAACGCATTGGTTCCACAACGGGGTTTTCTCTAGTGTACACTATCAGTTTTACCAAATTTTTATGTATAAAATAGGGTTGGTAGGTAGGTAGATAAAGGCAAACATAGTATTGTTATTGTATTTGAAATATTATAATATTCATTCATGAATTTGGCATCTTTGAATTTGATCAATATAATATTCATTCCTTATCAATTGTGTTCTTCTTGCACTAAAAAAATGGAGAAAATGGGAAAATTTGGGATATTTCATGTTTATAGAACTTGTAATTTTGTGTGCATCTTAGTCTTATTTTATTTTAATACACTAAACCCTAATGTTTATAAATTTTATATTGTTTCTATTTTTTTAGGAACCAATAGAAGAAGGTGTTTCTTCAATCGTGTCTAAATCCAATGCTAGTCAACTCAAAAGAGATTCTGGATATGTCGGATGGGAAACTGCAGTTTTGGTAGATTCAAACAATCTTAATAATGTGAAATGCATATTATGTGATAAGTTTACTAGTGGAGGCATATCTAGGCATAAACTTCAAGTAGCGGAAATCAAGGGAAGAAGTGTGGCATAATGTCCTAAAGCAAGTGAAGAACAAAAAGCTAAGTGTGTTAAAGCGATTCAAGGGACCAAGTCTAAAAAAATAGAGAAGCTATTGAATGATGCTAAGTTGAGGAAATATGTGAATATATCTTTGCATACAATAGATGAGGAAGAAGATGATGAAATTGCTATTATTGAAAAAGGGACTAGGAAAAGGCCTATTAATGTGGGACCTATGGATCAATTTGCAAGGCCTATCGATGTAAATGAGGCTTCTATGAATGCAAATAAGAAATTGAGACAACAAAATATGAATGATGCAATTGCTAAGAAAAGGTTATTAGAGGTTCATCAATATTTGGCAAGATGGGTTTATTTGTGGAAGCTCTTGGTCATTATGGATCGGTTTACATTCATCCTTCCCATATGTGATTTTTGGAACATGATAGACTTGTGTTTGAAGGTATTCACTCCACTAGTGAAAGTTCTTAGACTTGTTGGTGGAGAAGAAAAGCCTTCAATGGGCTTCGTTTATGGAGAGCTATTAAAGGTAAAGTACTACATTGCAAAGACATTAAAGAGGGAGTGTGATTATAGGCTAATCTTGGACATTATTGATGCTAAAAGCAAGGGCTGTCTGGATAGTTCACTTCAAACAATAGCCTATTTTTTGAATCCATTCTATTTCTTCAAGAATCCATGTATCAAAGATGATTCATTCATGATAAATAATTTGATTGCTTGTGAGAGAAATTCTTTCCTAATGATCAAATGCAACATCATGTGATAAATATTGAGTTGCAAAGATATGTCCAAAAAGAATGTTCATTTGTAAGGAAACTTGCAATAAGTGCATGTGAGAACAATGATGAAAATTACAATTCGAGTATGTTAACATATTGCTCTTTCTCTCGTATCAATAATTATTTATATTTTATATATGATTATTTATATATATTAAATAACATGTTTTTGTTTTTCATTTATATTTATTAGTGAGTTTGTGGGATTTTTATGGGAATGAAACATCCAATTTGAAAACCATGGCAAAAAGGATAATTGGTTTGACTACTAATTAAATTATTAATTAGGTTGTTACATTTTACTTACTAATGAGTGATGAATAATTACTTGAATATGTTTTGCTCCATTAAATGTACCTTTATTTTTCTTTTTATTCTTTTTTTGTTTTTTGGTAGATACACACAAAGAAACGGAATAGACTTGACACTACCAAGATGAACAGTCTTGTCTATGTCCAATTTAATGCAAGGTTGGCAAATAAGAAGAGGAGGAAGGGCAAAATTAGCAAGCGATGCAATTAATGCGCAATTTTGAATTGTAAAGGGTTGTGATGATGAGGAGTATGATGAGGTTGGAAAATGATACCTTACAATCTTCGAGAGGTACTATAAATGCTCAAAATGAAATAAGGGAGTCTGACGAAGAGCATTTTGTATTAGAAGACACTAGAAGACACAAATGACTAATTCAATGAAGAAGAGGATATTGCATTGGATTCCGATAAATAGTTAGATAAGATTTAAATTCTTATACGATTTATTTACTATTTTGTATTTAAATTTGAAACTTATTTTTTTGTTGGAAACTTTGAAAAAATGTATAAAGTTTTTATAAATCTGTTTTAAATGTTTAGTAAATATTATTTTTAATTATTAAATGATTTTTTAATTGATTAAAACTAAAATAATATTAAAATAAGAAAACACATTTTTACGCCTAAGCCTCACCTAGCCCATAACTTGGCATCCACGCATCGACACACATTACGCCTTTTAGAACACTATTCTTACATGATTACATACCTTCCTCTGTGCACTTGATCATTTTATAGTCAAAACAAGCAAAGGAAACAAGCAAATGAGCCAAAAGAAATAAATAACAAAAAGGATGACTGACAATATGACATGGAATATTGCTATCATTCTTTCGGCTTTTTTATTTACTTACATTGAAGACAATGTGCACTTCAAGTTTGGAGATATAAATTTTTTTTTTTTGCTATGTTTATTCGTGTAATGATATTTCAAAAAGAGTAAATATGCGCAAAATAATAATTAATTAGAAAATTCTTAAAAAGCTTGTGTTTTGTGTGAGTTGGATAGTCTTGCTGCCTAATGATGATGCTATTGGGAACCGTAAATGATTCATGAATTGGGACTCAGTGATGCTACTTCTATTTATATTGTTACTATTCTTATCCACATGTGATTGTGATAATCTTAAGCATAATATTAATGATGATTAATATGTTTGGTTGGTTACACCTATAGAATGGGTTGATGAAGTTTGTTGAATATTTATGTGGACTGTTTATTGCTAATAGGTACAAAAATGTATTGCACTAGTCGATGAAAAAAGAGGTAAAGGTGTAAGAAGAAACAACCTCAATTGGTAAAATAAAATACCAGTGTTCGAGTGTGCTACCTACCTTGAGTGTGGAGACAGAGTCAGTAGAAAAAAGAGGTCTGGTGTCAAGGATCGCAGCTTTACTTAAGCCCCTTGACCCTATCGCAGCCGCAGTTGGCCTAACTTCGGGCGCACATTGTAAATATTAGTTCAAGTTTGAGTTGTAATTTCTTTTCCATTATAATAGTTTATTTAACTTGTAAAATAGCTAGAAATTAGAAAAGTTTAGTATGATTCTTCGAGATTTAAACGTCTACTCTCGTCACTTGAATTTTTGTTCTGAATGCTATTATAGAGGGTATTAGTCTTTCAAACATCTTCCAAGCTTTCTAATGTTCACCCTATGTACTAGTCATTGTAATTTCCTACTTTCCTATATTGTAATTTCTATTTTTCAAGTAATCAATGATCAAATTACTTTAAATGTGTTTTGATTTTATGTTGCAAGCTTTCTACAAATTGTAATCAAATCTTCTTTCATCCCGAAAAGATCGAGAGAAGGCGGAAGGTAGTCTACCGGATCAGACTACTTCCGCACGATGTCCCTTTCTATGCTAAGAAGAAAGATATCCCATGAAAGTTGGTATCAGAACTGTGGCTCACGACCCTCGATAAGAAAGTTATGGATCCAATTTCTTTGAACACCACATAGGTGGTAGATGTTCAAAAGAGGACTACGAAACAACCATAGATGTGCTTGATGAGACAACTACTAGGTTGTGCTATGTCGTGGAGGGCCTTGAAGAGAAAGTCGAGATAGCAGAGACGAAAATTCGAGAATTACACATCCAGCTGGATGAAAGCCAAAAGGCTAACGCAACAATGACTGAAGCTGTTGCTGTCATACCTGGTCTGCAGGATGAAATGGAAGCGTTGAAAGCTTAATTACTAGTCATTCAACGCGCGGTTGGCAATGGACAAACCACCACACAAGAGCATGTTCATAGGCTCAGAATTCTATAACCGAGTACCTACTGAGGGGCACGTGATGCAAAAGAAGTTGAGAATGTTTTGCTCGATATGGAATAATACTTTCTTGTGGCTTCGATCAAAGATAAAGCGAGAAAGGTTACAATAGCTACTATGTATCTTGGTGGGGATGCAAAACTATGGTGGCGGATGAATTATGCTGATATTCAGGCCAACAAGATCTGAATAGATTCTTGAGATCTCCTCAAGGAAGCAATCGGATCTTAGTTTTTCCCGAAAAATGCGGAAGATGAAACACATCGAGTATTACGAGAATTGAAACATACAAGCTTCATCAAGGAGTATGTGAAAGCATTTTCAGGACATGTTGAATATTCGGGATATGTCAGAAATGGATAAGATATTCACCTTCATGGAAGAGTTGAAATCGTGGACACGCACGAAACTTCAGAGATAGAAGGTCACCGATTTGAACGTGCTATGGGAGCTGCTGAATGTTTGAGTGACTATCAGCCGAAATCTAGAAAAGATTGACCGTTAGAGAGTAGTCAAACTATTGGAGGTGGAAACAGACCTTACATACCCAACTCAAACTCAAATGGGAGAGAGCGTTATTCTTAGAATAATGGAGGAGCCATCAAGGTACCCGTCAGCGTAACTCAGAGGAAAACTATCAAAACAGCGGTCAAGAAAACTATAACGGCAGCAACGGTAACAACTGGAACTAAGGAAAAGCAACGGAGGGCAGATTTGATGCCACTCTAAAATTGAAGTGCTTTTTATGTGAAGGACTCCATCGGGTGGCGGAGTATCCTTAGAAAAGGATAGTGAATGTATATTGTCAACTAGCGAGTGGTAAATTGAGCTCAAAGCAAGATGTCCCACAACCTAGTTGTCATGATGAGATCGACTCCGAAGAGGATGAGGATGTAGTTGGCGCATTCTTACATCGATGCAATACAATATCGCATCGAGCTACTAAAAGTGATGAAGTTCCCTCGAAAGAGTTGAAGATGGAAGAACCGAAGACTCACATTTGTAGAGCGAAAGGCCTAATATTCATTGATGTGAAGATCAATGGAAAGCCAATCAGGGCTATGATAGATACTGGTGCTACCCACAACTATCTCGCAAGTACCGAAGTAGAGCGGTTCAGACTTGCTCTTGAAAAAGGTAAGGGAAAAGTTAAAGCAATCAACTTTGCTACTCAACCAATTACGGGAGTAGTGAAATTTGTGTCAATCAAAGTAGGTCCCTTCGAAGGAAGGACGAGTTTGTCGACAATTCAGATGGATGATTTCAAGCTCATTCTGGGATTGGAATTTCTTTGGGATACAAGAACACCAGTATTGCCATATTCCGACTCATTAATGATGATGGGTAGTAAACCATGCGTTATCCCCACACAAGCTGGGAAAACACAGCGAGAAGGGTGTCCGACCATGCAATTTAGTAAAAGTTTCAAAAGGAATGAACCCTTATTTTTGTACACTCTTCGAATAGAGGAGATCGAAGAGACAACCGACCTTATTTCAAAACCTATCGAAGGCTTATTAAGAAATTTGAGGACATCATGCCGGATGAGTCACCAAAGAAATTACCACCAAGGAGAGCAATTAATCATTAGATGAAAGTTATCAGGGGTACCAAACCTCCCGCCAGGGCGCTATACCGTATGTCTCAGCCGGAACTTGAAAAGCTTCAAAAACAATTGGGAAAAATGTTGGAAAGTGGGATTATCGTGCATGCGGTTAGTCACTTCATGTCCCAACCGATACTATCAAACAAACAGACACGGTGGCAAGAACTTCTTTCAAAGTTCAACCTTATGCTAGAATATCATCTTGGACCTAGTAATCATGTCGCCGATGCTCTTAGTCATTGGGTCGACTTGGCCACCATTTGCTCTATGGCCACTCTTTCAAGGAACATAGTTACCACGAATACACGGGACCAAATTCGGGCACTTTTGGATAAGGACCCGGCTACTCAATATTTGGTCGACCTCATCAAGCAGGATAAAACTCGATAGTTCTAGCTCAATGGGGGTCTAGTGAAGACTAAAGGTCGCCTACATGTCCTTAAGGACAGAGATTTGAGAAAGTCAGTAATCACAGAATGCCACAACACGATTTGGATATGGCATCCTGGTGAGGAGCACGCTTCTGCACTACCGCAACGTGCATACTACTAGCCTTAAGTGTGGGATGACACTGACAGTTATGTGAAAACTTAGCTTGTTTGTCAGCAACATAAGGCAGATCATCAGGAAAAGACGGGCCTACTGGAGCCCATTTCCGTCCCAAATAGACTATTCAAGAGTATATCGATGGATTACATAGTGAATTATCAAAAGTTGGAGATTTTGGCACTATAATTGTCGTGGTAGACCGTTCATCCAAATATACAACTTTCATCGCAACGCCCAAGTATGTATCAGCCGAAGAGGCAGCTCGACTCTTCTTCAAACATATTATTAAATATTGGGGACTACCTAAGGATGTCGTCAGTAATCGAGACCCTTGAGTTACTGACATACTTTGGACCGAGTTGTTCAAACTTCTTAGTTCAACTTTGATCACGAGTTCTAGTTTTCACCCACAATCTGACGGACAGACGGAACGCTTCAATTATATGCTGGAAGAATATTTTCGGCATTTTATCTCTATGTCGCAGAGAAATTGGGTAAACTTTTTCGATGCAGCAGGGAGGAGAATACTTTGGAAAGAGAAAAAGACCTTAAAGCTTTCAAACCATTAATTAAAGCATATAATTCATTGAGGGCTCTGAGGACATCGCCAAAACAAATGGGAGATAATGTCAAGGACCGTAGCTTTACTTAAGTCCCTTGACCTTATCGCAGTTGTAGTTAACCCAACTTCGAGCGCACATTGTAAATATTAGTTCAAGTTGGAGTTGTAATTTCCTTACCATTGTAATAGTTTATTTAAATTGTAAAATAACTAGAAATTAGAAAAGTTTAGCATGATTCTTCGGTATTTAAACATCTACTCCTGTCACTTGAGTTTTTGTTTCGAAAGTTATTATACGGGGTATTAGTCTTTCAAACATCTTTTAAATTTTCTAGTGTTCGCCCCCTGCACTAGCCATTATAATTTCCTGCTTTCGTCTATTGTAATTTCTAGTTTTCAAGCAATCAATGATCAAGTTACTTTCAATGTGTTTCAATTTTATGTTGCAAGCTTTTTACAAATTGTAATCAAATTTTCTTTCTTCCTGAAACGATCGAGAGAAGGCGGAAAGTAGTCTAGTGGAGCAAACTACTGCCGCACAGTGTCCTTTTCTATACTAAGAAGAAAGGTATCCCGTGAAACCTAGCCATGATGCTATCAATGTCTGAGCGAAATTGCTATTAACAATTGAGAAAAAAAATTATTATATGTGAGGATGTAAGTAGTTGTAACAAAGAAAAGCATTTTATTTATTGGCTAATCCTTTGACACTTAATTTGGGAATCTAAATGTATAGTGGGGTTGAATTTTTTTTTTTTTATTATTATTATTATTATTATTATTTTTTTTTTTTGAAAGCTTGAAGGTTGAGGCACTAAAATATAGAAAGAACTTCCATTGTGTAAGCACAACCAAACTTGAACGGGAAAATGAACGAGTGCGTTGTGAAAGCTAACATAGAATAAATACACTGGGTCAGAGATTGAATATCTAGTTGGAGGCGTGGGTTTCATGAGAGAGAGAAAATTAATTGATCATTGAAGATTGGAATATAAACAATATAAATTATTAAAGCGAATGGATTGACTGTACACACAGAAATTATCAAGCATCGAATAACTGAAAATTGGTTTTGGTAGTATGACATAAGCTTTTTGTTAAATATTTAAACAGCTTCAAAACCTAAGCCAAATACATCGAGTTGTATAATGTATTTATTTTTATTTTTATTTATCTGTGTATTTAAGTAGATAATCTTGCTCGTGACAAACAAGAATTTAAGTTTGAGGGTTATTGTGTTCTACATATTTATAGTTCCTTATAAACTTGATAAATATTTGTAAAATTAATCAAACTTCTACCTAGTGCAAATATTGTTATAATAGGTATGACCTGAACTTGAAGGTACTAGGAGCAAAAAAAAAAAAATCCCAGTTAAAAGAGCAATTGGAAGGAAGAGCCTTGGTCTCATGCAAAGATGTCAAAAACAACGCATAATCATCTAATTCCCAATCCTGTAAACTCCTCTCAAAAACAGTATTCCAACTGAGACTTCCATTATGAATGGTGAGTGCATCATTTACCATAGCAGACGGCTCGAAGGCAATGTGATGCAAAGAAGGAAAACGCTCCTTAAGTGGTTGATCTCCACACCAGCGATCGTCTCTTTCTAATGAAGTGAAGAAGAGTAAAGAAAAATTTGAGAGGAGGAAAAAACGCAATTTTTATTACTAAAGTTCTATAGAAAATGAAATTCTTGTTCCCATTTTATAGTTAAACTCAAATTGAAGGAAACCACTATTCTCTAACCGCATCAAAATATCGTCAAAACCATAGTAATCTAATCTAAAATCAAATAAAATCACTGCTTTCTTTTTTCATAATTTATGTTTTTAATATTCTGTCGTTTCTCCTTAGAATCTTCTTTGATTTTTCTGTTTGCTTTATACCATGATCTTTCGTTATTTGTTAAATGGTGTGCATAAATTCACTTTTCAATTTGGAATATATAGTTATTCTTTTCCAAGAAATCTGAAGGTAGAAAAATTCTTGTCTAGTATGTTGCAGGGTTTTCAAGTGCTAGCTACTGCATGCAAGAACCTTCAGAACTCTGCAACTTCATCGCGCTCTGATAAAATTCCCAGTTGTTTCTTTTACTGTCTAATATGTTCATATGGCATCAAATGCAGGGAGATGTCATGCATACAGTGGAAAGATTCCTTGAATATGTCATCAAGATTCACCATGTCAGTAATGAATCACCAGTTTAACTAGACTGCACAAAATTGATACGACGTATTAAAAGAGCAATTGGAAGGAAGTCGCCAGTTTTGAGAATGAAATTCAACTTATAGAAAGTTTGGGATTGATTTGCACACTTTTGAAACTTTAGGAGAGTATTTTTTGATAATTATGCAGGTTCAGGTACCAAAATGGACCATTTAAGAAGGGAGTAGTATTGAAGATTTGGATAAAAAAGGACCAAAATTGTACAAATATTTGAAGTGGGGACACATGCAAAAGATTGAGAGCTACAAGGATGAACGAGGGTTCAAAAAAATTGTTGTTTGTTGCGGTCAGACCAAGGTTGAAAAAAAAATATTTTTCTTTTTTTTTTTCCAGCTGGCCGGCCGGGGTTCCGTTAAACAACGTTCTAGTTTTTTTTAGGGAAAATTGTAGCTACGGTACAAAACATTTCACTTTTTTGCAGACTTTGCCCAAACCATTGTTTTGTGCCACACACAGTATCAAACCTTTCAAAAATATGCACTGGAGGTGCAAATGGAAGGTTTCCATCCAGTTGACCGTTAGTTGACCAAAAATAGTAGATTTTGAAAAAATTAGGAGAGGTAAAATTGCAACTTGACAACCAAATTAAATCAAAAAACAAAAACTTGGAATTAGAATTCTCTTTCTCGACATCAACAGCGCCAGCAACCGACGCACTGTCGCCGCCTCCTCCCACCCCCACCCCTACCCCTACCATCTTAAATCACAAATGAAGAAAATCACATTCGACACTCAAAAATGAAACCTAAATCACGACCACTACCAACACGTCGCCGCGGCTACCACCCATCACCTACCAAATCCCCATCTTCCTATCCCAAACCAGAAAATCATCTACCACTACCACCAATCTCCTCACCATCACCAATGCTGGTAACTACCCATTTTCAAACTTCAAACTCAATTCAAAAATTCAAAAAAAAAAAAAATTAGAAGATAATGGAAAATTGAATCCCATTAGAGCCAAGCGAACCTCGAGCAAGTTTGAACGACCATGGGTAACCATTTAATTGCTCCAATTGAGCTTGGGGCAGTTCGACTGGTCTTTGTGGTTGTAATTTATAATGCTTGGGTTCTGAGAATTCTGTCAATGATGGTGGCAGTGGTGGCCAGACTTTGAAGCGACGATGCTGAGGATGATAGTGGTGGCCTACGGTGGGTGGGAATGGGGATGAGTGGAGTGAGAGGAAGAATGGTTTTTGTATTTGTTTTTGGTTTTTTAATTTAAATTATTTGTCAAGTTATCACTTTACCCCTCTTAATTTTGTCAAAATCTATTATTCTTGGTCAACTGGATGGAAACCGTCCATTTGGACCTCCGGTGTATATTTTTGAAAGGTTTGGTACTGTGGTTGGCACAAAACAAAGGTTTTGCCAAAATCTGCAAAAAAGTAAAAGATTTTATACCGTGACTGCAATTTTCCCCATTTTATTTTCAAGGTTATTTGGGCCCTTTTTGATGGTATCAATTTCAAGGCAATTCGATTACTATAAAGATCCAATTTATGTCAATATAAAGGGGATAATATAGGTAAAAATGAAAAGATAGAAGAGTGAAGAGAAAGAAAAAGTTTGGATTTCAAGAACTTAATTCGGAGAAGGCGAATTCTTGGTGTAAAAAGATCATCTTTCTCCTTTAAACCTAGTGATATACTTCAAAATCCTTTTGTGTTTTTTCTTCCACGATGATCTATAACTAAACCAATAGTTGGGACGAATTTAGATATGAACTTTTAATTTCAATTCTCAATATTCTCATAGTTATTCATTTTATGTATACATTTTACTTCTTTTCTTAATTCTAAACAACTATTTCATTGATTTGTGTCTTTCTAACAATTTGAGAGGTGAGTAATAAATTTAGACCACAATGTAAAATTTGGCAATTAGATAAAAGATAGATATACTTTTATTATTATTGTGATCTTTAATTAAATTCCTATGCGATTTAATACGTTTAATTGAGACTTATTCGATTTCACATGGAGATATTGTGCGTTGATTTAACTAGATTAGATTGAATTGAACTGAAGAGAGATAAATTGATTTAATTAGTGATATTGACGAAGTACAACTTTAGAAATTGAATTTGAGAGACGATATAAAGCCCTTGTTTGAAATCAATTAAAATTCAAATTTTAATCCAAACAAAAAACAACAATTAATTTTAACAACATATTGAATCGCATAACTTTTTAGCCACACATTTTTATTGACCTTCTATCAAAATTCAATTTTAATCCCTACAAATTAGGGGCTAAAGGTAATAATTATGTTGAAATTGTGAGTCGCATTGTTTTAATCGTGATATAGGATAGTTTAATTAGGATTAGCTAAAATTTAAAGAAATCATTTTCGTATAATTTTTTTTTTTTCCAATTTTAGTTATTATTAGTTTTAATCAAAACATTGTCATCAGTTTTTATTCCTTGTTTGGGCTCCATTAAAAATGCATTTTGGGAATATATATATATATATATTATTTTATTGAAAAATGTGATCGAGAATAAGAGAGAAAAATATATTTTTAATGAATGGAGCCCAAACAAGTTGTTACTTTGTTCAAATAAGAGTTAAGAATAATTAAGATAATTTATCATTATTACGTATCAGTTATTAAAAAGTTGATAAAATTTATAGGCCAATGAAAATGTGCGGTGAAAAATTAATAATCTTATCGTCAGAATGTTTACTTTTTACCTAGGACCCTGAGTGGAAAGTATTTTTGCGGAGAAATTATGATATTAAAATATTTATACTTCCTTATTTTAAATATAAGTGTGTGTTTGGGAGGGATTTTAATCAAAATTATAGTCGTTATAATCAACCTATGGATCCTACATGTGAGAGGGAAAGTCAAAAATGTTGATTGATTTGATAGTTAACGGTTAGAATTTTGATTAAAATCCGAATTAAAATCCCTCCCAAACACACTCTAAGAATAAAATAAAACTTTAGAGTCGAGGTAGGGATCATGTTTTGTTTCATTTTTGGTATTCCATTCGAAGCGAAACATTACCGAACGAGACATTTCGTGCCCAACTAACAAATTGTTTGATTTTCTGAATTAAAGAAGGGGGAAACAAAATCGAAACCGAATCAGATTTACAGACCGGGAAACTCTCGCAAACAAATCTCAAATTCAAAAAAAATCAAAACTTTTCAACACTCCCACCAACCCGCCCCTGAAACTGAGAAAAAACGCAGATCGACAAAATTAAACAAAATCAAAATCTCTTTCAGTTTTCATTCAAGTTTTTAACACACTCCCCCGCTCTCTCAAATTTTTTCAAACATCTCTCTTATGGCGCTATCTATCGTATATACATACACCCTTAACTCATTTCCATCCACCACTCTCACACTCACAAACCAAGCTCTCTCTCTCTCTCTCTTCTGGGTTTCTTGGAATCTGCATTCGTTGTGGTATTATACAATGGCGGACCAAGAGAACTGCACGAGAGTGACTCGCTTGGCGACTAAGAAGAGAGCAGCGGCAGAGGCAATGACTTCTCAGCAACAACAAAACAAGAAGAAGAGAGTGGTTTTGGGCGAGATTCAGAATTTTGTAGCGCCATTGGAGGCGAGTAACAAAAATAGCAAGCAGAATGTTGAGAAACAAAAGCAGAAAAAGAAGCCCAATAGGAAGGTTAAGAAGCCGGTGGAGATAGCGGATGTCAGCGTGGAGGAGGAGAGGGAAAAGAAGAATGTGGAGGGTGAAGATGATGCTGGAATTGATGTCAACGCCAAATCTGATGACCCGCAAATGTGTGCAGCCTATGTTTCTGGGATATATGAATACCTTCATAAAATGGAGGTGAGTTTAATGGGAAGATTTAATTAATTTATTTATTGCCGTTTGGGTTTTGCTGTTTTTCGATGTCGAGAATTAAGTCAAATTTTGGGGTTAATGCATTTAGGTGCTGCAAGCATCTAAATTTAGTGAGCTATTGGTATTTAGTTCAATATGGAATAAAATGAGTATATTGGATCTAGAAAAAATGACTGAGGTTATTCACTGGTTTTCTTCATTTTCTTTTTCTGAAGAGTATTAATTGAGTGATTGAATCATGGTTTAGTATTTTTCTTTCCCCATTTTAACGGCAAAACCCTAAATCCTTGATAATTGAAATTAAATATTCAATTATTTGATTTGTTATTGTAACTGGGATTCTAGATTTTAAGAGAGGAAAAATTGGATTATGGGGTTTTGATGAATCTGAGTTTATGATCCAGATTGAAGCTAAGAGAAGGCCAGTGGCTGATTACTTGGAAAAGGTTCAGAAGGATGTGACTGCAAACATGAGAGGGATTTTGGTGGATTGGTTAGTCGAGGTTGCTGAGGAATACAAGCTTCTTTCAGATACGCTCTACTTATCAGTGTCATACATTGATAGATTCTTGTCACTGAATGCTCTTAACCGACAAAGGCTTCAGCTTCTTGGAGTCGCTTCAATGCTCATTGCCTCGTAAGCACCAAATCATGTTATTGAATCTATTCATTGTGCAGTGCTTGTGTTTTTCTATGTTGCTTACACGTGTTTGCATTGTGGTGACCATGTATAGGAAATATGAGGAGATTAATCCCCCACATTTGGAAGATTTTGTTTACATTACGGATAACACATATACGAAGGAAGAAATGGTGAAGATGGAGTCTGATGTGCTAAATTCCTTGAAGTTTGAAATGGGCAATCCTACCGTCAAAACATTTCTTAGGTAGTGTATTCGTAAAAGAATATGTTTTCATTGCTAATCGTGGAGCCATTTGCCAATTGTAAATTAAAGTTAATGGTTCATTTTGCTAATGGAATACTGTTTCTTGTTGCGTTTACAGAAGGTTCACCCGAATTACTCAAGAAGATCACATGGTAAGCTTTTTCTTTAATGCCTTCACTTGTAGTTGGGTTGATTTTAATTTGTATGATGATTCTCATTTAAACTGGTTTCCATCTACAGAATCCTGATTTGCAATTGGAGTTCTTGGGTTACTATCTAGCAGAATTAAGTTTATTGGATTATGGATGTTTGAAATTCTTGCCTTCTTTGGTGGCTGCTTCGGTTGTGTTCCTTGCGAGATTTACACTTCAGCCTAGTTTACATCCTTGGGTAAGGACACTGTTTAGTCTCATCTCAAAAGGAGTAATGTGTTATACCTGTTTTTGCACTAAATAAAATTTTTTATCCTTTGCAGAGTTCAGTACTACAATGTCAATCCGGATATAAATCAGCCGACCTTAAAGAGTGTGTCGGTATCTTACATGATTTGCAACTGAGTAGAAAAGGAAGTTCTTTAGTGGCAGTGAGGGAAAAATACAATCAGCACAAGGTAAATATATTTTCTTTTATCGACGTGTTTTTGTACTACTTTGCTTACAGATAGTAAACTTGTTCATAGGGTGTACTGATTTTGAATATTCATTATCTCTCGCAACAGTTTAAATGTGTATCCACATTATCTTCGCCATCAGAAGTGCCAGAATCATTTTTTGAAGATACTAAGGATGACTAATAGAAACCTTAAAAAGAACGGAAGATTTGTTGTACACGAAGCTTTTGAGTATCAAAACTTGTTCTACTGAGGAATGGTGTTTGGGAAGGGATTGTTTGCTGAACAGATTGTCTTGGCTGCTTTGGTGGATCTAACAGTTTGGATGTGCATTTGACGGGAATTAAAGGCATTTTCAAGATTGTTCCTTGGTAGAAAGCTTCTCTTACTGTAGAAATGTAGGTCAACAGCTTGTTATCAGTAATTCCAAGTCATGGAAACAAATATTCTTGTAACTGAGTCTTGCTGTAAAACAATTCATACTTTTTTGAATCTAATTTTCTCTTTACTTTATGAAACTGTTGTCTGGTTTGAATCCTATATACAGAATCGAGGTAGTAGTATCCGAGCTTTGCATCGAGTATAAATAAAACATAAAATGCTCGTTGGAGGAACTCAATTGCTCAAACTGATTGTCGTGGCTGCTTTGAGGGATCTGATGCTTACTTGATGGTAATTGATGGGTCATGGGACTAGTATTTCTTAGCAAGAACTATTGACATTACTGCATAATTTTTGACAAATGTTTCTTGGGACTTCGGGAGAAACTAGAAAAATTCTTATTGTAGAACTGCAGGTAGTTTGATATTAGTAATTCCAAGTGGATCCTGTAAACCAATAGTATAACCATATGCAAAAACATGGCACATGTGTGCTGGGTTAAGAAACCCCTTAGTTTGTCAATTTATTCGTGTGTTCAAATTGTCACCCAACTCAGTTTTGTTCCATATTATTTCAAAGTGGTTTCTCGCTCCCGGGGCTATAGACAAATAGTCCATGAACTTCATGCAGCTTCCAATTTTATTTTATTTTATTTTATTTTTTATATTGAAAAAAATTGAAATTTTTATTGAAGAAAGGAGAAAAGCTCAGGAATGGCTCGCGAATAGCTCGGCTTGGCCCATTACTAGCTGCTCTCATGGGCTGAGCCCAATCCTTATTCTCAGTCGGCAAACTGCCAAGAGCTTGGCTTGCTGACTCAAGAGCCAAGACTAGAGTTGAGTCGGCTCGACCTCTTACTATGCCACGAGTGGATATTCCAGAAGATTGGAATTGATTTACTTTCATATTGTAACAATTTTAGCCTTTTTTTAGCTTTTGAATTAAAATCAACATAGGGTTCCCTTTAATTTTAATTGCACAATTCCATTCTTTTGAACTATAGGGGGTCAATCAAGTGTCAAATTTTTGACATAGATAGGTCAAACAAAGCGTCCACTTTATGTGTACAAGTAGTTTAATTCATATCGAAAAAGGTAGGTTGATCCACCCAGTAGTTAGTACAGCGAGTATAATGTTTAATTTGGTTTATGTTTTTGTATTTTCTTTTCTTGCTAAATTTTTATTATTATCATGATTTGGAGCATGCCTTTGTGTATTGGAACTTATAAAAATTAATTTTTATAGTTTCTTATGGTATTTGGTGGGAAAAATATTTTTAGTTTTTTAAATTGATATGATTGAGCCTACGTGTGGTGGAGATTAAGATAAGATTTTTAGCAAATTTTGATAGAAGTTGATAAAATGTATGGTTGAAAGATATGTAAGCACAAATAAAAAATAATAATTATTTTGTAAACCAATATTATAACCATATGCAAAAACATGGCACGTTTTCTGGGTTAAGAAATCCCTTGGTTTGTCAACTTATTCGCATGTTCAAGTTTAGTCACCGAACTCAATTTTGTTACATATCAATCATTAACTTCAATTTTGTCATGGAAGATTGATCCAAGAACTTTGATTTGATGGAATTCGGGCTTAGTATAAACCAACCAATATCAAACCATACTCAATCAAACGGCTCAATCCACAACTCAAAGATTCACTTGTGGTTACTACTATCTTTCACCGACAAAGGACAAGACTATGGTGGTAATTTGCATCGACAAAGGAAAAGAAAAAGAAAAAGAGAGGGAGCAATGGTTAAAAACTCAAGCACAAAGGGAGAGCAAAAAAGATGGCAGCCTGATTATTGTTCAATTTCTTTGCCAAATAAACTCCCGGCTACAGTGACAAAATTGGACGCTATAGAGAAATGGGAAAAATTCATATCTAAGGTGTATTCTTTACCTCAATTCAAAAGTAAAGTAAATAGTTTGAAAATTCAAAAATCAGGTATGGATTTAATTAATTAAAAATACTTATTAAATGAAGATAATAAAGTCACATTTTGTGATTAATGGTCACAGATTCATAATTATAAGTTACAGATTTATTTATTGGTCATATATCATCAAATTTTTTTATCACAGATTATTTCGAGGTCACATATTTTTTAATTAGTTGGTCACAGATTATTTTTGAGTCACATTTGTTGGTCACAGATTATTTTTTGGTCATATATTGTCAAAAATTTTAGGTCACAGATAACCAAATACTTGGTCACACACCACTGCCACCAGATCTCACCAACAGAGACACACCACCACTGTCATCACCGCCACAGCCACCATCACTCTCTTCACCACCAACAAACAACCTGCATGACTATCATCGCACCACCACAACCATTTACAAACTGAAAACAACACAACCACCAAATGCCGTTGTTGCCGACGACACCAATCACAGATAACCAAGTCTAGAAAAGAACATAACCTCAAGCCGCAAAGAACTCTCCCAAACCCTTGTAACCTACCCTAGCCGCCGCCGGTCGCCATCCATGGGCGATGGCGAGAAACCCTCTTCCACACATTCCCCACATCCCAAGTCGCCGGATGCCATCACCAAAACGACGGCAAGTTCGCCTCTTCCACAACTCTCCCGTAGCCCAAATCCTTCCTTGGGCGACGGAACCTTTCCTCAACCCTCCTCCACTTTTGGCCTAACGCCACCATATTCAGCCATGGAAACCACTGATAGAGCCCAACCCGAAGACCTCCAAAGAGATGGCAGCCCACATTCCGGTCAGAACCTCCTTTCAAATCCAACACCAAAGTCTTCTCCTCTCTTGGCCGCCGGTTCCCATGGAGATTTGACTACAAAAATCGGCCAATTTCTCAAGGGTGAAAAGGGGATTCGTTCCAGTCAGGTAGTTCTACAGAAAGAGGGAAGAGGAACGCGGCTATAGAGAGAGAGAGAGAGGGGTGAGGGAGTTGTGAGTGAGTGATAAATTAGGTTAGGTTTTATATAGTACCTGATTTCTGAATAATAAACACCTCGAAATATGTAATTTCCACTAGAGAAATAGATTAGAAAACCAAGTTGGGCTACGTTAAAGGGTAAATGGGCCAAAACTATAAGAGCTCTCCAATAAGTATATTTGGGCCACGAGCATCTCAATTCATTTCGTTGCTTCTAATGGCCAACGCTATTTTTTGGTCGAGCCATTCGATTGATGTGTTGATAATAATTTCATTTATCGGTTGAGGTTTATGAAATTTAATTCCATTTAATATTATTGCCCATAATTTACTAGGTATAACCCAACAAATTTATATTGGGGAGGGGCAATAAACAAATAGTCCATGAACTTCACATTGAGACAAAAGCTTTATAAAACCTTTTGTAAAGATCCTAATCTTCCCAGTGACGTGTGGGAAAAACATCGTTATAAGTTATTCAAGTTGTCAAGAAATAGTTCCTTAGCATGAGTAAGAAATCAGTGTATTTTCACGTGTATAAGAGCACTTGGCTTTGCCCATTCACAACGACTCGATTTTATGTCCAAACATCACATGCTAGCATATGTGGTCACCATCATTGATACTCAAGATATTGTGTTTGGAGAGGTGGATAGATAGGACTACTAGTTGCTCGATCAGGACTCGTAGCTTCCAATTTTTTATGTTAAAAAAAAATTGAAATTTTTATTAAAGAAAGGAAAAAAGTTAAGGGATGGCTCACGAACAACTCGGTTTGGCCCATTACTAGCCGACCTCATAGGCCAAGCCCAATCCCTATTGGTTAGCAAACCACTAAGAAACCAAGAGCCAAGACTAGAGTCGAGTCGGCTCGGTCTCTTGCTATGCCCGACGGGCAGACAATCCATAAGATTGGAATTGATTTATTTTCACATTGTATTTAATTTTTATGTTCTTCACGACTGCTAATACAACTAGTATTATGTTTAATTTGGTTTAGGCAATGTATGGTTTTTGTATTTTCTTTTCTTGCTAAATTTTATTGGTGTGATTTGGAGCATCATAAAACTTATGATTTATTGTAACTATTATTTTTATAGTATCTTATGATGTTTGGTAGGGAAAAATTGTTGGAAAATTATTTAATTTGTCATGTGAGCCGACATATGTAGTTAATTGTGTAAAAAAGTTATTTAAAGTTAAGTCCAAAATTAAAGTGATCTAATAAAGAATTAAGTGATTGGGCTTTGGGCATCTAAATAAGGCATAATTACAAAAATCAGGTGTAAAATTTACACCAATTCAAAAATCAGGGACCAAACTTTATTTTTCAAAAATCAGGTAATATATAAAATTCTAACCCTAATTTTTCACATTTCACCATCTTCTCTCTCTCTCTTCCCCCCCTCCCCTCTCTTCCTCACCGCCCCCTTCTCCCCCTCCCTTCCTCTCCCCTCCCCCATCCTTTCTGCCGGCAGCAGCTTGCTGCCGCTGCAAGCAGCAGCAAGCGGCTGCCGGCAGCAGTTGCCAGCGGCGGTCGTGAGCAGCAGCGACCGCCGTTGCAAGCAGCAGCCGACCGCTGCTGCTCGCAGCGGTCGGCTGCTGCCGGCAAGTAGCTTGCCGCCGCTCGCAGCAGCGGCCGCCGCTGCTGCGAGTGGCTGCAAGCTGCTGCCTGTAGCAGCCGGCGGTGATGGGTGTTTGTTGTGTGGTAGATCTTGGCGGATGTGAATGAGGTGAGGTCGGGTGGTTGAGGGATGCGGTGGTGGTGGGTCCATTAGGCGGCTCTGATGGAGATTTGGGGAAATATTAGTGGTCCATTAGGTGGCGACTGGTGGTGGTGGTGTTGGCAGTCTGGTGGTGGTCTTGTGGTGCTGTCATGGCGCCGTTTCCGGCGGTGGTGCGTTTTTGGCGACGGTGGTGTGTTTCTTTGGCGATGGTGGCGGCTGCAGTTGGGCATGGTGCTATGTGCAGTGGTGGTGGTGGTGGTGGTGGTGGTGGCGGTGGCGGTGGTAGTCTGTGACCAAATGTTTAGTTATCTGTGACCAAATGTTTGGTTATCTGTGACCAAATGTCTGTGACCTGTGACCTAAAAATGTAATAATACGTGACTGGAAAATAATCTGTGACCAACTAATTTAAAGATATGTGACGTATAGTTTTTTTGATCTGTGACCTCAAATAATCAAATTTGACGATATGTGACCATTAAATAAATATGTAACTTATAATTATGAATCTGTGACCATTAATCACAAACTGTGACTTTATTATCATTATTTAATAAATATTTTTAATTAATTAAATTTATACCTGATTTTTGAATTTTCAAACTATTTACCTTATTTTTGAATTGAGGTAAAGAAAACACCTTAAATATGAATTTTTCCCTCTAAATAAAGTGTGAGCCGGATAATGTGTAGAGACTATATCCATTAGAGTTTGTATCTAACGATGGGTGAAATACACATGGAAACTATATATAGGGTTATAGTACTCAATTCATATGCGATTCTCATTCTCTATGTCATTCTATCAACACAAGAATATCAGAGAAAGCATTATGACGAGGAAGATCCATAAACCCACAATCGAAAATCAAGAAGAAAAATTGAGACATTTAAATTGAAGAACAAAATATCAAGATTCAAGATTCAAAATACAAATCAATGGATCAAGGTATGTTCCGTATTAATTAAATTTCTTGATGATTTGACATGAAGATCTTGGCTATTATGTAAAATTTATAAAGTTAAAATTTTATGAAAAATTTCAACATGTGGTATCAGAGCTAATTCTTGTTGAATAATTGAGAATCAAGATTTTAAATTTGATTCTTGTATAATTTTATGATTTATTGAATTTAGGAAATCCGAATTTAATTTTTATTAAATTTGAAAAATTTTCTGGCATATTTTCAAGAAATTTAGTAATTTCAGGTCTAGGTTTTTTTTTTTTTTAAAAAAAAAAAAAGATTCTGGTAGGTGGCAGCACTGGCGGACCTACAGTGGGGCTTAGTGGAGCACGTGCCCCACTAGGTTTTGAATTTTATTTTTTTATTTTTTTAAGTTCATGTTTGGTATCGATTGAAATCTAAATTTTAATCTAAATCAAAGTTAACAATAAATTTTAATAATATATTTCATAGAATCCATAATTGTTTTAACTTTTATCAAAATTTACTACAAAGTTGATTTTAATTACTACCAAACAGGGGCAAAATCATAATAAATTTGAATTTCGTAACATGTTAATTTTAAAAATTCACTGATGATTGTACGCTAATCAAATCTACAAATTGTTTATGTAATCTCAAAGTTTATTTCGATAACTACATTATGGGTATATCGAATAGTTCAAATAGATATCGAAAATAGTTAAAAATACGTTAAACGTGAGTCTTAAAGAAAAACGTCTAACTCGCATTTTTTTAAAAAAAAAATCAATTATTTCATTAATATTTACTATTTTTGTGATACACCTCAATATAATTTTCATCATTTTATTAGAAAACTTTATATGGAATATGACATCAAAAATTTTCAAAATTTTACATCCGAAAAACTCATATCCCATGTAAATTTTCGAATGCAAAATTACATGGGATATGATTTTTTTTTACGTAAATTTTCGAGTGTAAAATTTATCCCAACTTCTTTGCAAGTTCGAGTGTGCCCCCCTAACTTTTATCTTCTGCGTCCGCCCCTGGGTGGCAGCGCTGCAGCGACACCGGGACTGGTTGCACTACAGCGACGGTGTATGCTGCTGGGGTGCTGTGTGTGGTGCAGCATCGCTGCATGCACAGTAGCGATGAAGGCACCGCTGTAGCGCCGTTGGGACTGGCTGCACTACAGCGACAGCGTATGCTGCCGGGGTGTTGCGTGTGGTGCAACATTGCTGCCCGCCCTCGGGTACAAAAAAAAAACCAGTTTAGGGTTTAGGTGGAATTTCGAAGGTGGGGACGTGTAAATTTGAAGATTTCAGGTACTTGGTTGCAATTTGAGGTTAGGATTGAATTTTTATATTCCAGCCCCTAAAGTTTAAAGTTCATTCAAGTTAGGCCTTAAGGTTATGAGTTTTAATAATTCAACCCCTGAAGTTTGAAAATTAATTAATTTGGGCAATTTATGTTCTGAATTTTGCAAATAAAGCCCTCAAAGTTTCTGATTTTATTCTTATTGGCCCCAAAAATTTTAAATTTTTTAAAAATGTTGCCTCCCTAAAGTTTTGAATAATTTATTTTTTAGATCCCTAAAGTTTCAATAATTAATTATTGACCCCTAAAGTTTTGGATAATTAATTTTCGATCCCCTAACGTTTTGAATTATTAACTCTTAGGCCCCTAAAGTTTCAAAAATAAAAGAATTACGGATTAACAATTAAAATTCAAATTTTGGTATTTAAAATTTCTTTTGGATTACTAATTTTTCTAAATAAATTAATTGAAACAACATTTTATCAAAGTAATCTCTCTTGTCTAGATTAATTTATTTGGAATATTAGGAAGATTGTATTACGCCTCTCACTACCATCACCACCATTTGCATTCCACCAGGTTGCATACCACTATTTGCTAAAAATATACACTGCAAGTGCACAAGGTCGCGATCAAGTAGTAAATGGATTTTTTGAGTCCGAGTCGATCCATCGAATAGTGTTTCTCTAATTACAAGAGAATTGATTCAATTTAACGATAAAGACGCGCACACAATTAAACTATTTGAAATTATAATTGAAAAGGAAATGATTAACTTTAAACTAACAATTGCGAAAGTTGTAGGATTTTTAGATTTCAAATGGGTTGGAATTTACGACTTTGCTTTAACCTTCATTTCATTAATATCTCAACAATAACGTGGAAATGCAAATAACTAAAATACAATGCTAGACCTGATTCTCCAATTTTAGTTAATTACCTCTCTCGAGTGAAATTAACCATAATCGATTAAGTTTATCCAAAATATCTCTATGTTGATAAAAACCTAACCAATTGCATTAAATGGTTGTAAAAATAACTCAAATGATCACCTAGGGTTAGGAGTATAGCTATCACCTAAAACAACATAAGCCATTAATTATCTAGGTCTAGAAAGCACAAGAATTTCTCAATAATTGCACAAACTACTTAACACATTCATCTATTGGCCAAATAAATGAGGGAATGCAATACAATAATTAATACACCAAAACAATGGTAATGTAAGCATCAATAAATAAATATATAGATATTAATAAAATTTAGGTTAAACTACATTATAAATTAGCCCATTTTATATATATGATAATAAAGGAAAATATATATCCAATACATTACAAATATGGAAGAAAGTTTGAGAAAAATCAAAGGTATAGATAAAACCCTATTTGAAGTCTTGCTTGATTTCTCCAAATACTTTTTCACCACTTTGATGTATTTCCTTTTTTATGCTCTTGATTGCTCCAAATCTCAACACAAAATGGAAGGAAAAAAAAGAAGAAAAATCAACAAAAGAAAAAAAGGGAAGCTGCTATTGGACGAAAACTTTGAAAATGTGCTCTCCAAAAACAAGGTCATATGCTGATTTTTAAAACAAAACCTATTGAAAATTGCAGCCTTGGTCCCTGGCTGTAAGTTTCAAAGGTGAGCCTAACAACTAAAAAATACTCCTAGTCCTCCAACTCAAATTTCGGCATTTATACATCTTGGTCCCCAAAGTCATATTTTTGTGCACTTTTGGTCCTATTTTCCTTCATTTAGCTCATTTATCCACCAACTTAGAATTCTGGCCTACAAACACTATAATTACACAATTATGAATATGAATCTGATAAGTGTAGTTTTTATACTTATTATTGGCGCTAAATTACGATATTTTATTGTCTTTTGAATTAAATTTTACCTAATTTATATTAAATTGTATTTTGTAGGTGAAACTTTATGTTGAATGAAGAATTGAAGAAAAGAATGTAAAATAGTGAAAAAATAGCAAAATCCAAAGTACAAGGACTACATTGACATGAGCTGCACAAATAAATTTATTTTAAGGACTAACTCGCATTACATGAAAGTTTTTAGGTTTGAAAAGAAGAATGAATTTAATTATGTATTAGAGTTTTATTGGACCTCAAATTGGACTTAGCTGAGAATTAGGGTATATATATACTTACATATATACACGTACAGTGGAGGACCGACAATTTTGAGATGAGATAAAAACAGAGGCTGAAATTGTTTTTTTTATGCACACAAAGACGGCAGCTACATGTGTGAAGAAAGCAAGGTCTATTGTTTTATATATATAAATATACGTGCATAGGAAGTAAATGTGGAGGTAACCAATTGAGATAAACAAAAGGAAGAGGAGAAGAAAGTCAAACATAGTGGCTGAACATTGGAGAAGCATAGAATTGTACACACATTGACGCAACACACAAGCGGCTTCTATGAAACTGAGGCTGAATAGTGGAGAAAAATGGCTTGTTGCTGGGAAAGAAAAAGGAGACGATTCGATTTTAGCCAGAATTTATCACGTTTCGTCAATTTTTGGTGATTTCTTTCTACTTTCCCATGTTTAAATTCAACATTATGAGTGGCTAAATATTTTTATGTTAGGATTGATGATGGAACTTATATTTTTATTATATGTTTAATTTCAAGATCTTCATGCATTTTTAATACTTGTCAATTAATTATTGTGTGTTTAATACTTTAATTGTCTGATCAACAATTAATTGATTTAGGGAATAATATTGAGACCGAGAGGTGATATATAATTCTAGCTCGTACAATAATTGACATAGACATTATAAGAGATCGAGAGATAATTATAAACTATGCGATCTTTGTTGAATTCCTATGGATTAATGCGTTCACATGTGTGTGGATTTACATAGAGATATAGTAATGTAGTTCGGGCATATGAATAGAATTAGTGTTGTTTAAGAGAGATCACTAAATACAATAGGTTAATTCGATCGTTGGCACGTATGAAAAATAGCTGAATAAATTGGAATTAAATGTATGATAAATAACCTAAGTGAAATTGAAAATCCTAACTATCTAATCACATAATCTTTTCTCCAGATTTAATTTGAGTTCATTATTTTATTAAATAGTTCGTTATTTTGTTTATTAGAATTTCGCTTAGAAAACAAAATTTGATTTGATCATTATTTGCTATTTTTTTTTATTTAAATTGAAACTAGATTAGTTTAAAATTTCATAGCAAATATTAGTCTTTGTGGGACGATATTTGGATTTTAAAAAAAATCAACTTTATTACTTGTCATGATCCGTACATTTGTGGAATTTCACGAACAAGTTTTTGTTTAATTTTTATATTAACTGTAGTTTTGATTGAAATTTATTTATTTTGTTTCTTTATTTTTGTTTTTGTGTGTTTTGTGTTATTATTTTCGTTGTTATCCTTACATACGAAGTTCGGGAGTAGGTAGCCTAGTACCATTTGATCCAGAAATAGAACGCACTTTTAACTATAGAATTAGGCAACAATGAGAGAATATCATGGCAGAACAAAACATAGAAGTGCAACTGGCACATGCTAAACAACCAATCGAGATTGATGAAGATGATTTGCCACTTGGACAATTCATCACACCACTTATTGCACCAAATCGATCAAGTATCGTTTATCCTCTATTTGGACAACCAAACTTTCAACTAAGGACATACATCATTTTGTTGTTCCAGAACGAAGTATCATTTTATGGGAAACCTCATGAGAACCCACACAATCACATTTAACGTTTTTTGGACATATACCAAAATTATAATTTTCATGGAGTATCTGATGAAGCAATCAAGTTGAGACTCTTCCCACATACACTCAAAGATGGAGCAAGAGAATGATTGGATGCCCTACCCGCTGGAAGCATTAGGACCTGAAATGATCTTGTACAAAAATTCATCACAATATACTTTCCACTATCAAAAGTGACTAAAATAAGACATGAGATATCCACATTTCTACATGACGAATTAGAGAGTTTTCACGAAGCATGGGAAATGTTTAAGGTTTTGACCAGGAAGTGTCCTAATCACGGTATTAAGAAAAACTTGCAAGTTCAGTCATTCTACACTGGTTTAAACCCATAATGTCGAATATCGGTAGACGCAGCCTCAAATGGATCGATCACATTAAAGTCATCCAATGAAGTCGAGGAATTATATGAAACGATGGCTACCAACAATGCATTATGGCCTTCCAAAAGATCCACACATAAGAAGCACACATGTCTACATGAAGTGGATGTTTTTTTAGCATTATCAGCACAGATGTCAGCTTTGGAGAAGAAGGTGATAGATTACTTGACTACGAGAGGTTCAGCAAAAGCAGTGCAAACAAGATATTTGGTTTGTGGTATATGTGGTGGAGTTCACAATAGTGGAGAGTGTCATATGTCATCTCAAGAGATGGAGGAAGTTAACTATGCACAAAATTTTCAACGCCAACAAAATGATGCATTCAGCAATACATATAACCCAGGTTGGCGTAATCATCATAACTTCTCCTGGAGCAACAACCAAAATAATCAGCAGCAGCCTCCTCCTGGTTTTCAACAGCAAGAGAAAAAATCATCTCTGGAAGATATCTTGGGTAAATTTATACAGAAGACCGACCAATATATGGCAAAGACCGAAATAACCTTGCAGAATCATTCAGCAGCCATAAAGGGATTGGAGACTCAAAGAGGTCAGTTGGCTTGCACTATCTCAGAAAGACCACAAGGATCCCTACCTAGCAATACATAAACTAATCCAAAGGGACAGGTGCAAGCAATTACAACAAGAAGTAGGGTACAACTGCCTGAAATCACCGTAAAAAGACCAGTAACAAAGACAAATAAAGTGCCTACTTCAAATGAGGAGCAAGTGGAAGGATCTGAAAAGTCAACCGAGAAACATTTGAAAGAGAATTCAGACACACCACAGGCTAAGGCGGTCATTCCTATCAGAGAATATGTACCCCCATTCCATTTCTACAGAGACTGCATAAACACAAACTGGATAAATAATTTTCTAAGTTCATTGAAGTGTTTAAAAAGTTGCACATCAACATTCCATTCGCGGATGCTCTAGCACAAATGCCCAGCTATGTAAAATTCATGAAGGAAGTTCTCACTAACAAGAGGAAGATGGATGATTATGCGACTATGATGCTAACTGAGGAATGCAGTGCACTTCTACAAAATAAATTACCTCCTAAACTCAAGGATCCAGGGAGTTTCACTATACCTTGCACCATAGGAGATAAATATTTTGAACATGCTTTATGCGATCTTGGTGCAAGTATAAACTTAATGCCATTGTCTTTGTACAAGAAACTAGGAATTGGAGAGGCCAAAGCAACCACAACATCATTACAGCTAGCTAATCGCTCCATAAAACATCCGAGAGATATTATTGAAGATGTTTTGGTGAAAGTGGACAAGTTCATTTATCCCACAGATTTCATTGTACTAGATATGGAGGAAGACCGAAATATTCCAATCATTTTGGGCAGGCCATTCCTTGCTATGGAAAAAGCTTTGATTGATGTACACAAAGGACAATTGATTTTGAGACTGGAGGATGAGCAGGTCACTTTCAATGTCTTCAAATCAATGAAGTACCCATATGAATCCAACTCCTGTCTCCAGATTGATATTATAGATGACTTGGTGGTAAAGTCAGTTGCACATGAAGTTCTTACGGAGCTATTGGAAGCATGTCTAGTTCATTTTGGATCCAAAATAATAGAAAATCTCGAAATCGAGGAGTACATCAATTATTTGGAATCATCGCCACCTGTTGGATTCACAATGAGACATCAATTTGAAGAGCTTGGTAGGGGCCCTACTATACCATTGCCATCTATTCAACATCCACCAACTCTTGAGTTGAAACCTTTACCAGCACATTTGAAGTACGCCTATCTAGGGGAAGCTTCTACATTGCCAGTCATCATTGCAAGCTCTATAATAGAGGAGGAAAAGGGTATCATCCCATCATTATGCATGCACAAGATTCTTATGGAAGATGACTTCAAACCATCAGTTGAGCATCAAAGGAGATTGAATCCCAGTATGAAAGAGGTGGTTCAGGCTGAAGTACTTAAACTTTTGGATACATGTATTATATATCCTATTTCTGATAGTAAATGGGTGAGTCCAGTGCAAGTAGTACCAAAAAAAGGGGCATCACAGTGGTGAAGAATGAGAACAACAAACTCATACCTACCAGAACAGTAACAGGATGGAGGGTCTATATTGATTATCGAAAGTTAAACACTGTCACGAGAAAAGATCACTTCCATCTGCCATTCATCGACCAGATGCTAGAAAGACTAGCAAGACATTCTCATTATTGTTTCTTGGATGGATACTTGGGATACAACCAGATCCCAATTGCTCCAGAAGATCAAGAAAAGACAACATTTACATTCCATATGGAACCTTTGCTTTCAGGAGGATGCCATTCGGTTTATGTAATGCACCTGCCACATTTCAGAGATGTATGATGGCAATCTTTTCAGACATGGTTGAAAAATTTATTGAGGTATTTATGGATGATTTCTTAGTTTTCGGGTCTTCATTTGATACATGTCTCAAGAATTTGACCTTAGTTCTACGAAGGTGCGAGGAAAGCAATCTTGTGCTGAATTGGGAGAAGTGTCACTTTAGGGTTCATGAGGGTATTGTATTGGGTCATCGAGTATCAAATAAAGGTATTGAGGTTGATAAGGTAAAAATTCAGGTAATTGAAAAACTGCATCCACCTACTTCAGTAAAGGGAATCAAAAGTTTCCTAGGTCATGTGGGGTTCTACAGAAGGTTTATCAAGGATTTCTCAAATATTACTAAACTATTATGTAATCTGCTTGAGAAAGATGTCAAATTTCAGTTTACTGAGGAATGTTTGACAACATTCAACACACTTAAGGAAAAATTGGTAATTGCACCTATCATTGTAGCACCAAACTGGGATTTACTGTTCGAACTCATGTGTGATGCAAGTGACTTTGTAGTTGGAGTAGTAGCAGTACGTGGTCAGAGAATAAAATAAGACACTTCACGTGATCTACTACGCTAGTTATTCTCAACGATGCTCAAATTAACTATGCCACTACTGAAAAAGAGCTGCTCGTAGTGGTGTTTTCATTTGACAAATTTCGATCATATCTTATTGGGTCGAAATTCATAGTTTACACTGATCTTGCAGCCCTTAGATATCTACTGGCAAAGAAAGATGCTAAGCCTAGGCTTATTAGATGGGTATTATTGTTACAAGAGTTGAACTTAGAAATTCGGGACAAAAAAGGAACAGAAAATCTAGTGGCAGATCACTTATCTAGATTGGAGAAGATCACACCATCCAGGGATAATCAAATCAACGAATTCTTTCCAGATGAACAGTTGCTCGCTCTAATTGAGGTCCCATAGTATGCAGATATAGTCAACTACCTCGCTAGCAACATTTTACCTCCTGATACTACCCACCAACAGGGGAAGAAATTCTTTTTAGATTTAAAATATTACTTTTGGGAAGATCCATATCTATACAGGCGTGGTCCGGATCAAATCATTCGAATATGTGTACCTGAAGCAGAAATGGTTGAAATCTTAAGGCAATGTTACTCGGCACCATATGGAGGGCATTCTGGGAGAACGAAAAGAGCTTCTAAGATACTCCAGTCAGGTTTCTATTGGCCAACTCTATTTAAAGATGTACATAGCATAGTTAAGGCATGTGATCGGTGTCAAAGAACTGGAAACATCTCTCGGACAAATGAGATGCCTCTGAACTCCATCCTTGAAGTAGAACTTTTTGATGTTTGGGGTATAGATTTCATGGGTCCATTCCCATCATCTTATTCATGTCAGTACATCTTGGTGGCGATATATTATGTATCTAACTGGGTTGAAGCAATTGCTACACCAACAAATGATTCTTATGTAGTCATAAATTTCTTGAAGGAAAACATTTTTAGTCGATTTGGAACACCAAGGACACTCATTAGTGATGGCGGCAAACACTTCTGCAATAGGATGTTAGACTCTGTTTTATCAAAATATGGAGTGAAGCATCGCATTCCTACAGCATATCACGCACAAACAAGTGGTCAAGTGGAAATCTCCAACCGTGAGATCAAATGAATATTAGAAACTACAGTTAATGCATCAAGAAAAGATTGGACAAAGAAATTAGATGACGCTCTCTGGGCATACAGAACGACGTTTAAAACACCTATTGGAATGTCCCCATAGCGATTGGTGTATGGAAAAGCTTGTCACTTACCTGTGGAGTTGGAGCATAAAGCATACTGGACAGTGAAGAAATTAAACTTTGACATGCAACAAGTTGGGGGAAAAAGACTTCTACATCTCAATAAGATGGATGAGTTCAGGAATGAAGCTTATGAAAATTCTCGTATCTACAAGGAACGAACAAAGTAATGGCATGACAAATTCATTCAAGGAAAAGAATTTCGAGTGGGAGAGAAAGTGCTACTCTATAATTCTCGACTAAGGCTCTTCCCTAGAAAATTAAAATCTCGATGGACTGGACCTTTTATGGTGGTGAAAGTATACCCTTATTGTACAATTGAGTTACAACATCCAAAAAGGGTAATTTCAAGGTTAACGGTCAAAGGTTGAAACGGTATTTGGAAGCAGAATTCTCGAAAGTAAAATCTTCCATCCTATTGGACGAACCAAAATAATCATCAATATGGTCAAGCTAATGATGTTAAAGAAGCGCTTCTTGGGAGGCAACCCAAGCATTTTTCATTTTAGGATAGTTTAATTTATTTAGTACTCATCATCAATATCTCACTTTCCCTTCGGTCTTTGTTATGTTGGTTTATTAAATGTTAGAGCTAAGTAACACTTGTTCCAATTATTTGATCTGAATGCTTTATTTGATTTTTCAGGAACGTGATATCGCGGAACATTTAAACCAACTTTGACCAAAGAGCCAACGAACGTACTAGAAAATCCAACCATTGAATACACGCCATATCATGGGAGTCTCTTCTTCATTTTCTTCCCCACCCCTTTTATATGCAGATTTAGGATTTAAGATATTGAAGACAATGTCTAGTTTAAGTTTGGGGGTGGAAAACATGAGTTTTAATTTTCTTATGTGTTTTTGTGTGAATTAAAAAAAATAAAAATTTTCAAAAACTTCAAAATATTTTCTTTTTGTGTGCTTGTGTGAGTTAGTTAGCCTGGCTGACAATGAAAAATGTATTGAATCATAAATTGATTTATGAATAGTGAATAAGTTGCATGCTTAGATTAATTTTTACTCTTTCGTGTGAAATTTGATATATATTGAGCACGTGAATTAAGTTAAACATTGTGTATGAATGAGTTGAATTCATTATTGGATTGGTTGAAATAATGGACCTTAGATGCTAAACCCAAAACTACAAAATTTTACATTCTTGGACCAAATTTAGAATAGTTCAGGGGATTTCACTGTTGTTGGAAGATATTGAGATAAATGAGGATTCCATGTGTGAAAAAAAAATTTGTGTAGATTGCCTAAGGTCAATTTGATGAAATTGGGTAAAAATCTCAAGTTATGGGTCGTTTTTCTTGAATTGGTGTTTAATAATGGACATTGAACTAATCGAAGACAAAAAAAAAATTATTATTTTATTTGAAAATTTCTCTTCGTAGACACTTATTTGGAAAATTTGACTTTTGATAAGAGATTATTAGCCTAGTTAAGTCCTATAGATTGAAACAATCAAATTATGGAGAATCCTTGTTTATTGACATATTGACTAGCAATTAGTGATATTAGCCTAAACTAGAGAGGTGAGGATAATACAAAATTCAACCTTAGTTCACACACTTGAAATGATCGAAAAGAATAAGTTTGGGGGTGTGTGAATCTCACGAGTGATGAAAGAATATATTTAACCACTGAGAGTCGAGAATTGAAACTACTCATAAAGTCATAATGCGATGCTTAAATCTTCACACACACACACACACACACATGTCGATTTTACATTAAAAATTAGATTTTAATTTATGTATTGTGATTTTGAAGCTGTGATTAGATTAATATTATGATTTCAATCCTGAGATAAAAAGCCAGGTTAGCTAACTAAATCTTTTTGCTTTGCTTGATTGACTGACCACCAATTAGGTAATTAGCATTGTATGTTTGTGTTTTTATTAGGTTTTAGTTTTGTTTGAGGACAAACAAAAGTTCAAGTTTGAGGGTGTGATAAGTGTAGTTATTATACTCATTATTGACGCTAAATTACGATATTTTATTGTCTTTTGAATTAAATTCTATCTAATTTATATTAAATTGTATTTTGTAGGTGAAACTTTATGTTCAATGAAGAATTGAAGAAAATAATGCAAAATAGTGAAAAATGGCAAAAATCCAAAGCACAATGACTACATTGGCATGAGCTGCACAAATAAATTTATTTTAAGGATTAACTCGCATTACATGAAAGTTTTTGGGCTTGAAAAGAAGAATGAATTTAATTAGGTATTGGAGTTTTATTGGACCTCAAATTGGACTTAGCTGAGAATTAGGGTATATATACACACTTCCATATATACATATATAGTGGAGGACCGACAGTTATGAGAGGAGATAAAAGAGAGGCTGAAATTGTTTTTTTATGCACACAAAGTCGGCAACCACATGTGTGAAGAAATCAAGGTCTATTGTTTTATATATATAAATATACATGCACATGATGTAAATGTGGAGGTAACCAATTGAGAAAAACAAAAGGAAGAGGAGAAGAAAGTCAAACATAGTGGTTGAACATTGGAGAAGCAGAGAATTGCACATACATTGATGCAACACACAACCGGCTTATGTAAAATTGAGGCTGAATAGTGGAGAAAAATGGCTTGTTGCTCGGAAAGAAAAAGGAGACGGATTCGATTTTAGCCAGAATTTATCACGTTTCGTCAATTTTTGATGATTTCTTTCCACTTTCCCATGTTTAAATTCAACATTATGAGTGGCTAAATATTTTTATGTTAGGATTGATGATGGAACTTATGTTTTTATTACATGTTTAATTTCAAGATTGTCATGCCTTTTTAATACTTGTTAATTAATTATTGTGTGTTTAATACTTTAAATGTTTGATCAACAATTAATTGATTTAGGAAATAATATTGAGACCGAGAGGTGATATATAATTCTAGCTCGTACAATAATTGACATAGACATTATAAACTATGCGATCTTTGTTGAATTCCTATGGATTAATGCGTTCATATGTGTGTGGATTTACATAGAGATATTATAGTAACTTTGGGCATATGAATAGAATTAGTATTACTTGAGAGAGATCACTAAATACAATAGGTTAATTCGATCGTTGGCACACATGAAAAATAGCTGAATAAATTGGAATTAAATGTATGATGAATAACCTAAGTGAAATCGAAAATCATAACTATCTAATTACATAATCTTTTCCCCAGATTTAATTTGAGTTCATTATTTTATTAAATAGTTCGTTATTTTGTTTATTAGAATTTCGCTTAGAAAACAAAACTTGATTTGATCATTATTTGCTATTTTTTTTTATTTAAATTGAATCTAGATTAGTTTAGAACTTCATAGCAAATAGTAGTCTACGTGGGACGATATTCGGACTTTAAAAAAATCCATTTTATTACTTGTCACGATCCGTACACTTGCGGAATTTCATGAACATAGTCCACTCGTTTTCTTCAATAAATAGCTTGTGAAAGTGCCTAATAAGTGTATAAAAACACACTTATCAACCACTGTAATCAAATATTTACGCCACCACTTTGCCAATGTCCGCACATACCTAATTTGACATCACAAAAATCATGAACGGTAGTAATAACCTTTCTAAACCGCCATCACCACCCTTTACGTCATCCAATCTCACCACTATAAAAGAACCACTACAAAGGCCAATGTTGTGGTTTGACCTAAATTCTAGTGGGTGTTGGAATCTAAATTGGACTGGTATTGAAGAGATCAAAATTATAGATCGAAGGAAAAAGTCGTCACATTTTTGCTAGCCTGACACTGGCGGCAACACGATCGAGCCCAGTGGAAAAACTCTAGAGTTTGTCGCCTGCCTGTCGCTCAAGCGAGGGTCTATCGCTCGACCGTCACTCAAGCGAATGGTTTATCCAGTCTAAGCCCGTTTCATCTTTTGATGCGTTTTGGACTCTTATTTTTTTACAACTTGTCTCTAGGGTTTACATATAAATATTCCATGACTTGTAATGTATTAATATATAAGAAAAAAGTGAGAGAACATTCATACAACATTCTTAAGAGCTTAGATTTCAATTGAGTGTATTGAAATCTTAATATTGTAAACACAAAACTATAGATTATAGTGGATTATCATCATCTAAATTTCTCGTGTTCTTATTTTCTCCATCTTTATTTCATCATCGTCATTATCTTGCAATATAGAATTCATAACAAGTGGTATCAGAGTGCAAAGTTGATTGTTCCACATGGCGATAATGAAATATGACATTCCATTGTTGGATCGAAACACGAGATTTGCATTATGGTAAGTGAGATGCAAGCGGTGTTGTCGCAGATGGATTTAGAGGAATCTTTGCTTGGCTTTGATATGATGCATGTTGCCTGGACGTAGGTCGAAAAGCAGCGTAGGGATCAGAAAGGTCAATCTCAAATTCATCTACATCTCTGGAATCAGATTCTTCAAGATGTTCTTAAGGAGAAGAGTGTCGCTGTATTGTGGTTGAAGTTGGAGCAACTTTACATGACAAAGAGCTTGACCAGCAAGCTACACTTGAAACAGCGCTCGTATTCTTACCAGATGTCTAAAGGTACGTCATTGGATGATCACGTAACTATGTTCAAAGAAATTGTGGTTGGCTTGGAGACATTGGAGGTTAAGTATGACGAGGAGGACTTGGCATTGATGTTGTTGTGTTCGCTGCCACCATCATATGTGAATTTTAGGGATATTATTCTCTATGGTCGAGATACTCTCAATGTGGATGAGGTCTATGATGTTTTACTATCTAAGGAAAAGATGAGGCATCTTACTGGAAGATTTGGAAATCATGATGAATGCTTGGTTGTACGTGGAAGGAATCAAGATAAGAATCTTGGCAAAGTATTAGGGGGCAAATCGAAGTCTAGACATGTTGAGAAGACATGTCACTACAGTAAGAAGAATGGGTATATCAGAGTTGATTGCTTCGCCTTGAATAATAGAAATAAAGTTATTAGTGCTACAGAGAAATGAAAGCAAAATGTTAATACAACAGAGGCTAATGTTGTGGAAGATGAGTAAAGTGGTAGAGAGCTTCTTGTTATTTTTTACGGAGATTCTAAACCTTATGATGAATGGGTTCTTAACTCGGCTTGTACTTTTCATACGTGTCCTAACAGGGACTGATTTTCTACATATAGAGGAGTTTCGAGAGGTGTTGTTATTATGAGAAACAACGCGCTTGTAAAATTGTCGAAGTTGGTACAGTCAGAATTAGAATGTTCGATGAGACTATTAGAACACTTACAGATGAAAGACACATTTTAGAACTAAAGCAGAATCTCATATCTTTGAGTATACTTAACTAAAAGAACTACAGATACATCAGTGAATGTGGAGTTTTGAACGTGGGCAAGGGTACTCTTGTTGTCATGAAGGGGCATAAAAACTCTACATAGTTGTACATTTTACACAATTCCATAGTGATTGAGGATTCAACAGTTTCTACTTCTTCTTTGACGGATGATGAAGTTACAAAACTTTGGCATATGAGGCTCGGATATATGAGTGAGAATGGGATGGCGGAGTTGAGTAGAGGGGGACTTCTTGATGGACAGAAGACCAGCAAAATAGAGATTTGTAAGTATTGTGTCTTTGGAAGATAGAATAAAGTCAAATTTACTAAAGGAATACACAACATGAAAGGAACACATGAATATATCCATTCAGATCTTTAGGGATCAACCAGGGTACCATCTAAGGGTGACTATTATTACTTGTAGACAGTAATTGATGACTTCTTTAGGAAAGTTTGATTATCCTTCTTGAAGTAGAAGAGTGATGTGTTTGGGAACTTCAAGTAGTGAAAAACATTGGTAGAGAAGTAGACCGAAAAGCAAGTGAAAGTCTGCAATGCTAAAAGCATCTTGAGATGCATTCAATAGTTTTTGCAAGGCTGAAAACATCTTGAGACACTTGACAGTGCCTGAAACTCCTCAACAGAATGGTGTGGCATAACAGATGAACAGAATCTTGATGAAAAAGGATCATTGTATGCTTTCAAATTCTGGGTTGTTTAAGTCCTTTGGGCTGAAGCTGCTACTACAGCTTACTTTCTAATTAATCGCTCACCCTCAGTTGCTATTGATAAAAAGACGACAGAAGAGGTATTTTCTGGTAAATCTTTTTGCTATGCTGATTTGAAAGTTTTTGGGTGTCCAGCCTATGCTCATTTGGATAATGAGAAGTTGGAGCCTAAGTCTAGAAAGTGTATCTTTCTTGGGTATAAATCAGGTGTGAATGAGTATAAATTGTGGTGTCCAGAGACTAGAAATGTGGTTAGTATGAATGTAGTATTTGATGAACTTGCTATAGTTAGTAGTTTATCTATTGAGGATTCTGATAAAATTGAGGAGCAAAATTATTCAACTCAAGTGGAGGTGGAAATTGGTTTAAAGGAACAATCAGAGGTTGTAGAACATTCTACTATAGATCAGTCCAGTTCAAGGTTAACAAAAAGTAATATCTTGCCCACTTTGCCTAAACTACCAGCACCATAGCATTCTATAGTTAATGATAGACCTCGCAGACAGACTAGACCACCATAGAAGTATGTGAAAGCAGATTTGGTAGCTTATGCATTAAATGTGGCTGAAGACATTAATTCCACTAAGGAGTCTGCTACATATTCAGAGGCAGTTAGTTGCAGCAATTCTAGCAGATGGATGATTGATATACATGAGGAGATGAAGTCATTGAACATAAATAACACTTGAAACTTGGTAAAATTACCTAAAGGTAAAAAGGTGGTTCGTTGTAAATAGGTGTTCAAAAGAAATAAAGGTACATCAGGGATTGAAGATACTAGATACAAGGCTAGATTGGTGGCAAAAGGCCTAGTCGATTTCGGGTGTTGATTTTACAGATGTGTTCTCACTAGTTGTGAAACATAGTTCTATATTGTCTTTACTTAGAGTTGTGACTAAGAATGATTTGGAGTTTGAGCAAATAGATGTCAAAACAGCATTATTACATTGAGAACTTGAGCAGAGCATCTTCATGCAACAACCAGAGGGGTCATAGCTTTAGAGAAGGAATAATATGTGTGCTTATTGAAGAAATCCTTGTATGGATTGAAGAAGTCACCGAGGCAATGGTATAAGAGGCTTCATACATTCATGACTACTCATGGTTTTGATAAATGTAATTATGATAGTTGTGTGTACTTTAGAAAAGAAAGTAGTTGATCAATTACATATTTGTTATTATATGTTTATGATATGCTCATATCATCAAATGATAGAGCAGATGTAAGAAAAGTAAAATTACAACTTAGTAAGATGTTTGACATGAAGGATTCGGGTGCAGCGAAGAAGATTCTTGAAATGGAGATCTTGAGGGATTGAAAGGCTGGCAGATTGTATTTGAGTCAGAAGAGGTACATTAAAAAATGTGCTTGAAAGATTCAATATAGTGAAACTTAAAGCTGTCAGTACTTCCTTGGCTGCCCACTTCAAACTATTTTCTAACTCGTGTCCATAGTCAAATAAAGACATTGATTATATGTCACGGGTTCCTTATTCCAATGCAGTTGGTTTGCTCATGTATACTATGGTTTGTACAAGACCTAATTTGGCATAGACAGTTAGTCAGTTAGCAGATACATGACTAATCCTTGCAAGGAACATTGGAAAGCAGTGCAGTAGATCTTCATATACTTGAGGGACTCATCAAATGCTTGTTTGCACTTTGGTAGAAATTCAGATAGAGTCATCAGTTATGTGGATTCAGATTATGTTGGAGATCTTGATAAGAGGAGATCACTTACAGGGTATGTATTTACTCTTGGTGGCTGTGCTATCAACTGGAAAGTTACTTTACAAAATACAATAGCTTTGTTTGCAATAGAAGCAGAATACATGACCATTACAGAAGCATATAATGAAGCTATATGGCTAAGAGGATTGATTGGTGAAATCAGTGAGGACTTGCAGATGTCTGTATTATTATATGATAGTCAGAGTGCGATTTTCATAACTAAGAATGAGATGTTTTACGAGACGACTAAGCACATTAATGTGAGGTATCATTTTGTGCGTGATGTGATTACTCGTGGTGATATTGTATTAAGCAAGGTTGATACCAATGATAATCCTTTTGATATGATGACAAAGCCACTTCCTATTTCTAACTTTGAACATTGTTTGAATTTAGTGGGTGTTTGTCATTGATTTAGTCCATTGTGGCTTATTTGGAAGAGGATGAGTGGTGTTTATTGATGGAATTGTGATTTGGAATTTCTTATGTTGGAATTTGGTTCAAGGTGGAGATTTGTTGTGGTTTGACCCAAATTCAAGTGGGTATTGGAGTGGTCTTGAAGAGATCCAAATTATGGACCGGAGGAAAAAGTCATCGCGTTTTTGTTAGACTAGCACTAGCTGGCAGCTCGAGCGAGCCCAGTGAAAGACAACTCGAGAGTTTGTTGTCCGCCTATCGCTGCCTTGATGCTCGACTGTCGCTCGAGCGACAGGTTTATCCCGTTTCATCTTTTGACGCGTTTTAAGACCCATGTTCTTCTACAACTTATCTATAGGGTTTACATATAAATATGTCACGACTTGTAATGTATTAATATATAAGAAAAAAGTGAGAGAACATTCATACAACATTCTTGAGAGGTTAGATTTCAATTGAGTTTATTGAAATTTTGATATTGTAAACACAAAACTATTGACTATAGTAAAATCTTCTCCTCTAAATTTTTTGTGTTCTTATTTTCTTTATCTTTATTTCATTATCGTCATTATCGTGCGATCCGAAATTCATAACAGCCACCATCACTGCTAGTCCATTTCATCACTACCACCAACACAAAAAAAAAACAAATATTAAATCAACCATGATAAAGTAAACCATTAAAAACATTCAAATAAAATCTGGAAAAAATACCAAAGAAATCAAATTTCAAATTATAGCTTTGCTAACGAATACATCAATGTCGAGGTAGAGTAGTTTCTGGATTTAGATTATGGTGATTGTGCAACGAGGACGAGATCAGTAATGGTGGACTCTGACTGTGGATGGTGGCATTGAGGATTAGGAATTTATTACATTGTGGAAGGAAGTGAAGGCAGTTTATGGTGAAGTCTCATCTAAATTCATAGTTGAAAGGCGGTGTTGGAATCCAATCCTCACCCTCATCTAGATATGCGATTATGTGTATGTGAATTTCTTTTGTGCTTTTTCATAGCATTTTGTAAATTCGAAGTAGAAAAGTATAAAATGAACTTCAAAATTAAGTGATGTAATTTGCACTTGAACTATTACGTGCACATTATTTTTTAAAATGAGAATTTAAAAATTTGCATGCAAAAAAAATAAATAAATAAATAAATAAAAATAAATTCTTATTTTCAAAATGAATGAAATTCAAAGTTTTTTATTTTAGAACATGCAAAAGCAATGTTGTGGGTTGGCTAGTGAAGTTCATGAACTTTAGATGCCGAGCTCGGTCAACCCATGGACTCGTTGAGGAACAAGCTCTCACGAGCCTATATAGCTCATTGACATCCCCTATGTGACACGTGTAATTTGAATTTTTTTTCAAATTATTTATTAGCTTATAAAATTATTACTAACAAATGAAAAAGAAATTCCCACAAAATACAGTTTGGGAGTTAATTGTTTCAAAAATTATTGAACTTATACCATGGTGGCGGATTGCCCACCAAACTTTATTATGCTTCACAATGGTCACTAAACTTTCACCATTACCATTTCATCTGTCACCCTAAAAAAATCTTTATCGTTAACCATATATGTGGCAGGTGAAACTTTGACGAGTGGCTGTCAACTATTAAAATGAAGCTAAATCACCTCCAAAAGCTCCGTTATCACAAATTGCCTTTTTCCAAACATGTTTTTGCCTTTCCATTAAAAAAATTTAAAAAAAAAACAAAAATATGTTTTATCGATCTTCAAAACCAAAATCATCTCCATCACTTCCCATAAATCGAAATTTCAAGATTCGTGCTTTTTCCCCAAATGGAGGCTAATCTAGCACACCGTATCTCTGCAACATGCACCGGCCATTTTAGTTGACAAAGCCAATATCGTGCAATAGTTGATGAAACCATAACATTCGCCCGCTGCGACTCGCCTTCTGTTTTGCTTTCACCCATTTCATTATTTGCCTGTTTTTTTTGGTGATAATGTTTGAAGTTTCTGGGAAGAGTAGATCACGAAGGTACTGCTATTGCGGGCATTTGATGCGTGTGATGACTTTTTGGACAGAGAACAACCTCAGATATAGGTTTTTTTGCTACGATCCTATGGAACGCATGATGCCTGTAATTTCTTTGATTGGGTTGACACTGCACCTGATGATAGATACAATGTAGTTATTAATGGATTCATGTGTTCGAAGAGGAAAATCATAAAAAAAAAAACTACAAGATTATCAAAAAGTACAAAATTGCGTTGTGGGTCGTTTTCTTGTTCGTTGTAATTTGGTTAATCCATTGAAATGTTGGGATACTCTATAAGATATTGTCGATGACATTTTAGCATCAAGGGTTGGATTATGTATTCATCATTTTTCTTTCGTGTGTTTGTAACCGTAGCATGAAGTGCGTAAGCAGTTTTTGTAATGGTTCCTTTGTTAACTACACTCCACTTGCCATTTCGAACCACCAGATAGTGGACAATACATTTCCTTGATTTTTTAAACAAATTTTGTGCCTTGGATTACTCATATCAACCTCTGCCGAAAACTTCGAAAATCGATAATCAGCATCATCATCAGATGCACAGGTAGCCTAAATTTCTTCGGAAGTTGTGTTGGGAAAATTGAGTTTTATTAGTTGGTTTGACCAACTTTGACCAATTATTTTAATAGGTCTCGTTAGTTGGACAAAACATTTCTTTGATCGAATGTGTTATACTCCATGATCATATTAATATAATATATTTATTTTCTCAAAATCAATTCAGGGTGAATGAGAAATTAAGGTCAAAAGATAAATTGGAATAAAAATTGGTGGGAAATTGAAAAAATGCAAATCCCACATAGTGATGGATGGCAAGCTAGAAGAGTATATACCACTTTATATTACTCAAGTTTGGACTTGGCTAATGTGATATAAATTTTTTGGCAAAATAATATTTGAATTATATTATTTTATTATTATTTAAAATAATAACATATTTAATTTATAATATTTTTCCCGAATTTTCTGTTCGTGACACGTGTTTTCTTCTAGAAGATGGCGGTTAACGGTTGATAGTTAAACTGTCTGTCCAAACATTGAAGACACAACTTTTCGATTGTTGTGTCTTTTGGACACCATCTTTCAACTTCTATAAATAAGTCTCCATATCATTCACTCTAAAAATCTATTCTGATTTTATTCTTCTTCCAAAATTATTCCTTCGTCCTTGCATTATTCATATTTTTCAATTCTGCCTCGAAAATTATTTTCATGCATTTTAGTACTCAAAAATTTAGAGAGATCAAAACGTGAGTATGTTCGCCAGGTCTTGTAATTTGGAGTGCTACTATTACAAGTCAAAGTCGTGTTTTGGAAGACGAGTGCCGAAATACCATCGCACCAGTGCTGAGCATTATCGTCTTAAGAAGAATGAGTCGAACTCTTGTCCCGACCATTAACATTTTATATAGTTCATTCTTTCACGACGTTATTCTGCTCAAATCAATTCACAGTGATACAATTATTTGTGGATAATATTAAAACAATAATGGCAAGTCATACTACATATGTCGTACCCCCTATTAATGCTCATGGAGAGAAATCGAAAATTCCACTGGAGTGAATTTTAAGAGATGACAACAGAAAATGTTGTTTTATCTCACGACTTTGAATTTGACAAAATTCTTGAATGACGATGCTCTAACTATTGAGAAATAGGAAACAGATTCTAAAAAATGAGCAGCATTTGATGCATAGAGTCATGGTGACTTCTTGGGCAAAAACTACATCATCAATTGCCTTGACAATACACTATACAACATATACAGTTCGGTCAAGACGGCTAAATTATTATGGGAGCCACTAGAAAAGAAGTACAAAATGGAAGACGTCGGATTGAAGAAATTCGTTGTAGGCAAATTCCTGGACTTATGGTAGATTCTAAATAGTAATAAATCGGGTCCAAGAGCTAAAATCATCTTGCATGATATACATGTAGAAGATATGAAGCTTTGTGAGTCATTTCAAGTCATTGTGATTATCAAAAAATTACCACCAATGTGGAGAAATTTCAAGAATTAACTAAAACATAAACGCATGGAAATGAGACTTGAAGATCTGATTATATGATTAAGAATAATCAGATAATTTATGGCATGAATGTGTACTCCATAATTTTGATATTAATAAAAATAAATCTTCTACTTACTTGATTGAGTCTTCTAACTTATGGCATGATAGTTTAGGACATGTAAATATTAATACTTTCTGTAAATTTGTAAGTTTAGATTTATTGTATTCTATTTCATTTGATCAAAATCATTAATGCGAAACATATGTAGATGTTAAATTAGCCAAAACACCTTTTTATTCAGTTGAAAGGAACTCGAATCCTCTAGAACTAATTCACAGTGATATTTGTGATTTAAAGTTTGTGCAAACTAGCTAAAGTTAAAAAATATATTATTACTTTTATAAATGATTGTACAAGGTACTGTTATGTCCATTTGCTAAGGAACAAAGACGAGGCCTTATAAGCATTTAAACAGTACAAGAATGATGTTGAGAATCAGCTAAGCAAATAAATAAAGTTATTTGTAGTGATAGAGGTGGGGAATATGGAGCACCGTTTGAAAAAAAATTGTTCAGATTCTATGATTATTCATCAAACTACAACTCCTTATTCACCTCAGTCAAAAGGTATTACAGAACGCAAAAATCGAACTCTAAAAGAAATGATGAACACTATGTTGATTAGTTTTGGTTTACCTTAAAATTTTGGAGGAGGAGGAGAGAGGGGGGAGGGGGAGTAATTCTCTCAGATAACCACATCTAAATAAATTACCACACAAAAGTAGGAACGAAACTTCTTATGAGTTAGTGAAAGGTCATCAACATTCGTACAAATACTTAAAAGTGTGGGGTGCTTGGCTAAGATAGAAATACCAAAACCTAAACAAGTTAAAATATGGCCTAAAACCATCAATTGCATATTCATTGGATATGTTAATAACAGTAGTGCTTTTCAATTCCTCGTACATAAGTCTGACACTACGGATGTACATGAAAATACTATCAGTGAATCTAGGAATGCTGTATTTTTTAGGACAAGCTTCCTTATAAGGATAGGAAAGAGATAAGTTTACAAAAACAAACTTATTATCGCAATTGATAATCATCACAATGATAAATAACCAAGACGAAGCAAAAAGACCAAAACATCTACATATTTTGGTTCGAATTTTTTTAACTTATTTATTAGAAAATGAACTTAAGACATTCAATAAAACAATGTCTAGTCCAAAACCTCCATTCTGGAAAGATGCTATCAATAGTGAAATTCATTCTATTATGCAGAATCATATCTGGGAATTGGTAGATCTCCCATCTAGTAACAAACTGTTAGGTTGTAAATGGATTTTCAAAAGAAAATTAAAAACTGGTAGATCAGTCGATAAATATAAGCCCAAATTGGTAGCTAGAGGATTCAAATAAAAATAAGGCATTGATCTTTTCGATACATATTCACATGTGACAAGGATAATATCAATTAGAGTATTAATTGCTATCGCGGTATTGCGTAATTTCGAAATCCATCATATGGTCTTCAAAACAGTTTTCTTAAATGGTGAACTAGAAGAAAAAATTCACATGGAACAACTCAATGGTTCATTGATCCTGGACAGGAGAAAAAGTGTGTAGGTTCGTTAAAGCGTTATATGGACCAAAACAAGTGTTAAAATAATGGCATGCAAAACTTGACAAAACTATGTTGTCAAATGATTTTAAGATTAACGAGTGTGATAAATGTGTTTATATTAAAATCACACCTAATGCATATGTAATCGTATGTCTATATGTTGATGACATGCTAATTATGGGTAATAATTGTGATATCATAACAAATACCAAGAAAATGTTGACAAAATATTTTGACATGAAAGATATGAGTATTGCAGATGTAATATTAGGAATTAAAGTCCTTGAAACATCCGAGGGACTTGTCCTATCTCAATCTCACTATATTGAGACCGTACTTAAGAAGTTTCATATATATGATGAAAGTACAGTTAAAACCCTTGTAGACTTAAGTCTACATTTGGCCAAACATAAAGGCGAACCCATATCTCAATTAAACTACTCTCGGATAATAGGTAGTCTAATGTGTATTACAAAATGCACTCGTCTGGATATTGCATATGCAGTGAACAAATTTAGTAGATATACAAGTAACCCAATAATTACCATTGGAAGGCACTGGTAAGCGTTCTTAGATATCTACGATACACCTCAAATATTGGATTACATTATACTACATATCTACCTGTATTAGAAGGATACACTGATGCTAATTGGATATCAGATACAAAAAACTTAGAATCCACCAGTGGGTATGTTTTTACAATTGGTGGTGCGGTCGTATCTTGAAATCCTCTAAACAAACATGTATAATTCGATCCACGATGGAATCTGAGTTCATAGCTTTAGATAAATTTGGAGAGGAAGCAGAATGACTTCAAATTGTTTAAAGGATATTCCATGTTGGCCTAAACCCGTGCTTGCAATTAGTATGAATTGTGATAGTCAGTCAGTTATCAGTAGAGCACAAAGTAGTATGTATAATTACAAGTCTCAACATATTTGTCGAAGACATAATACAATTTAGTAGTTGATCTCAAACGGTGTTATTTCCATAGATTACGTAAAGTTTGGAGAAAATCTCTCAGTTCCGTTTGCCATAAGCTTACTAAGAGATCAAATATGCTGCCTATCAAGGGAAATGGACTTAAATCCCACTACGCAAGAATCTTTATAATGGTAACCCAACCTTACCGACTGGAGATCCCAAAATCTTGGTTCAATGAGACAACTAAGTTATGAAAATTCTAAGAAACACTTCGGAGTTAACTCCTAACCATTCCTACGATAAGAAAATGTTATCTGCAGAAAGTTTTAGATTAAGTGATACTTTTAATGATTCTTATATCTTGGACTATCTAAGTAGGGTATAACATGTACTCTTAATAGGAGATCACCTATACAATTGTGAAGTGTGGCCGTACCTATGAGAATGTTTTAAAGGTTTGAATTCTCTAAAGCACTTATGAAATCCAAGAGTTGTTCAGGGCCAAAATGAATACAACATTGAGAACTCGAAAATTTTAGGGAGGTTATTGTGTTGATACTATTGTCTTGGTTTACACCAACGACTAACAATTCAAGACACCCGTTCACTGATTAGCCAAATAAATTCGATAATATTCTACTACGGAAGGTTCAAATCTATAATGTACATATCCGGATACGATAACATTTTGCCTGATCTTTCTTTAAGGTCTGCATAGTCAATTGTATTAATTTTCATTCATGTGGGGGATTGTTGGAAAAATTGAGTTTTATTAGTTGGTTTGACCAATTATTTTAGTGGGTCCTGTTAGTTGGACAAAAGATTTCTTTGATCGAGCGTGTTCTACTCCATGAGTAGATTAATGTAATATATTTATTTTCTCAAAACCGATTTAGGGTGAATGAGAAATTAAAGCCAATCCCACATAGAAAAGCTAGAAGTTGAAATAAATTGAAATAAAAATTGGAAAAATGTCAATCCCACGTGGGAAAGCTAGAAGAGTATAAACTACTTTATATTGCTCAATTTTGGGAATTCGATTTGGACCTCAAGAAGTACCAATAGTCTTTGAAGGAGAGACAACCTACATGCTAGTCGGTTAGACCAAAACTCACATGCGCGCACCATCGCCGTAGTTCGTCCGACTGATTGTTGGGCTCGGCTCGGCTCGGCACGAGCACGGGTCACGGGTCACGGGTCACGGGCTTGACTTGGACTTGGACTTAGGCCAAGTTGATATATATTTTTTGGTAAAATAAAATTTGCATTATATTATTTTATTATTATTTAAAATAATAATATATTTAATTTGTATTATTTTCCTTCGAATTTTTTGTGCACGTGACGTGTTTTCTTCTATAAGATGTCGGCTAACAATTGAAAGTTAAACTGTCTGTCCAAACGGTTTGTGTCTATTGAAGACACAATTTTTCAGCTGTTGTGTCTTTTTGACACAATTTTTCAACTTCTATAAATGTTTCTATACCATGATTTTCATTCACTCCAAAAATCAATTCTGATTTTTTTTTTCAAAATTATTCATTCGTCCCTAAATTATTTATATTTTGCAATTCATCATTGAAATTTATTTTTCGTGCATTTTAGTCCTCAAAATTTTTTAAAAATCAAAACGTGAGTAGGTTTCGTTGGATCTTGTAATTTGGAGTGCTACAATTACAAGTTAAAGTCGTCGTATCTTGGGAGACGAGTGTCGAAATACCGTCAGCACTGGTGCGGGGCATTATCGTCTTAAGGAGAAAGAGTTGAACTCTTACATCGACCACTAACATTTTATATTGTTCATTTTTTTCACGACGTTATTCTGCCCAAATCAATTAATAGGTAATATAATTATTTAGTAACTGGAGTCTTGCCCATCTGTTGAATGTCCATCACTTGCAGTTTCATTCAATTTAGGAAATATCTCAAATTTTGCAAGACGGAAATTTCCAATTTAGGAACCGCATGAAGAAGGAAACTTGTATAATAACTATGAAATTGGGGCCCAAAGATTGAATATGCAACAAAATTGAATAAAACAACAACACTGCAAAAGTATAAATTGGTGATTCGAACAAAAAACTCCAACTTCGTGGCTGACAAAAACCTCGAATAACGCAAGAAAACGAAAGAAATTAAGTTCAAATTTACCTTCATGTGGTTCCTCCATGTGTGCATTCGTCCAAAGTTCAATAAGCGGGGTCGTGAGTGTGGATGAATTAAAGATTTGTGGTTATGGTTTTAAATGAATTGGGGAAAATCGAATTAGGAATCGTGATATGTGTTCGTGTCTGTTTGAGGTTGGATGTTTCATATATTTTTTTTTAAAAAAAAAAAAAGGGGGAAGGCAAAAACGTGTTTGGAAATAAGCATTTTATGATGATTGGGCTTTTGGAGGTGATGTGGCTTCATTTTAACGGCAGGCAGCCGCCACGTCAAAGTTTTGTCCGCCACATCAACGATTAACGAAACAGATTTTACAGGGTGACAGATGGAGTGGTAACGGGAAAGTTCAGTGACCATTGTAAAGCAGAATAAAGTTTGGTAAACACTCCATGATCATAGTATAAGTTTAGCAATTTTTAAAACAATTCACTCTACGGTTAGGCATAGTAAAAATAGCACCATGGTTGACCTTGAAATTTTAGGTGCCTTATACGACATTTTAAAATGGTGCCCCCTTCACGAAATTAAAACATATATTTAGAAAAAAATATGTTTCAATAATATTATTTCATTGCAAAAATATGACATTTAAATATTTATTTATTTTTTCATGTCTTAAATAAGAAAAGTATAATTAAAGATCAAAAGATCCTCCAAAGTTTCATCAAAATTCATATCTCATCACCAAAGAACCATTCAAACCACTAAACTCGTTGTGCAATTCCAAAAATCAGAAACATTAAATAGCATGTGTAAACCTTGTAATGCAACAAATGAAGTAAAAATATTTCTTCGTATTTCTAAAAGTAAACTGAATAATTAAAATTTCGTAATCAATCTGCTCTAGCAAATTTTGTTCAACAAATATCAAAACTAGCATACTCAATCGTTCTTGTAACATGTTGATCGCAATTAAGATTTTAATAATTTAATTTTTTTTTTTTAAAAAAAACTTTTTTGACAAATACAACGGTAACATGAATTGTCAATAATATTTTATAAGCAATTAATGTAGTTGGAAATCGATCCAATCTTTTCAAATAAGTTAATATATCAAAAGCCTCATTTGTTTATTTTAGTAAAAGATTTTACAAAAATTTTACTAGCACGTAAATCAATCTAAGTAGTCATGTTGTTGATATGCAAAATATTCATTTCATATTCCTTAAGCCTGACACTAAAATGTTCCCAAACATTAAAATCGGTGTTCTAAAAAGCGTAAAGCGTGGCTAGGCGTGGAGGCCAAGCTTCAAGCTGTAGGAGCCTAGGCGAGCCCAGGCGAAGTTTAAGCGTAAAAAAATATTTTTTTATTTTTAATTTTTAATCATTGTAAAAAAATTCAACAATTCAAATAATACATGACAAACATCTAAAATTATAAAATATTGCATTTACTTAATAATTCCTTCATAAAGATAAGTTTCAAAATCATAATTAAATAACGTTAATAACTTGTAACTTAAATCTTATCTAATCTAACTCTTTATCGGATTCTAATTTAATGTCTTCTTCTTCATCTACAAAAAAAAAGGTACATTTAATGGAGCATAGTATATTTAAGTAATTATTCATTGGCAAAAAGAAATGAGTCGTGTACAGCGCGCCTAGGCGGGAAAAATTGGGCCTCCAAGGGGAAAGTGCGCCTAGCACGCCTAGCCGCCTAGACGCGCTTTGCCACGCCTAGGCACGCTTAGTTGCCCATTAAGCGGTCAACGTTGTCCGTTGATCGCTTAATTACCGCTTAGCCTCAAAGCGAGGCGTTTTCATCCCGCTTCGCGTCTAAGCGGCGCCTAGGCGCGCTTTTTAGAACATTGATTAAAATAGTGATATTAATCTGTAGATTGTACTGTTGTAGTGCAATCAACAAAGACTTATAATAGAATTTCTTCTATTTTCTATTTGACCGTTCTTCGTGGGTTAAAGGTGTGAGAGAATGATTTATTGAAAAGGGATATGTGGTTAGCTTTTCCCTCTTCACTTGAATCACTTGAATTTTGGGTTGTTTATTGTGTTTATTGGATTGGTAATTGGTTAATGAAGTAAATTGGGCATTTGGGATTGGATGATAAAATAGATAGTTTAATTTTAATTAAATAATTTTTTTGAAATTAATATATTTTAAAATTTGAAAAAGCAAATTTTTTTTTTTCAATAATATGCTAAACTAAAAAAATTATTAATGTAAATATTTGCCTTTGAACTTAACATAATAATGAAAATTCAAAATTTTAAATATATAACTATACATATACATACATCTATAATTAAAAAAAAAAAAATTTAATGCCCCTACAATGCTGAGATTTTGTGTGGATGCTCAACTTGCGAACCCTCGGGACTATCTCTTAATAGCACATGGATGCATTTACATGGTTACAAGCGAGGAGAAATTGTGGGGTTTGGTGTCGACGTACAAATTATTGTTGTCAGAGTTGAGAGAGAGACAAAATACTCATTGGGTATATGAGACATTTATGATTACAGTCTTATATATGACCAGATTGTACAAATACGAACACACAGAGCCCATAAGAGGGACACTTCAATGGGAATATATACTAATATCAGGTTACAATCCTCAAAAAGAATTGACCACTCGGATCAAGTAGGAATTTAAATAATACTTATACATAGAAAATTTATGAAAGTTTAAAAGTTGGTTAACAAATTTTAAAAAATTCCATCGAGCAAATATTAGTGTTGTGATCATGAACAATATTAATGAAAAGGACAGCCTTATATTAGTTTCATTTGTAAATGAAATGCAAAAACAAAAACATGAAGGACTTGAGGTGAAGTCAACATGAAAAGTTCTTCGAGTAGTTTAGACTTTTTTTTTTTTTTTTTTTTTTGGGCATTTCGATTTCGTTATCAAAATTTTGGATCAATTTTCTTCTCTTTTATAAAACAATGTTTGTTTCGTAAAATATTTTTGACTTTTGGAAAGAGATGAAATTAGCCTTCTTTAACTTATAGCAATTCTATTATGTAAAATAGAAATAACGAACCAAAAAAAAAAAAAAAGCCTCAAGAAATTTAAGGGAAAAAGGAAATGGAAAAAGAAATTTAAGGGAAAAAGGTAATACCCCTGTTTGAAACCCATTTTTAGAAGAATAAAAATTTTAGAATAGTGATTGATGTGAGAATGTGTGGTGGAAAAGTGATGAAATTTTTTTGATTTGTGTGTAATATTATTTTATTTGGAGAATGTGTGGTTGAAATGAAGAATGAGAAAGAGAAATAGAAATTAATGGGCGTCAAACGGTAATAAAACAGAGAGACAAAAAGGAGAAATATAAAATTACTTTTGCTTGATAAGACAAGTTTCTGTTATTTTTAGAAGATAGTTCTGGCTTGTTTGGTAAAAATTATTATTATTATTTAGCCCCTTCTTCTTCTGCCCGAGGGCACTTGAAGACTGCTAACTCGCCTTCTTCTTCTTCTGCATAATAATAATATTATTATTCAAGGTTTAAGTTGATTAAACTTCATTTTCGATATTTCAAGTAACCCACAATTCACTTTTTGACCACAACATCTCATGGACTCGCCAACTTAAAATTTCCAAATGTTTTTAAGTAAATATGATTTTAGTTGATAAGAGAAAATTATAGTGGAGGCAATCAACTTATTTTATTCGTGCAAACATGTCCCAATCTTGCATTTATTAATACTCAAGATCTCAATATTTCAAGTGGATCATGCTACATGTATCGAATTTTTTACCTATTACTCACAATGAGAATGTGGACAACATTGTCTGAATTTTTAAATTCACGTGGACCCCTCGCATTATGTGAGAGAGGGTAATACATTATATACAAATGGGGTGGAAGGAATAAAGAGAAATGTAAGGAGAGAACCAGAAGGGGATCAAGAAGCGAGGTGGTAGGTGGGGAGAACAATCCCAATTGGCTGTATGGGAATTGAGAACAAAATCGAGGGTAGAGAGTGAAGGAATATATTATCCGGTAAATCATATTAGAGGACTTGCGAGAAAGGGATAGCGCGGGAACTTGAGGAGTAGATTAGAAGGGCAACAATAAAACCAAGGTGAGAGGAGCTAAAGGACGACGACAAATTAGATGGCTAGACACACAAAATAATAAAAAAAAAAAATCAAGGTGTACAAGTGATTTTTTACTATAATTAACTTTTTTGTAAAGTGTTATTTATAATTGGGTAAAATCGTCATTGATCTGGATGATAATGAACAATATAGAGAGTTTCCTAATGCATTGTCCAATTCAGAAAAAGCATCACAACCCCACATCTACCAATCTTCTAGCACGATTATGGCTAGATAGAATTATTCTTTTACATTAATGTATCGTAAGATCCAACATTACCTAAGAATAGCATTTTTCTTTCCTTTTACCCATCGTAAGATAGCACAACTCATTCAAGTGCCACGATAGATAAAAGTTGTAGACTATGCACAAGTTTTACTCATTGTTTCTAGACGTTTATAAACATCTTGTTTCAAAAATCAAATCACTATTTATTTACAAATTTCGTATTATCCACAAATGTTATAAATTTCTCTATCACTCATTTATCTATGTTTATAATTAGCTTCTAGGCATACTTAGTCCCCGTTGATAGGAATTAAAATCTGATTTTTACTAAAATTTTGATAAAAGTTGATGAAATGTATGGTCGAAAAGTTGTGTGATTAAAATTAATTGTTAACTTTAACTTAAATTTTAATTTTAATTTTAATTTATATCAAACAGGACCTGAGGAACTATTTCTCACAATACCTATAAAATATCCACTTCAATTTTCTTATAAGAAAAAAGTAGGATAGAAGATTCAAAGATATACTTGTGCACAAAAGACTAGTTTTAGATCAAATTTAGCTGTGTGCGCAGATTTATTTGTCATGGCAAAAGTAGCATGTTTGAGTCAATGCAACTTTGACTAATTTCCAAAGAATACAACCACAACCCTGATAAAGATAAAAGGCAGTAGAGACAAAGAAAAGACCATCCGTATAAGCCAAAATTTTAATTAAATGCAAAAGCGAGTACAAAAGTTTAGGGGCCGTTCTCTTCGTGTTTCAGTTTTGTGTTTTGAGTTTTGAATTCATTTTGTGTTTTGTGTTTTGAGTGTTTATTTTCAGATTGTTGAAAATGTGTTCTTTTTGGTATTTTGAAAAATTATTTTCGAAAATAATCAAACCCAAAACGTGTTCTCTCTCTCTCTCTTCATTTTCATTTCATTTTGGTATCTCTCTCTTCCTTTCCAATCGTCTCTCTCTCTCTGTCTGCTCTCTCTCTCTCTATCTGCTCCTTGCGACGACACTACCCCTGCGAGCGGCGCGATGGTGGTTTGGCTTTGGGCACTCCCTGATTGGGTGCGTACGGGGATGGTTGGGTCGCGAAAATTGTTTGGTTGGGTCGATACTTGGCGGCGGTGGTTCTGCTGCAGACTGTGAAAACAATTGGAAATGAGTGGTGGTTTTGTTGCAGGCAAGCGTCGTGACTTGGAGGAGGTTGGTGCAGGTGATGGCTGTGGCCGTCGTTGGGTCGCAATTTTGGTAGCGATATTGCTATTTATGGTGGAGATTTTGGCAGAGCAGTTGTTTCTAGTAGCATTTTGACAGGCCGATTGTGGTCTTTCTGGTGGCGGTGGGGGATATTTCTGGGATGCCGATTTTGGCTATGGTGGTGGTGGTTTCTGGTGGTGCTTTTGGTGGTGGACTGGTGGTGGTGCGGTGGTAGAGATTTTGGCTGCTCCATTGCTCCCGACTGAAGAATGAACAGTGTGCAAAACTGTTTCCCGTGTTTTGGGTTTTTTGGTGGGTTTGGTTTGAAAACGGCCAAAACGATGTTTTTATCGTTTTGTGTTTTGTGTACAAAATTTTTTTCGTTTTCAAAAACGTGTTTTCGAAAACAGGAAAGAGAACACGTTTTCACCGTTTTGGAAAATCGAAAACCGAAAACGATCCGAAAACGCCAAAGAGAACGGCACCTTAATTATGTGTTTGAGCCACGTTATTTTGAAGGAAAAGTTATTGATATAATGAAAAATATTATTTTATTGAAAAATATATAATTAAAAATGAAAATGAAAATTTTAATGAGTACCAAAATAGGCTAAATTGAAGAAAAGTCATCGTCAGAAGCACAAAGAACGCATAAAAAGTAAAGCAAAAGGCCGTCGTTTTATGTGTCCCTTGTTTGCAGGGCTTTACTCGATCACTTTCCTCTCCTCTTGTCTCCATTTTTCTTCTATATTTTGCACCCCACTCTGTAGAGCTTTTAGGCACTCAAAATCTGCACAAGTAGAAAGTTGTTTCTCTTTCCTTTACACTTCGATCTCTTTTTGTAGAGAAATTAAAGAGACATTCAAATTCATCAGAAGCATTTGAAAGTTGTTGGGATGTCTAAGAAATTACTGGTTTTCTTCTTCCTATTAATGTTAATTTCTGGAGAGGAGAATAATAATATTACTGTGGTCATGTCAAGGACAAACTCAGCATCGGTAATGAAAGAAAAGCAGCAAAAGGAAGATGGGCAAAGTACAAAACACTCTCTGGATGTATTCTTCTCAAGCAAAAGGAGGGTGCCAAATGCATCAGACCCTCTTCACAACCGGTGAAGTAGTTTCTATATATCTTAGCTAAGTTGTACGAAATTTCTAAATGCTAGAATTCTCGTTATAAATACGTTTTAAAAGTCGAAAACTCGAGAAAATGTAATATGTACGTAAGTATTGTATCGGTTCCAATATCCATTTTTGTGCAAGCTCATTGTTCATCGTTTCTTATACTTAAGGAATAGCAGCAAAACTGCAAAAGAAAGTCGCCCCCAGGGACGTGATGCGCTCTGTCAGCCACCGGTCCCATTCTCACTTTGTAAGGGAGATTCACACGAGTGAGAATCGCTTACCGAATGTCCGACTCAAATATGTATAAATTGTGATTGCATTCGATTTACTTGAGTGCAGAACTAGGGGAGATGACCACCACCCCTCAAGATTAATCCGAAGAAGCTTTAATGTCTAAAAAAAAAAAAAAATGAAACTGCAAAAGAAAGTGAATTTTGTCAAATGAAGGTTTGGGCAATAATATAGAACCTCGTAAATTGCAACATAGGGTCAGTGGTGTCCCTGCCTCCCCTGTAATAAGAAATTTTTTTTATACTTTATATGATTTTTTAAATTTTTTGTTATTAATATTATTGTAACTTCGTTAGAAAAAATCTCCTAAAATTAAATCAGGACACTTATTGACTTATGGCCACTGATCAAAATGATTTCTTAGTTTCTACTTCTGCATGGGCTAATCGGTTGCTCATTTTTTCTTCTGTCTGGCTCCACATGTTTGTCTTTTGTGTCTTGTATTGTGTTTCTTTCTTCTTCGCCTTTTACTTTTCTGCATTCCAGGACTTCATTACTCTTCTTTTTAGTGTGATTCTAGGTTCTCAATTATTGTGTATTTTATATCTCAATTGTATGCGTTAGGTTTTAGTTGATTTTGTAATTGGCAAATTCTGTGAACAAAATGACTTACATTGATAGAGTGTAAAAGTTCAAGGAGTAATGTGTAATTTGTTTAAAAGTTAGTTACATAATTCTAGGGTTTTGAGTTTGGAATAAGGAGGTAAACAGCGCGAATTTTCGTTGGACTGTCGCCAAGAATTGACTTAAGCTACAAAAACAAAAATATTGCCGCTAGACTGTCGTCCCTCCTTCGCTCGAGTGACATACTGTCACTGGCTCCTGGCTCAAGTGACATGTTTATACGAGAAATTTTTATTTCGCGTTTTAAAGGTTTTTTTTTTCCGATTCATCTTTTTTCTACCCTACCTATAAATATCAAACAGCTTCAGAACGAGATTTTCTAAGGTTAAACAATAAGTAAACACTGTGCTGTCAATATTCTTTCATCTCCATAGCTTTCAACCGTTACGTTTTTTTTAGATTCGTTCTTGGTAGTAAGAAAAACATCAGATCCAAATACAAATATCAAAAATCATACTTCCTATATATTTGTCAGAGTTGCTGAAGATCAAGGAAGGCGACTGGAGTTTCAGTCTATGAAGAACGGGTTGTTCTTTGTGATCCACATGAGATAGGCGATTTTACCAAGTTAGAGGCTGTTGCAGGATATCGGAGTTCTAGGAAAGCGTTTGTTATTGCAAATGAAATTGGTGTAGGGGAGCACAGAATTCAGGAGAACTGTTAGAATTGTAGTCATGAGATCAAATAGCACGTGTTGTCGTCTAGTTTGGTAGACTGTAAGTAAAGAATCGTTTATAGTGGATTGACTGGCAAAATGCTCGGAGTTTTTCTCAGCTTGGTTTTTCCGTGATCATATCGTTGTTCATTTTCTGCTTTATATATATTGAATGTATGATCCGCGGTATTTAAACTTAGGGTTAAACTAACGTGCATGATTAATCATCTAGAGATAATTAATTGATGACTTGTTGCTAATTAGTTAATAAATATTTAATTTCGCATATTACACCTATTCACCCCCTCTAGGTGTTGTTTAGATCGAACCACGTAAATTTCAATTGGTATCAGAGCCTTAAATCGATTCCTGACCCTTTTTGTTAATTTTAGATGAGTCATTCCTTGTCTGTACCTCCATTTTTCGACGGAAGCAATTATTCCTATTGGAAAGTTCGAATGAGAGCTTTTCTAAAGATTTTGGATGAACGTATTTGGATAAGTGTGCAAAATGGGTAGACTCTGCCTACAACAGCTGTTGATGGTGTAGTTACACCCACTGATATTTCGCTATGGACCAAAACTAATTTCGATGAGTGTAATTGGAACGGTAAGGGCCTTCATGTCTTGTTCATGGTTGTGTCTGCTGAAGAGTTTAGGCGTGTATTGATGTGTGAAACTACTAAGGAAGTTTGGTATATTCTAGAAACCACATACGAGGGAACTAAAACTGTTAAGAACTCAAAATTGCAGATGTTAACTACTAGGTTTGAAGAGATAAAGATGGCTGATGATAAGTCATTTGATAGTTTCTATGCTAAACTGAATGACATAGTCAATTCGAGTTTTAATTTAGGTGAGAGGATCCCCGAGTCAAAAATTGTTAGAAAAGTCTTTAGATCACTACCCGAGAGGTTTAGATCCAAGGTTACTACAATAGAAGAAAGTAAGGACTTGGATGCTATTAAAATTGAAGAACTCGTAGGATTACTTCAAACTTATGAACTCACTGTCTCACAACCTAAAAAGGTTAAATCCATCACCATGAACATTGTTAGAGAACCTGAGAGCGAATCCACTGACACTGAGACACTTAGGGACGACGAAATTGCGTATTTCGTTAAAACAATTCTAGAAGGTGATGAAGAATAGGAGAAAGCCTCAAGCTCAAAGTAGTAAAGTCCCTAATAAACTCTCGAGAGGTAGACGTGAGAATAACACCTCTTGGACTCCCGCTAAGATAGCTCAATCTGTCTAATGCTATGAGTGCAACGATTACGGTTATTATAGGAATGAATGTCCTAATCTGAATAGGAGCTCGAATAAGGAAAGGTGTACGACTTTATCCGTGACCATGAGTGATGAGGTGTCGGATTCCAGTTCTTAGAATGAGGCATCTGGTGGTGAGAATGAACAAAAAATCATGGCCTTCACCTCGATTGCTGCAATCGAATCCAACCGTGAGATTGAGATTGGGGAAGAGAATGAAATTAAGCGGTCTGATGAAGAGTCTGATGATGAGACAGACATTCATGGGTCTTATCGTGAATTGTTTGAGAGTCTCAAAATCAAGAAGGTTAACAAGCCTTTCTGAAAAAAGGTGAACGAGCTCGAGCTTGAAAGTGAAAAATTGTTGAGTGACCTTTAGGACTCGACCAAGAAAGTGAGTGAGTTAAAGCTCGTCAATGAAAACTTGGAGATTAAAGTTAAATTATTAACTTCTGATCTTGATAAATCTAATGCTCAACTCTAATCATTCATGAGTGGTTCACAGAAGTTAGATAATCTGCTAGGGATGCACAAGCATACGGGTGACAAGCATGGTCTGGGTTATGTTCATAACCGTGATGCTACTGTTGGTACATCTAAGATCACGTTCGTTCTTGCCATGAACAAAGCTCATGAGATTGCTTATCTGAAACCTAAAGGTAAGCATGCCATTGGATTGAGACATACCGAACATCGTATGGTCAATCGTCTTACTTATTGGCAACAACCACCAAGCAGGTTTGAACCACGGTTCATTCCCACTTGCCACCACTATGGTGCACTGAGACACATTTGACCTAGGTGTCGTAACCGTGTGAATAGAAGTAATAATTTGGATTTCACTAGTAAGGTTGACTTTCTTGCCAATCAAGTCAGACACTTAACTGAGATGATGACTTGGTTAACTCAATCATACTCTGCTTCTAAAAACGTTTGGGTCAAGAGGAGCGACCTCGAATGTTGTGAGAATTGTTGTACTCTTTATGGTAATGGCATTCAAATTTTGCCCTGAATTGGTGTTTGGGTGCATGCATGTATAGTCTATTATGTCCATTCATTCATACATGCATCTCATTTATTTTTTTGTTATTTTTGCCGTTTCTATTTCTTCTGCATTTATTTGCTTTAAGTATTGTTTTCAAAAATTAAAAAAAATTGAAAAAATTGAAAAATACAAAAATATTTTCTCTTTGGCAAACGACACATTGTTATGATTTTAAACACGTTATGTATGACCAAGTAAGTATTTATCTGTTTTACACTGTTATTTTCATTGCTTGGTTCAGTTTAATGTGGAGTATTGAATATATGTGTCGTTATATAATCATTTGCACAGCACACACTATGATCTTGTGAGTGAGTCTGAACCGTATGTGTGAGATTTGGGATGTCAGTCACTTGTTAATAGGGTGACCTCGAACATGAATTAACCTACATTTAGATGACCTTTGCGCGTGATAGTCTCCCTGCATTGTTGCATTTATGATGGAAAAAAAATTGAGTGCTTAATTTGTTCATCTTATACTCTGTTTGAAGCCTATTTGACTCGAGTAATTAAGTTCGAGGGGTTTCTCATAACCTGGTGCTTATGGTCATCTGACTTGGATTAACCGACCTAAAACTCGTTACATGTGTCAATGTAGTCGTTTAAGGGACATGATCTGCACATAAGATGTTATTTACGAGAAAAACAATAAAAAATAAAATATACTCAAACCCAAGGGGAGAAAAAAAATTATCATATAATTGAACTCGTTTTCATGCCCTAAGATTTATTCGGGCTTGACTTTCATCAGTATGAATCATACTTATTTAACAGTGATGTTTTACATGTCATTTTTCACAAATTTAAGGGTTAAAGTCGTAATCACAAGAAAATAGTAGCACATTACACACATGAGTCATTTATACACTTTACTCCTTAAACTCAACTACGTATGTGGGAAAATCGTTTTGATAATGCTCGACTTGTGATTGTATGCTTGATTTTAATTATCGAAATGTTGAGAACGTGAGTTATTTATATTAAAGTATTATTTAGTTTGAAAAAAATGCTATTTTTTAGAATTTTTTGTGTTATTCTCTTTCAATTGAGGTGTCCCCAGCCTATCGCTAGAACACGCTCGAGCGACAACAGCAGAGGTTGTCTCACTCGCTTATCGCTCGAGCGACGGAGCGTAAGTCTGTGGGTTTATGGAGTTTTCACGCATTTTCACCCATTTTTCACAAGATTTCTTTGACTTTTTCAACACCCACTCAAAATTTCACATTCCTAATCATTTTACCTCACTTAATCAACTCCATTGTGCGATTATGTCATCAATACATTGAGTTTCAAAGGTAAACCTTGAAAAACTTTGTGTTTCGCCATTTTTGCGATTTTCATTGAATTTTAATTGTTTGGACATTGTTTTGTATTCCACTACACATTTAGGATGTTATGCTAGATTTCTCATCCATTTTGCACGGTTTTGCACAATACATTGAGGTTCTTGAGTGATTTTGGCATAATTTTGGCATTATTCATTGTGCATTGTAATTCATTAAGTTGTTTGGAGGTGTTTGTGTGTTGGCGGTGGTGTTGATGAGTGGAGTTTGGAGTTGTGAATGACAGGATGGTTGTTGTGAAGTATAATTTTGTTTCTAGGCTAGGTTGTTCGTCGGTTGGTCGAACATGGTTGATTGACATTGGGATCTTTCTTTAGATACTTCTGTCGTTGGTTGATGTCGGGTTTTTTTTATTAGGAGTGTGCTTGGTGGTGATTAGTTTGACATCACATGGAGACGTCATGTCCCTCCATCATGATGTCACGTCCATGCGTCTAGGTATCACGGCATGTGTCATGTCTTCACTTCACCTACGTCTAGCATCATTGCATGTCGTCATGCGTTTCCTTTAGGACACATTGCATGTTCACATATTTGCCTCGAGGTTTTAATGAGTTTGTGATTCAATTATTTCAGATGTCGCCCAAGAGAGCACGCACTACTCCTAGTACTTTGACTACATTTAGTCGAACTAGGTTCATTTCTGTTGTCGCCCAAGATGTTTTTGGGTCGCAGTTTTCGCTTCGCTCCATCCTTTTCGAGCACGAGGTCATTATGTTTGACCTACCCCTGACCTCGCTGCCATTTTCACTTCTCGGGGTTGGGAACCTCTGCTGGTTGATTTGTCACCTCCATCGAATCTTTTTGTTCAAGGGTTCTACGCTAACATCATGATACTAGCGGCTCTTTCTTTTCGAGTTTTTCTTCGGGGTCGGGTAGCTAAGATTACTCCGAACGTTATATCCAATCTTATTCTCATTTCGATAGTCGTCCATTCCCTATTTCCATATCTTACTCTCTATTCACTTTATTTGAACACTTTAGTCCGTTCCAGGTGTTTAACATACCGATGGAGGGTGGTCTCGGTGGGATGCGCATTGGATCTTTACCTACTGACCGCCAGATTCTGTTGCACATTGTGTGCACGAATCTTTGGTCAGTTTCTCACTCTTTTTCATTACCGATGGAGAAGGCTCGTTTCCTCTACGCCCTGCATGGTAATTCTATTGATCTTCCCACTTTCATTTGTCAACAGATCTTGAGGGCTTTTTGTACGATGGGTACGAAAGGTTAGGCTACGATATGCTTGCCTTATTCATAGGTTAGTCACTTCTTTATGAGTTAGTTTCCATGATGGGGGTCCGAGGTGGGTTTCCCGGCCCATTGGCCATACCACTATTGCCTAGAGCCGGTCTCATGCCTCTTTTGAGCCCGCACAACCACAGGTTGATCCAATTGTGCGGCTGATCCTATCGATGGCTTGATCTCTTTTGACTCGTTCGATTTTTCTTTTGCTCCTCCACCATTCGATATCCCGTCCACTTCTTCGGCTCCTTCTCCATCTACATTTGTACCTCCTCCTCTCGCGTCTACTTCGATCGACCCGTCGGTTGTTCTTTTGGGATAGATGACCGTGCTTATTGAGCAACATGCTCATATGATGGTAGAGATCACACAACTGCGTGCGACAAATGATCGACTCACTGTCGATGTTGCTTCACTTCGGAGTACTGTTGGATATGTACAGCGTGGCCTCCGATGGATACGTCATCACTAGGATGACGATGAGGTATCCGAGGAGATGACAGATTTCGATGATGCCATGATGCTGTTGGAGCTTCATAGATGTAGGCTACCCCTTGTCATTTTGTGACAAAAAGGAAGAGTAGATATAGGCAGTTTTTTTGTTGATTGGAGGAGTCTGTATAGCTTTTTGTGCTTACATGTTATGTATGATTTCTCTAAATCTGGATGTAATCAATATTTTACTATATATATATATATTTTTTTTTTTGACATGCATTTTATGATTTAGACTTTTATGTCACAAGGGGTCGTTGGGGTGAGACATAGATACATTTACCTATTACTTAAATATATTGAGAGTTTGCAGTAAGGGGGAACACATGCATATTTGTTTGAGTTCAGTTTCGCTAAATTAAGTTTTTAATATTTTTATAGTGTCAATATTTCGTTTTGGTATATTGGATTGCATTGATACTGTATCTTAGTTTAGCTTGTGATTTAAAACTAAAAAATATGCTATTTGAGTTACAATTGCTTAAATGACACCTACATTTGAACTGTAATTATCTTTGATCCTATTTTCCACACATTTTACACTAGTATTTGAGTTGTCTATTTCAGGAAACGGGTGCTACAGAGCTCGTTCAAGACAATTTGTAGTCTAGGGCATGTCATTGTTTTGAGTCTGTAACTTTTATTTTATTACTGCCTCGACATAGTTTAGTATTTTGTCACATAATATCAAAAGGGGAGTTTGTTAGATTTTAGTTGATTTTGTAATTGGCAAATTATATGAACAAACTGACTTAAATTGATAGTGTGTAAAAGTTGAAAGAGTAATGTGCAATTTGTTAAAAGTTAGTTAAATAGGTCTAGGGTTTTGTGTTTGGAACAAGGAGGAAAATAACATGGATTTTCGATGGACAGTCGCCAAGGGTTGGCTTGAGCTACAAAAGCAGAAACATTGTTGGTAGACCGTCACCCCTTTTTCGCTCGAGCGACACACTATCGCTGGCTCTTCGCTCGAGCGATAGGTTTATATGAGAAATTTTTATTTTGCGTATTAAAGACTTTTTTTCTCGGCCCATCTTTTTTCTACCCTACCTATAAATATTAAACAGCCTCAGAACGAGATTTTCTAAGGTTGAACAAATAGCAAACACTGATGATATGATCCGGGATAAGCAATCACTTAGTTGATTTTTGGAGTCCAAATTTAAGAAGTTTACAAGCCAATATTCAAGTTTCTAAAGGGCTCGGGAGTCGAAACAAGTTGGATTCAAGGTTTAGAAGATATTTGGAAAGAAAACGAGCAGTTTGTATGAAAACGGGCATAACTTTTAGCTCGGTTGTCGGATTTTCACCCATGAGTACATTCTGGAAATGGCACGAAATTCTGCACAAGGCTAAACATATGGAGAACAATTTTTCGAGAATTTCCTATTTTCGAGAGATTCCTTATTTTGTTATAATTTTAGTTTATGTAAGATTCTTGTAATCTTTAAAGTGATATTTTCATTTTTTCATGTTTTCCTAGTTATAAATAGGAAACTTTATTTCATCGTAAAAAAAAAACACTTTTGACATAATGAAATATGGAGATTTTCTCTCTTGTTCTTCATGAACATTCGAATTTATCGAATACATTATTATATTTGTGGCATTCAATCCTAGAACTTATCAAAGGATTCGACACTCTTTGTGGCGTTTACAAATCGATGTTCGTTGATTTTGTAATCAAGATGTCGTTCAAATTTTGTTTTTGTTTGGTTGCTTGGTTCAATAATTTGCGGGTCGAGACTATACCGTCTACAACCTAAATTTGGGCTTTCCTGTGTTTTCAATTAATTCCACGATTTCCACGCTGATCTCGCTCCCCGAGTTCGCGTCAACTATGTTGTTAGTATTCTTTCATCTCCATAGGTTTCAATCTTCATGTTTCTTTGAGATTCGTTTTTAGTAGTGAGAAAAACATCAGATCCAACTCTAAATACCAAAAACCACACTTCCTATATATCTGTCAGAGTTGCTGAAGATCAAAGAAGTCGTCTGGAGTTCTAGTTTGTGAAGAACGAGTTGTTCTAAGCGATTCCACCAAGTTAGAGGCTGCTGTCGGATAGCGAGGTTCCAGGAAAGCATTGGTTATTATAGCTGGAATTGGTGCAGGTGAGCACAAAATTCAAGAGAGCTGTCAAAATTACAGTCAGGAGATCAGTGAGCACGTGTCGTCATTTAGTCTAGTAGATTGTAAGTAAAGAATCGTTTATAGTGGATTGATTAACAAAGTGACCGATGTTTTTCTCACTTGGGTTTCTCCGTGATCATATCGTTGTTCATTTATTGCTTTATAAGTATTGAATTTATGATCTGCGGTATTTAAACTTAGGGTTAAATTAACGTGCAATTAATCATCTAGAGATAATTAATTGATGACTTGTTGCTAATTAGTTAATAAATATTTAATTCTGCATATTACACCTATTCACCCCCTCTATGTGTTGTTAGGGTCGAATTACGTAAATTTCAATATGGTATCGTAACATAATTTATTTATGAGGCCAAATCTATTTAAACTATTATAATTAAACTAAATAATCTAACACAAACAATTAACTAGAGTTTGGGTTCTATTTAATTAAGTCAATGTTATATCTCTATGTGAATCCGAATAAATTTTAATTAATGCCTTAATGCTCTAAGTAATCATGTAATGACCGTAGTAATCATAAAAGATATCGCTACACTTTTATCCAAATTTGAACTTCTAAAGAAAGATTATCCCAATTGTCCTGATTTTGATATCATCTTTTAAGATCTTTTAGCTAACTCCTCTCGCGATGACGTTGTTATCTTGCTCAAGGATGGTTATATTTTTAGAGGAACCAAGTTGTGTATCCTCCGTACCACACTTTGTGAGTTCCTTGTTTGGGAACTATATACAGGAGGTCTTGCTGGTCATTTTGATAGAGAGCAAATTGTTGCCTTGGTCGAAAATAGATTTTATTGGCCTTCATTGAAAAGGGACGTTGCTCGCATTGCATCTCAATGTCATACCTATCAATTAGGCAAGACACAACGTCAAAACATTGATATGTATACTCCTCTCTCTATTTTTCATACTCCTTGGCGTGACCTTAGCATTGATTTTGTTCCAGGGTTACCTAAAACTGCTAGTGGTCATGACTCCATTTTTGTGGTCGTAGGTAGGTTTTCTAAGATGGCCCATTTCTTTCCTTATTTTAAGTTTTCTGATGCGTCTTATATCACTAAGATATTTTTCAAAGAGGTATAGACTTGCGGTCACTATTGTCTTTGATTGTGATGTTAAGTTTTTTAGTTGCTTTGGAAAAACACTGTGGAAATTGTTCAGGACGAACCTTAAGTTCTCATCAACTTTTCATTCTCAGATAGATGGTGAGGCTGAAGTTGTTAATTGTAGTCTAGGCAATATGTTTCATTGCTTAATTGGAGAAAAATGGGGTAATTGGGATTTAGTATTGCTTACTATCGAGTTTGCTTATAACAATTATGTCAATAAGTCTATGGTTCATATCCTGTTTGAGGTTGTTTAGGGTTTTGCCCCACGTCAGTCCCTTGATCTAGTTTCGTTACCCCCTGATTGTCATTCTGCTGTACTTGCACAAGCTTTAGTTGATCATATTCGTGACTTGCATGATAAGATTAAAAGAAAAATCGTTTTAAGCAACGATCACTATAAAATGACACCTGACAGTCTTGACTTACATCGTAGGCATAAAGAGTTTCAAATTGTTGATTTTGTTATGATACGATTAGCACCTGAACGTTTTCCAAAACATATTGCCCAAAAACTTTGTGCTAGATCACGTGGCTATTTCCCTATTATTAAAAAGCTTGGAACTAACACTTATCTACTTGATTTGCTATTGCATTTAAATATTAGTCATGTTTTAAATATAGCTAACTTATATCCTTATCGAGGTACATTCGAGCTTCCCATTTTGTCTTCTTACATATCTACAAGACAAGCTCCTCGATCGCCCCCTCAGACACCATCACCACATTTTCACTTTAGGTTATTGTTGATAAGGTGCTTGATGATTAGATTATTGCTTCCCATAATGGGGTTTTCAGAAGTTTCTATTGCGCTCGAAAGATTATCCGTTTAGTGATACTACCTGGATCAGGGGCGGAGCCAGCCCTCCAATGTAGGGGGGTCCCAGAGTTGAAGGGTTTGGGGGCAGCGCCCCCGAAAATTTTTTTTGACACCTTATTTGTTAAAATGAGAGAAGTTGATACTTTGTGATGGAGAAATTAAACAAATGAACATAAACTAATGTACAAAGACTTAACAAAAAAAATCAACAAACGTATAAAAGAAAGTACTAATATTTAATTTAACAAAAGCATACCTTATTACAAGCGTTCCTTTCGAGTTCTCATACTCTGATAACGTTGTATAACTACATCATCATCAATCATGTCGAATACATCCTTCTCAATATACACAAGCAAGCTGTCATTTAACCATTTATCACATTCGATTGCGCAATCGATTCTTGACATAATTCATTACAGAAAATACCCTCTCTACCGTAGCAGTAGCAACTGGAAGAATTAATGCCAATGTCAAAAGCTTGTATAATAACGGGTATACTTCATGTTTTTTTGTCGCAACCAACTTTTGTGCAAGTTCACCAAGGCCTTGTAATCCTCCAAATTCTTCATTAGTGCGCATATCAATGATGTACGTGTCAGTTTGATCATCAAGTTCCATCACGTCTGATCCTTGAAAATCTTTCGGATAAAATGTACACATGTGAATTAATTTGCTCTTGTCAAAAGCTGCAAATGAATTATCTGGACACAAGCACGCTACACAAAGAAGTAAGTCACTATTTACTTCAGAAAACCGATTATTCAACTCTTGAAATTGCATATCAACGACAGAATAAAATAAATCCACACGGAAGTGATGCAAATTTGTCACAGTAATACATCGTGAACGGCCAAGAGGTGTATACATATCATCCATGTTAGGGACGATAATGCCGTGATTTCCACAAAAGGAATTAACCATTGCCAAAAAAGAATCCCAGCCATCATCTCTGAACTTTTGGAGCTGTTGTTTACATATTTTTACCAAACACATGGCATTACCAATATCTAGGTCTTTCTTCTGTAATGTCTTCGACAACTCATTTGAAATTCCTAATATCTTTTTCATTAGATGTAGGCCAAATGCAAACTCAAATGTACGAATTGATGCCAACAAAACCCTTGCTTCACCTTTTTTCCCACAAACTGTATTATCAGTAGCAATTATCTCAATAACATCAATTGTACTTGAAAACATGAGCATCAGGTTACATAAACATTTGTAGTGTGAGCCCCAACGTGTATCGCCCGAACGCTGAATATTAGTTTCTTGATTAAGGCCTCGACCACTTGGTATTTCACCAGCATTTAGTGCTTCACAAATCTTGATTCTTTGCATCTCGCGAATAAGATCACACCTCTTAGCCGATCCTCCAACAACATTCACCACACTATCAGCCAAATAAAAGAAAGATTGGATAGCACCATGTTTTTTTGCAACTGCTAAAAGAGCTAGTTGAAGTTGATGCGCAAAGCAGTGAATGTAGTATGCACTTGGGTTTTCCTTCAAGATAAGTGTTTTGAGACCATTATACTCACCCCTCATATTACTAGCTCCATCATAACCTTGACCTCTCAAATTAGACATGCTTAAGCCATATCTAGAGAACATGTCGTCAATAGCAAGCTTAAGTGAGATAGCCGTAGTACTTGAAACATGTTGGATGCCAATAAAACGTTCAATTACATGCCCATTCTTCACAAATCGCAAAACAACAGACATTTGCTCCTTAGTTGAAATATCACGGGATTCATCAACTAGAATAGCAAAAAACCCATCACCAATCTCACTGATAATGACCTTGTTCATTTCAAAGGCGAAAGCACTAACAATATCCTTTTGAATATCTGGTGAGGTTAATTTGAAATTACCAGGAGCATTCTCCAAACAAACAACATTAACCCGAGGATCATGATTACACAACCATTTGAGTAGTTCCAGAAAATTTCCTTGATTGCTTGAATCTTCAGACTCATCACTTCCACGAAAAGCAAGCCCTTGTCGTAGAAGATATCGAACACAATCTACTGATGCACCCAGACGAGCTCGATATGCACTTCTTGTTTGTTCTGATTGCTTGAAGAGACAAACCCCAATACTTTGTTCTTGTTGATTGAATGATTCAAACTTAACCCGAGCTAGGTTGTGTGTGCTACTAGCATTTCCAACATGTTTTTTTAGACTGCTTTTCTTTTTCCAATTTGAGAATCCCCCGACAACAAAAGAAACGCGACTTGAACTAAACAGATAGCAATATAAGCAAAATACTGCATTTTTTGCTATACTATATTCTAGCCAAGTAGGACATTCATCATACCAATTAGTACCAAATCGTCTATCTTTATTTCTCTTTTTTGACACCACAAATTCATGATTACGAGGCTGACAAGGACCTCTTTGCACATATTCCCTTCGAACAACATCCCGAACATTAACATTATATTGATTAATTGGAATTCGTAGTCCAGGGTCTGAAGGCAAATGTTCCACATTAATCTCATCACTTTCTTCCCCATCATCCCCAATACCAATTTCATCAATATCTTCAATTTGATTTTCATCACTTTCATTCCCAATCCCAACATCAGTATCATCACTTTCATCCCCTTCATCCACATTATCAATAATGTTCCTTTTATCAATGTTTTCCTCAACCGAAGACGGATGAAATTTACACACTCTTTTGAAAAACTTCTCCATCACTGACAAACAATACAACTATACAAAATTAAAACACTGAAACAAAACACTGAAACAAACACTGAAACAAAGCCAAATTACAAACACTGAAACAAAGCCAAATCAATTGCCACCGCCAGGAATTACACTTCAGTCACTTCTAATTAGCAAAGCCAAATCAATTTGCAAATTCACCACACTAGCAAATTCACCACACTAATTCACCACACTAGCAAATTCACCACACTAATTTACAAAACCAAACAACTGAATAAGTAGAGACAGTCAGACAGAGAGACTCACCAGAGGCAGTCAGGCAGGGGCCGGGCAAATGCAAGGGGATTTTCGAACCACTGAAACAGTCAACCAGCTAGGAGCCTAACCGAGGAAAGCAGTAAACTGAGGAAACGAATAAGAAAATTACCAATGTTGAAACTTCAAAAATTCAGCATATCGTCTACAATTAGAGTGAGTTGGTGAAGCCATGAATCAGGCGGCGCCGCGGCGGAGAGGAGCAGGCGGCGGAGAGGATGACGGCGAGCAGGGGCGAGAAATTGAATTTGGGGAAGACTGAAGAGGAGGCTTAGACGGGCGAAGTGATAGTCTGAAACGGGATGGGGGGTTTTCATTTGGGGATTGGGCTGGGCCGGTGGGTATAGTGACAGACTTTGGGGGATTGGGCTGGGCTGTTTCATATGAATTTTAAAAAATTGGTAAATAAAAAAAAAAAAATTAATTAAATTTTTTTTTCTCAAAATTGGGGGGGGGGGCCCCCCCCCCGGGTCCCCCCCCAGGACCCCCCCCCTCCGCCCCTGACCTGGATCACTGAAGAACAGTTCTGTCAGTTAGATATAGAGCTTTTGGATGCCTACTTGGATTATACCTTGTCAGATTCAAGTTCTTTTCGTCCGTGGAGGAATGACGCAACGTGAAAAAAGTTAAAAGTCAATTTAAGACAAAAGACTAAGATTAAGTAGAATTGGAATTCGATGTTATCATTTTTAATTTTTTTAATTTTGATATTATCTTTTATTTCAATTATTAAGATTGGAAATTTGATGTTATCTTTTATTTTAGTTTATCTAGATAGAAAGTTTATTTAGTTGCAAAGTCTTTCACTATGTATAATGGATTTAGAGAATTGTTTTCAATACACTTGAATTATATCAACAAAACAATTCTTCTTAACTAATTAAAAAAATGAATTATCATTAATAATCTTTTGAGTATCTAAAATAATATAAAAACAAGGAAACATCTTATTACACCTAAGCTCATAAGTCCCGAGGCTCGATCTTGCCGCCTTGCCCCCACCTTACAATTTTTATTTTTTATTTTTCACACAATCTCTCCGCAAACTTTAGTATTCTTTTATATATCACAAACAATTTAATGTTATAAATCCACAAAACACGTCATGAAAAGTTGGACCGGCCAAGCCCAAGAGATGTCCAACATGAAATCCTCTCATCAATAATCTGATAGTGTAGTCAATGAATAACATGTGAATATTCGTGTGTCCGAGGGAGATAAGAGGTTAGTAAACTTCAGAGTAGTTTTTCTTGGACCAAATGTAGAATTGTTCTCAACACTTTGTGTAGCCATAAGTTCTATTGTATTTATTGAGATATGTTGACTTTGTATAAAAAAATTACTTATTTTTACAACAATATAAAAATTTCATTAATTTAACGTTTACTTTTAAATATAAGTAATTTACTTAACAATTAATTTAAAAATTACTTTTTACATATAAGTAATTTACCCATAGGGTGTTTGGTGTTGATTAAAATTAGATTTTTAGTAGATTGTGATAGAAGTTTTTGAAATGTGTGGTTAAAAAGATGTGGAACTCATAAAAAATTTTGTTGATATTTATTGTTTGACTTTGACTTAGATTAAAATCAAATTTTAATCCAACCCAAACATGCCCTTAATAGTGAACCCTTTTAGCCAAGATAAACATGCTTATTGATCACTACAGTTAAGAATTTATTAGTACTGTCAAAATGGCTCGAGTGGCTTAGGCTTGGAACAACCTACAAAGGAAATCAGCTCAATTCGGCTTGATTATCTAGTTTGACAATTCATGAGAATCGTTTCAATTGTCCGGTTTATTAACAATATTAAAATGTAAAATAAAACTAAAAAAATATCGTGCTTATAGATAAAAGTGTTCTGAAAGATGGAAAAAAGCAAGGCCTGGATGGAAGGCGTGAAGAAGGCACCCTGCATATGAAAATGGCGTGAAAAAAACTCAATCTTGACTACTTATATTACGGGTCTAGGCAACAAAGTCGAGACTAATGCAGACCTAGGCGCAAATAAAGGAGTCTAGGCACCAAAGGCGCGTGAGTTATAATTTTTTAAGATAAATAAACTAATTACATAAAGGGAATCAACATTAATAATCTATGAGTAATTAAGTAGCAATTAAATAAGGAAACACCTTATTACACCTAAGTTCATAAGCCGAGAGGCTCGGTCTTGTCACCTTGCCAAGCTTTACGGCTTTTAGAATTCATTTCTTTTTCACACTTTTTCACACAATCTCGCTCCAAACTTTTAGTTAGAATATATTACAAGTAAAATATACTTGTAATCTTTTTATATTTCACAAAAAAAATAATGTCATAATCCACAAAACACATCACTGAAATATTAGTTTTTAAAAGTGAAAATTACACATTTCCCTACTTTTCAAGATCCATTTTCCAAAATCAAATTTTAAATTTCATTCTTCAAAAATCAGATATTTTTTTAATTAGATACATAATTTTTATATTTATTTAAATATTAATAATATCATTAGAAAAATTGATTTCTATACAACCCTAATTTCATTTCTCCCTCTCCCACTTCTCTCATCTCACTCCACTCTCTCCGCTTCTCCACAAATAAAGTGCCGCCCGCCGCTTCAACGTCCACAACCATCAACCCAGCCTCTCCACAAAATGATTTACATAAAACCCAGCCTCAAAATCTCTGTTCAATATCCTGTAACCATACAAGTCCAAGGATTTGGAGCCAGCAGCACGGGTCGAAATTGCGTTCAAGTAGTTGCTTAAACCCAGTCCGACCTTGTGTGCGTATATTAAACCCTCACACAGATCTACCATAGTTGAGGCAATGGTTACCTAATTTCCTAATTTACGGAACTGCTCTTTCGTCTGGCCACCCATGTAGTACACTCTCCCAAGGCGGTCAAACAATAGAGTAAAATGGGTTGCAACGCTTTGTTTGCCACCAGCGAATATGGAGAGGGAGGCGGAGCGGCAGTCTCGACCGGAGACAGGAGCGTCAATGAAAAAGCATCCGATAGAGGCCGCTGCAGCATGGATCTCCTCAGCGAGGGAAGGGTTAGAGGTGGTCATGTCAACGAGGACGCCACCAGGGCGGAGGCCGAAGAGTGCGTCGGTGGTTGGGTCAAGCATGACGTGGCGAACGTCAGAGGGATATCATCGGAGGTCGAAGAAGTTTTTGTTATGATTCTCAAAGCTCTGTGAAATTCCACATTTTCGTTTTCTAATAAATCCTTTATTAACTGCAGTGCATATCTTTATTAACACCTGTAATTCCATTCTTAATTTTTTACGATGGTGTTACAGGTGTTTGATGGTGGTGGTTGTGCAGACTTGGGTTGTGGAGGTGGTGGATATGTGGTTGTATGTTTTGGGCAGTGGTGATAGATCTATGGTGGCGGTCCGTGAGGTGGTAATGGTGGTCCGGGTGGCGAGACGCCAGTACGGTGGTGATTTTTGTGGGGGTGTTGCGATTTCGTATCTGGTTTGTTGGTGGTAAGGTGGTGCTAATTGTGGGGTTTGAAATGCCGGGGCTGTCTGGAGATGGTAGTTGTGGTTTTGGTGGTATGTGACCCATCAGTTGACACGTGACCAACGCTGTAGCTTGAGCCATGTGCTGTGACCTATACTGTGACTTGAGCCATGTGCTGTGACCTGAGCCATGTGCAATATATTCTGTCAACCATGTTGTGACCATTTGAAAATAACCCGTGACCTGACTTGTGACTCGTGCCTTATGACTTGTGACTTGGGCTGTAACCATACAACAAGTAATTTGAGACTAAAAATATAATTTGTGACCTTAAAATTCGATAACTTGTGATAAAAAATATAATTTGTGACCAACCATTTTGTTATATGTGATCTAAAATTATATAATTTGTCACTGTGAAAAAATCTGTGACCAACTTATTTGGAAGTCTATGACCCTGTGACCTATAAATTTTGATCTGTGATTAACTAATTTTGAAATATGTGACCAACGAATTACTTGTAACCTACAAAATTTTTGAATTGTGGCCGTAAAATAGTCATCAGAATGGTCACCGGAATGGTCATCGGAATCGGAACCGTAGTCGGAACGGTTACCGAAATTGGAGTAGTCGCCAGAATGATCGTCGGAATGGTCGTTGGAATGGCGGGGGTGGTGGAGGTGGGTGGGTAAATTTTATATATATATATATATATATATATGTGTGTGTGTGTGTGTGTGTGTGTGTGTGTGTGTGTGTGTGTGTGTCAAAATTCTGATTTTTGAAATGTGAAAGATATTTTGTTATTTTTGAAATAGGGTAAACTTAAAGTAAGATTAATGAATTTTTCCCTTTTTAAAATCACGACTTGATTTTAAATCGTATTAAAGTTTATAAATCGGAGAAAAATAAACAGGTTGGACCTGCCAAGCCCGCAATATTGTTTGGTTCATGGATCAATCCGATCTATGAATTTCGAAAGATGACCACGTTAATTATTTTGGACCATATTTTAAGACATGCCAGTCCATGTTGATAACAGACCTAAATTGGGTACGAGTTCATATGGGTCGGTCCAAACATAAAATAATTTGGGAAAAATGCATATTTCAAGTGTATGGTTTACACAAATTCAAAAGTCAGGTATATAGTTTAACAATTCAAAACTCAGGTATTAAGTAATTAATTAAAAATATTTATTAATTATGTTACAATTATACAATTAATGTTCACATATACATAATTATAGGTCACAATTTATTTATTGGTCACATATTATCAAATTAATTAGTCAATGAGGATTTCGAGGTCACAAATTCAGAAAATTATAGGTCACAGTTAATTTCATTGGTCACATATTTTCAAATTTGTTGGTCATAAATTTATTTTTCAGTCACATATTGTCAAATTTTTAGGTCACAGTTAAATACTTGGTCACATACCACTGGCACTACAACTTCAGCCATTTTTGACCACCCTGTAATACCTTGACCAAGAAAGCTTAAAAATATTTGATAGGTACTACTCATACCAATAAGGCGCACCTTCTTTTTTGGAAGCCCATCGTTAGAAACTCCACAGTTAAGTGTGCTTGGCTTGGAGAAATTTCATGATGGGTGACCCCATGGGAAGTTTTCTCGGGGAGCGTGCGGTGAGGACAAAGTATGCTGAAAAGACCAATGTTGGTACAGTGGAGACAATACGTCATCGATCTAACGATCGGGATAGCCCATTAAGTGGGACCCGGGTCATTAAACACCCTTACCACGTCGTCGCCACCACTGCACCTAAAGTACCACCCAACAAAAAACCCCAAATCCATCACCGCCACCACACCCCCACTCGTCGCAACGCCACCACCACCACAACTCCACTCCGCCACTTCACAGACACCCATAGCACTCGTCACGACGTTGCTGTGAAAGCCTCACACAACAGCATCACAATAGCAAAGATCCACCACCTCAACAGGTGCTCCAAGCGGTGGTCTTGAAGGAGAAAGTCTCAGATCGAGCTGCTGCACTTTTGCCTCGATAATCGTTGTATGTTCGGCGGTGGATTGTTGATGTGGGCGGTGGTCTTCGACGGTGGGCGATGGTCGACGGTGGGTAGAGGGGAGATTTATAGAGAGAGAAGGGGGGAGAGGACGCACGAGAGAGAGAGAGAGAGAGAGAGAGAGAGAGAGAGAGAGAGGTGAGGGAGTTGAGAGTGATAAATTAGGATTAGAATTTTAATATATTACTTGATTTTTGAATAATGAAACTTGGTCTCTAATTTTTGAATTCCAATTTTCAAACACTTGAATTATTGTAATTTCCCAAATAATTTATCTTGTTATCCATTTTGATATGTGGGCATTTTCTTGACAAAATATGAAGATTTCTATAATGCAACAATAAATAAATTAGATAAGCAATGCACGATGATAAATGTTGGAATTCTTTTCGTGGACCTAAAAATACAAAAACTATTTTTAAACGGCAACGGTAGAGCTTTCCAAAACTTTCGGTAGTATTTTGCCTCTTTTGTAGATTTTGATGTGTTTTAGAAGCCTATTTTTGTACTGAAGAAAAAGAGTGTAATTCCCACATGATTTTGGTTAGAAAGTGTTTATCCATCGGAGATAATTACTATTTTATAGAGGTCCGATTCGACATGTTTTTTAATCCATGAAGCCTTTTTTAAAGTAGACGTTTGGATATTAGATTTTCAACCTTTTTATCCTATGTATAATGGCATTATTTTATTGGCATTTTTAGGGGCACTTTGGTCATTTTATGAGTTGACGATATCTCATTATAACGTTGGAAGTTATGAATAAGTCCCATTTCCAATATTTGTTTAGATTTGTGTTTTGATCTTTCTTCAACAATCCATAGTACGCAAACATGGATTTTATGCACTGAAGTACGAGTTGATTATGCCTGAATTAGCCCCAAGTTTCTTTTATAAGTTCGAGGCCATACCTTCTTTTGTTCTTTTGATTACTGTGGTCCCCAAACATGTTTATAGTGAAGTTTTGAGCTTCTGCTTTCTTGCTTAGGAGAGCCTCGATGGTCAAAGTGTCTATTGCTCAACTATGCCTAAACGAATGAGTCGTAAATATTCAAGCTACGTGGGGGTATGTGATATGGCTCTTTTATTGCTGATGGGGAATCATACGTGGACAATGGATATTTTAGCAACATTAGTCCCCAAGTTTGAGTTTCATATTTATGTGAATGAATGATTTTGATGTTTCGTTGATGATATTAATGAAAACTTCGTATTGTTGAGACCATTACATGACTTTTTTTCTTTTCCCAAAGTATCATATTGAATGGAGATCGAAGCAAAAATAAAAAGGAATAAAGCTGCAAGTACAGGGAATCTCCACAGAATAAAAACAGGGCGCTGGCAGCACCCTGTTGGCCTGTTTTTTTCCTTCTCATGCAAATTCGCCAAGTGTTTTTCCTGTCAAAATTCTGTTGAAATTCCGTGTACTTGCATTGTTGTTCAATAAAAGGTCTCCTATCAATACTAGGACATTTGTGCCGGACGAAATCCAAATGAGGTAACTAACATTCCGACTTCATGTGTGCTTAAAGCATTTAGATCCGAGGAAGTCTGAAGCTTGATAATGTTTTCAATTCTCGATATTTATAGCTAGAAATCTAACCTCATATATTCTTTCAATATGAGGCATTTATGGGGACGTTCTCTCAAACCCCAAGAAATCCATCCATGTAATCTAAATGAGTTAAGTCCACTTTGAGTTCATATCATAGCTCTCCTATTGGTTGTGTATTGTCGAAGATATTCTTTCAATCCCCAAAAGTTAGATTGTATCGAATAGAGAAATGTAAGTTCACTTTGGGTTCGTAGCTTAGTTTCCATGTCGAGGCTATACATAATTCATCAATGAGTTTACCGGAGAAAGGCCTAAATAAGACCTTGTCCCCCTCGTTAGTCTTCAAATAAAATAGAGTGGGCAAAATTCCTCAATGAATTAATCGAGATAGGCACGAAGAGGACTTCAATTCCTTCATTAGGTCTTCAAACAGAATATACGACACATTTTCTCAATGAATTACTGGAGATAGGCCTAAAGAGGACTTCATCTCCTTCATTGGTTTTCAAATAAAATAGAGGGAACCATCTCCATGAAGGATGAAGTCTTCTGAATTATGAGATAAGATCTGAACCTATACCATATTCCAATATCAGCGATGATCTATGTTAAGGTTTGGAGGTCTTACAGATATCTTGAATCACCAAAGACTTATAGTTGGCCCCCGTCCTTTGCATCAAATAATCACAATCTGGTCCATTGATGAACAACAATCTTAGCACATTTATTCGAGGCAGTAGCCTCCAAATACGAGCTCGTCTTCACTAGGATAACTACCAGCGAATGCTGGCTTTCCATCAGTAGTAAGAATAAGCACACACTCGAAAGTCGATCTTGAAATAACGGTAAAGTAACATACAGTGAAAGCTGACCTTCTATGGCAAAATCCTCTTGAGCTTACCTTAGGTGACCGAAAGATCATAGCTGGTCTCTGGCCTCGGTGAGATTATCACGAGCTTGGACTCAAAGGGCATATAGATGCTTCGAATTAACGAGGACTAATATCTAACTTCAGGGCCAGGCCTGAGAATTTAGAGACCCTAGGTGACTAATTATCATGAGGCCCTTCAACGTACTTATTTTTTTCCACATGTGTAGCAAAATTTAAATATTTAAATAAATAACACTTTTATATTAAATAAGAAGACTTTATATAATTCAAAAGATAAAGTAATAAGTTAAAACTTCTTTTGGCACATCCAGATTCAAATTTTCCAGTAGACATAGTAAGCAAAGAGCAATAGAACCCAATTGATGTGGAAGTGCCTCTGCCGTTGATTTGGAAGGCTGTTGCCGTACCTTGAGTAAAATGTTCTCTGCTTTCTGAATCAAAGAATGAAACTCAAAACAAAAAACTCATCTAAACATAAAATATGGTGAGACTAGAAAGGAAAGAAGTGGGAGACATGGTGAATGTCAAGGATGCATGGACAAAGTTAGCAAGTCTATCTGACCATTAAAATGGGAATGAGAACAGTCTCGATCTACAATGAGCAAGTTTTCTACAATCAAGTTAAGCAGGATAAAATATTGAACCATATTTAAAGCAGCTCCATTAAAATAATTTTTCTACTCATAAACTGATAAAACAACACAACAATAAGTTTTACAATATTTAAACAAACCATCAAACAAGGTTTTGTATGCAAGTAATACTCGTGCGCGAGTAGATGATAGATCTCTAATCTTGCCACCAAACAAACCAGAATTCATGGTAATCTATTGTAGATCAATTAATCATTGGAAGCAAATTGAGCAGAATGTTCTATTCCGATTGTCGCCATGATGAGAGGAGATATATCAATAGACACATAAAACTCATGCCACAGTGTGTTCACTGTTCTACAAATGATTTGCGAAGAAGTTAAAGCATCCATAAGTTAATAGCAACCAAATGGCAAAGACAAAGACAAATCCAAAACAAATAAAAATCAGCCCTTTTAAAAAACTGATTTCTATTAACCAGGAAAAGAATTCAATAAAGCAAATACATTTTCACATCCAGTAAACCAACACATGATCAACCCAATAAAAACTTTAAATCATGAATTTTGTGGAAAAAAAACAAAGAAAGAAAACCTTTAAGAGATTAAAACCAGTTTTACAACATTAAACAAAAATTCCATTATTATCTAATATTTTTCATGAAATTGTTTGTATTTGGCTGTCAGCTGCCACCTTCCAAAAACACAAGCAGGAGAACCATCAAATACATAACTAGCCTGAAAATGGCTTTTTCAACACATTAAAACATCAAACACAATTGGAGAGTACAAATAAAATAATTAAATTTTGAAAGGTGCAGTAGACATAATTCACACGCGGCATATAAATTTTGAATCTTGACATGCTAAACAAAATGTTTATCATAAACGTAACTCAGTTTATGCACCAAAAATGTTCTCTCGGACAACTTATAAAAATGGGTGCCTTTGCGTGTGTATGGTAACTATAGTTTCTAAAAATATAATTGACATTTGCATTTTGCACAAATAATTCAGTGCAAGATCTTAAAAATTAAGTTTTCCCATTTATAAAAGACGCTCAGTACAAACAGATTCTATCTTTATACATATATGCATAAAAACGTAAATAAATACACATGGACACAATGATTGAGTCTTACCTCAAGTAGAGTGAGTACTCACAAGAGACCGAGAGGCGAGATTGAAATCTTGAAGAATGAAGAATATGGTAAGGTTATTTGAGGGTTTTCATTGGGGCTTTTGGGCCAGGGCTTTTTTATTAGGCCACTTAATATTTTCGGCCCATGGAGTATATTGATCTTTTTTTTTTTTGTGGCCCTTAAAAATTTGTGGCTCAAGGCCATTGCCTTAGTAGCCCGTAGCCAGGGCCAGCCCTGTCTGACTTTATTGTCAGCATATATGATAATCATTATCAAAGGCGTGAAGGACTTAAAATTTTAGCTTCAGCTCCCAAGGGCAAGCCTCACATTTTGAGATAATTATGGGCAAAGGCCAAGAAGATTTGTAACCTACTGATGTATTAAGGATAATCATGAGCTAAGGATTTAAGGTCTAACGTCTTGAATTATCAAGGACTTGTAGCAGGCCTATATCCTTGACATAGAGATAATCACAGTGCTCGAAAGAATTTTAGACAATCAAGGCCATAGCACATTTTTTCCTGGCATCGGTCTCACAAATCTAAGGTGAAGAATTTGTTGTTGAGTTTTGTTGTGACATCTGTCGCGATATGATCGGATGCATTGGGATTAACATGCCAGCTTGTGTATGAAGATAAATGACATTGGAAGTTGTATCTCCATTTATAATTACAATCGTTAAATCATAAATAAATTGACATGAAGATCCATTTCACACTTGTATTAATTACAACCATCATATTAGAGTCTTAAAAGGTGCAAATGGGTGACTGAAGCATGGTGTATCTCGACTATCCATCTGAAAATGAAAATGGCGCCCTTCGGCATCTTATGGCCCGGATTGAACATATTGAGCGATTGAGATCTTAGAGCCTTCAATCCCACAGTTGTTAATTCGGATGTGTTTCCTATAAAAGGTTCACGGTGTTGTCACTTTTATTGACAGTGAAATCACGAGAAGTGTAAGTGTTATGCTATAGGTCCGATTGATTTATGTTGTATACATTTTTAATATGTTCAATACATTTTATTTATGGCAAGATCTATTATATTCTTAATTATTATTTTGATAAATTATATTAATAGAGTTCGTAGATTCAAATTCTAGTAACTTGTTAATCATTAGTATTGTGATAGAGAGAAACAAATTATATATGATTGAATCTGAAATTATCCACGATCGGTAAATGATAACGAGATATGGATATTGTTGTTATGGTTAGAGCAGCTCGTGTGACATTTCTCAATTGTGAAGTTAGTAATTAATTTTACAAGCTAAAATGTAGTGACATTTAAATGGACACGTGAATATTTCATTAGAAGAACGAAACATTAGAGACCTACTGAAGAGATTCCACATGGATAACTATCTGAATGTTAGTGACTAATCTCTAATGTTCGATAGTGAAATTGATTATTTGACTTGAAGTCATCATAGTACCTTATATGAGGACAGTCATACTTTGATAATGTTGGATGCTGGTCTGTCAAAAGTTGTTAATACAACATCGTTAATACTCCTTCATATGTAGAAAATGAGTCCACGTTAGGATACATATAAAAAGTACAAGCCGAGTCAAGAACCCATTCATTACAAGGTTTAGAATCTCTGTCAAAAATCAGAAGAAGCTCTCCACCACTTGCTCATTTTCCACAATATTAGCCTCCGTTGTATTAACAGGTTGCTTCCCTTTCTCTGTAGCACCAACAACTTTATTTCTATTTTTCATGGCATAGCAATCAGCTCTAATATGCCCATTCTTCTTACAGTAGTGACATGTCTTCTTAACATATCTAGACTTTGATTTGCCCCTCATATTTTTGGCAAGGTTCCTATCTTGATTCCTCCCACGTACAACCAAGCTTTCAACATGATTTTCAGATCCTTCAACAAGATGCCTCATCTTTTCGTTAGATAGTAAAGCATCATAAACCTCTTCTGTGATAAGAGTATCCCGAATATAGAGAATAGTATCCCTAAAAGCCACATATGATGGTGGCAGCGAATACAACAACATTAAAGTCCAAGTCCTCATCGTCATACTTAACCTCCAATGTCTCCAAATCAGCCATAGTTTCTTTGAACATAGTTAGGTGATCATCTAATGACGCACCTTCAGACATCCGATGAGAATACAAGCGATATTTCAAGTGTAGCTTGTTGGTCAAGCTCTTTATTATGTAAAGTTGCTCCAACTTCAACCACAACGCAACAACACTATTCTCATTAAGAACATCTTGAATAATTTGATTCGAGAGATGTAGATAAATTTGAGATTGGACTTTTCGATCCCTACGTCGCTTTTCATCATGCGTCCAGTCAGCAGACATCCTATCAATGCCAAGCAAGGCTTTTTCCAAATCTATCTGTGCCAACACCGATCGCAGCTTCACTTGCCATAATGTAAATCTTGTGTTTCTACCTAACAATGGAATGTCGTACTTCATTGTTGCCATGTGGAACAATCAACCTACATTCTAATACCACTTGTTATGAATTTCGGATTGTAAGATAATTATGATAATGAAATAAAGATGAAGAAAATAAGAACACAAGAATTTTAGAGGAGGATAATCCCCTATAATCAATAGTTTTGTGTTTACAATATCAAGATTTCAATAATCTCAATTGAAATCTAAACTCTCAAGAATGTTGTATAAATCTTCTCTATTTTTTCTTGATTGTCTATACATTACAAGTCATGACACACGCGCGCGCGCGCGCACACACACACACACACACAAACCATAGAGACAAGTTGTAGGAGAATAGGAGTCCAAAATCCATAAAAAAAACGAAACGGACCTAGGCCGAATAAACATGTCGCTCGAGCGATGGGGCTAGGACATGCAGGCGATAAACTCTCGAGTTGTTTTCCACCGAGTTCACTCGAACGGCCAACTAGAGAAAATGCGACGACTTTTTCTTTCGGTCCATAATTTTGATCCCTTCAAGACCACTTCAATTTAGAGTCCAATACCTACTAGAATTTGGGTCAAACCACAATACATATCTTCTCTTAATATAAGACCTAAGCCTATCTCATTTCATGAACTCCATGGGCACTTTATTGCCCACGAGATTCTCCTAAAAAGTTATCAAGAATTACCTATTGCAAATGCTGCCTATAAAGCCTCTTCCATGACACAACTTTTGTACCAAGCACCAAATTGGGTCCTTTTCGGCCTTCATTCCCACAACGTAGCAAAGCTACCTATCAAATTTGTGGGTTAAAAATCACACTGCTGATAAGTTTTAACGTCGCTATACTACAAGATAGAATTCGTCACGCTAGGCTCCGCATGCACACATGATGTGGACGGAACCCTCTTGTCCGCGGTGTCAAACAATCAATTCTATCAAGGTACTGAATTTTTTCCTTGGACACCAGACACCGGAGGCAACACATCATGTTACTCCAAATATAGAAAATTTAAAATGTTGCTCATGATTACAAGGGTCAGGATCAATTGCGAGTTGGAAACGTTCAAGGGTTTGTTGACCTATGGTTGATTATGACCTTAATGTTTTGATTATAAAAAACAAGTCATTTTATTTACTAACATTTGATTTTGAGTGATGATAGTTCAATGCTAAAATCAATAAAAAATTGGCAAAATCAACACATCATAAACTGAACTCGAAATTAAGATCAAAGTGAAAGTTTGCATTCGAGGCGATATAGATTTGCATGTGACGATCGAATTGGAACTTGAAAATTCGCAAAAGACGCAAATCAAGATATAAGTCAAAAGAACGACAAGAACAAGAATTTTGAAGAATAAAACTTAGAAGTCGTTTATCGAAACTTTAATATAAATGTATACTCATCGATTCTTAGAAAGTACATAAAGTTTAAATTATTTTCATAATCCATCACTTGCATAAAAATACTTTTCATTCCTAATATGAAATAGATTTGGAAAAGGCAATTTTCTTTTAAAAAAAAGTCAAAGTCCGGTCAACTGAACTTGGTCAATCGAAAGTCCAACGGTCAGAATTTTGCAACGGCTATATTTCAAAAAGTTGGTCAATCGAAAATTTCGATCAACCAAACTTATCTGTGAGTGTTTCTTTTTACTCTATAAATACTCAATTCTTTTGCGTTCAATCATATCAACTTACAAGAGATTTTTTAAGAGCTTATTGATTGAAAATCATTGAGATTACTTGAGTTTAAATTCTATTTCATTTATTATAAAAGAGTTTCTTGATTGATTCAACTTATTTCATTCATCTTATCAAGAAGTCTTTTTAGCAAAGAGCTTTTCACAAATTTCATCTATTCTTCATTCTTGATAAAAGTTTTCTTTGCCAACACTTTGATTTAAAGTGTAAATCTCTCTTCATACTTAACTTGTATTATTTGTTAAGAGAGATCATAGGTTGAAAACTTTGATACAAATATACAAACTATTTCATTATCCACCATTCATCAAAGTTTACAGCAAAAACACTTGAGTTTTATTATTTGCTATCTATTGAAGTGTTATCCTAATTCTCTATATACTTAACTTGATTATATCATTTGTAAGATAGTTTCTTCATTGTAAAATTATCACTTATTTCTTGACGGTTTCGAGAGCCTCGTGAAAATTCGATTGTAAGGATAAGTGCTCCTTGTTGTAAGTTACTTAAAGATATGTGCTCCTTGTTGTAAGTCACGTAAGGATAAGTGCTCCTTGTTGTAAGTCACTTAAGAGTAGATGCTCTTTGTCGTAAGTCACGTAAGGATAAGTGCTCCTTATTGTAGGTCACTAAATGATTGATACTTTTTGTTATAAGTTACAATTATGTGCATCTGGCCTTGCTCGTGACGGAGAGCTTGGTAACGGGGACGTAGAACACATTGTGTATCGAACCCCATTAAATTGGTTTATTATCTTTATATTATTGCACTTTACTTTATATTGTCATTTATATTGTGCTATATCCATACTTGAATTAAGTTATCGTATTTGCATATTTACTTGTTATATTACACTTTATATTTATATTTTATGTATTGAATAGTTTTGAGACTAAGTGTCTAAGTGTCGAAAAAGTTTCAAAAATCGATTCACCCCCTTCTTGATTAGTTATTTTTGGGCTAACACGGTTGTCAATAGTTCATACAGGTACTGTCACCTATCACTCTTCAAATCACAAATTTATTTTAAACAATGTTCTTCATGTTCTTAAGATTCAACATTCTATTCTTTCAGTCCAAGAATTCACCAATGATAAGAAATGTTTTTTTTTTTTGAATTTTGGCCTACTCATTTTTTTGTTAAGGACCAGGTGACCATGGAAATCCTACTTAGAGGTCCGAGTGAACATGGCACATATATTTTTCAATCACCAAGAAAAGAGGTTAATGTGGTTGAAGTTGTTCTGCTCTCGACTTGGCATGAAAGATTGGGCAATCCTCATCATCGAACAATTTCCTCCATTTTAAAACCCAATAATTTGTTGAGTTCTAGTAATTCTAAATCGTTATCTTGTTTAGCATTTCCTTTAGGCAAATTATCTAAAATTTCTCTAGCTTCAGTAGAACATAAAAGTAAGTTGCTAGAAAATCGAGTCATTTCAAAAATTAGTATTTTTTTTTTGTAACAATCTGAATCTCTGTATCAAAACCGATAACTAATCTTAATATTCTCTCTGAAAGAGCATCTACCCATCTTATACTTCACTATTTTATTTTGGTTCCTCTTAAGATTCGAATCCAAGATATCTGCCTTATAAGAGATTTAAGTTGAATTTCGATACTAATTTCTTTTTGTTTCGATTGTTGTGATACTTTAGTGACCAAAATTCTTGAATTTAATAATTAATATAGTCTATTTATAGAGTTGTTTGAGTTAACTTTACAAATGGAGACTAAAGTTTAAGTAAAAGGTCAAATTGGTCAATAAAATATTGTTTGGATCTATTTAGTCACTTAAAAATAATCAATGTTATATAACTGGCAGCTCCTTTACCGGCATCCACTCTAGATCCGACATCCACCAGTTAAACCTTGATATCAAATAATAATCATTATGTCCATGTCGTGAAATTACAACTCTTTAAAATAATATTGTCAAAAAATTTCAAAACGCTTCATTTAACTGTAACCTCATTTTGATCATTAATTAAAAGTAAAAATACTATTAAACAGATAAAATGTGAGGCCAACTAGAAAGAATTGATCGCTTTAATGATTATTAGTCACTAGAAGGTTTAACAACTATTTCATTGCATTCAGGTTTGCGAAGTAATCAATTAAACTTGGACTACAAAAATACTTTAGTGACCAATTTAAATTCTCATTTGAACACTAGGGACCATTAATACAACTAAGTCCGGATGTTGATGTCTGATCTTATTTATTTTTTTATTTCCAAGTAAATGGAATTGAGTTTCAATTAATTGGAATTGTAATATTTGGAAGCGTTTATAAACATTTTAAATTATAAATAGATTGAATCAATGATGGATAAGTGGATAATACTTGTGGGTAGCTAGAAATATGTGAATAAAAACTATCTTTTTTTACAGTTTATAAACATGAGCCAAATATTTTATACATTTAAATAGAAATTGTGTAAATATTATAAACTTGACAACAAATTAAGTTTCTTTTTTCTTTTTCAAAATATCGATTTAACTTCAAAATGGGTGCAACCAATATATAGATCAAGAAGGATAAATTTTTAAAACTCTCATTTGGTCATTTGTCAAACAGAAAACTTTTTGAAAAATGGTGTCTTACGAGGAAATTAATGGACATGTGAATCCAAATCGAGGGTTTTGGAGGATGGGATAAAATAATTCTGAATGTTTTAGTAAAAGAAAAATTAAGTGATTCCTATTAAAGATCTTAAAAAAGTGAGCTTCTCACTCTCAGTATTTTTATTTTATTTTTTGGTAACTTGTAGTCTTTAATATTTCGCAAGAATAGTTTGTTTCAAGACTGAAAAGTCTTGATTAGTTACTATAAGGATATTTAAGAAGTTTATATTGAATATCCCAAGAGTTTTATATGATTTTAAAAGCCGAATGCACCTGAACTTTTTAAGTTTATAAAAACTTTAAAAGTTTAGATTGAACGCATACCCAACTCTATGAAATATGCATCTTCAGATAGGTTGTTTACTTTTTCAACTTCGCATTATAACTTTTCTTTTTTCTTTCTTTCTTTCTACATATGAAGAATGACAATGTACAATAAGAGGTCTAACAAAAGTCAATGTTTGCTAGAAGAAGAAAATTTATATTTTATAATTTGGTTGGGTTTTCTATAACAATCATTATCTTGATCAGAACTAATCTCATCTCGATCAGAACTAATCTACTATCTTGCTCATCGATAAGCTGACAAGTTGCGACTTTGCCACCTCATCGGTGGGGTCTAAAATGTCTGTGCACATCTTGCCACCTTACGGGTGGGTAAGATATCTCCTGCTCTTAATAAGTGGAGTATTTAAATGTTATTCCTTCGGATGGATGAGATCATACTGCAAAAAGATGATGACAGTATTTCGTCAATGAGCCCAACTGATTTGTTATTTTCTGTTGATATTAAAAGGTCACAAATACACAAAATAATTGCAGAATATAAATTGAACACAAGAGATTTTTCGTCCTAAGGCTCGGATGTTCACCCAAATAAGGCTAATCACTAGTTGAGCATACACTGAATTGATTATCGCTCCAATCTACTAGAAACCAGCAAATAATCAATACAAGTATCACAAAAAGATCCACGAAGGACAATGCATTCAAACCTAAACATTTCTCTCAAGAAACGCTCATAATCGATTACCCAAAATAACTAAAGGTTACAGCCCACAACGAGAACAGAAACACCAAAATCATGCCCTAACCAACACTAGATCTCACCAAGAATATCTAGAGAACAAAGATTACAAGCGAAAACCAAATGTTTTCAAAGAGAGAACAGAGAGATCAAGAGCAGAGAAAACCCTAGAATAATCTCGAAATAGTAAAGCAAATGAATAGGTCAAGCTAATAATACAAACAGTCAAAAGCAACCAACGGTCACAGTCATTCCACATGACATCATCTCAGCCTTCGATATAAAATGAAATAGGTTGCGGGGTTGCATTCAATTTGGGCTGGGCTCTTAATTTAATATGGGTTGCATCATAGGGCCAAATATTGGTTTTCAGAATGGGCTATATCATTGGGCCCAAATTGTTAAGCACACAATACTTAACAATCTCCACCTTGCTTGGAAATTTGGGTTTCATAGCAGATTTGAGGTTAACTCTTCCTTTAGTTTAATTTGCTCTATGTACCTACAATAAACACTAATCAGCAATAACATTTAGGAGATTCAAACAATTTCTAAATGTGTACAAAAGAATTATTTTTGTCCCCATGTCTACAGGATTACATTTAGTTGAAACCTTTTCAATTTTCATGATTTCCTTTTTTAAGATATCTCTTATAAAGTGAAACTTAACATCTATATGTTTAGTTCTATCATGAAAAATAGGATTTCCACTAATATGCATAGCAGATTGACTATCAGAAAATATAGAAGCATTATTATAGAAAACCTAATTTCATTCAACAAGTTTTCAGCCAAATACCTTCCTTTACTGCATCAGTGGCTGCAATATATTCAGCATCTGTAGAAAACAAGGCTACAATCTTTTGTGGTTGTGATTTCCAGCTTATGCAAGTATTATTTAAAGTAAAAACATATGCAGAAGTAGATTTCCTATTATCACAGTTACCAACAAACTCTGAATTAATTTAGTCTTTTAGCTTAATTCCAGTTTTATTCTTACTGAACATAAGTCCTAAATTAGAAGTTCATTTTAAGTATCTTAACAACCATTCATGGCTTCCTAATGATATTCACTTGGATTACTCATATATCTACTCAAAACACTTATAGCAAAAGGAAGATCAGGTCTAGTACAAATCATAATATACATGACAGATCCAACAACATTTTCATAAGGAACCTTCTCCATCCTATTCTACTCTATTTCAATTTTAGGACATTTTCTGTTGAAAATTTAAAATGACTGCCAAGAGGTAAAGTAACATCTTTAGCATTTTCCATAGAAAATCTACATAGTATTTTTGAAATATAAGATTGTTGAGTAAGACACATATTATGATTACTTTTATTTCTTCTAGTTTCCATTCCTAGAATCCTTTTAACTTCTCCTAAGTTTTTCGTTTCAAATTCTTGTTTTAATTTTTGCTTGATGAAGTTAATTGCAGTCATGTCACACCCAACAAGTAACATATCATCAACATATAGTAAAAGATAATAATGATCGGGTCCTTCATTGCCCTTATAATAGAAACATGGATCATATTCACTTCTATTGAAATCAAGTCCATTTATAAAAGTATCAAATCTGATATGCCATTGTTTGGGGGCTTGTTTCAAACCATAAAGTGATTTTTGTAAAAGACGCATATTTATCTTTACCTTTTTGTTCAAAACATTTTGGTTGAGTCATATAAATTTTCTCATCCAAATTTTCATGTAGAAAAGCAGTTTTGACATCTAACTGTACTAATTCAAAATCAAATTGAGAAACAATAGAAAGTAAGACCCTTATATAGGTGTATTTGACTTCAGGAGAAAAGATTTCATTATAGTCAATTTCCTTTCTTTGGTTAAAGCTCTTAGTAACTAATTTGACCTTAAATCTTACATTCTCACCTTTTGAATCACCTTCTTTCACATTATAGATCCACTTACAGTCAATAGTTCTTTCCCTTTTTGGTTTATTCACTAAGATCCAAGTCTTATTTTTAACTAATGAAAGCATTTCATCTTTCATAGCCGCAAGCAATAAACTTGCATGTTTTCCCTCAATGGCCTCTTCATAAGAATTTGGCTAATTATCCAAAAAACTCTAGACATTCAAAGTTGTAACAAATTCAGAATTATTATATCTAGATGAAGGCCTTATTTCTCTTCTAACTTTATCCTTTGCAAGATGACACCTAAAGGATTTTTAGGTTGTTCAGGTTCAGGTATATTAGCAAGTTCAGTCTTAGTGTCATTTTCAGGTTCAGTATTTAACTCCTAACCAAGCTTCACCTCAAACTGATCATCATTTCAAAAGTTTAAATCTGTCTAAAAAAGTTCATATTCTAAAACAGTTTTGTTTTGATCAATTTTTGTTGTAGCTATCTCTTTTTATTTAATGTAGGGCATATCTAACTCATTAAAGATGACGTTCCTGCTAATAATGACCTTATAACCCCTTTGAGTTTTTAACAAAACCCTATAGTCCTTAACACCTTCACCATACTCTAAGAAAATACACTTAACAGATCTGGGCTCAAGTTTCCCCTCATTTTGATGTACAGAAGCATCACAACAAAAAAATTTCAATTTAGAATAATCAACAGAGTAACCATTCTAAACTTGATTAGGTGCATCAAATTTTAAGTATTTTGTAGGACACTTATTTATTAGATAGGAGGCAGCTTTAACTGCTTCTCCGCAGAATAATTTTGGTAAGCTCTAACATTTTCTAACAATGTCCTATTCATTCTTTCCACAAGCCCATTGTGTTGTGAAGTATAGGTAACATTCCTATGTCTAATGATCCTATTAGTTTTGCAGAAATTATCAAACCCTTCATTGCAAAATTCAATGTCATTATCAGTTCTAAGTACTTTAACACTTTTATTAACTTGGTTTTCAATAAGAGTTTTCCATTCTATAAAATTTTTGAAGGTATCAGATTTGCTTTTCAAAAGGATGACCCAACTTTTTTTTGAAAAATCATCAATAATGAGTAAGAAGTATTTAAAATCAGGGCAAGTGCATACAGTAGCTGGTCCCCACAGATCAGCATGCAAGTACTTAAGAATAGATTTTGATTTATGAATGCCTCAACAAAATGTAATTTCTTTTGTTTTCCATAGATGCAATGTTCACAAAACGACATTCTTTCTATTATTTCATTTCTCAAAAGACCTTGTTTCTTAAGAATGTACATATTCTTATCACTAATATATCCAAGTCTTTTGTGCCAAAGTTCAGATTTATCAAATTGTGATACTGTAGCAGCAAAAGATTTGTTTTGTAAAGGTGAAACTTTCAAAGTGTAAATCTCATTGGATTTTTCAACATAAATGACATTTGCAAAATCCTTTTGAAGTGTTAGAATACCTTTATTTATGATGGTATTAAAACCTTCATCATTAAGAGTGCCTAAAGAGATTAAATTCCTCTTTAGGTCATGAATGTATCTTATTTTATTCAAAATCAAAACATTCTCATTTTCCAATTTTAAAATAGTTTTACCAATACTTTTTATTTTGCAAGAGAAGTCATTTTCCAATATTATCTGTCCTCCATTTATTTCAAGAAGTGAAAGAATCTTGTGAGGTGTCATATTAAAAGTACACCCAGAATCAAGAATCCATTCAATTTTAGTTGATGATGGACATGTCATATAAACCTGCCCATCAGAAGCTGTACCTTCTTCATAAGCTATAGCAGTTCAACCATCAACTTTATTAACATTTTTCAGTTCATCAATTCTCTTATTACAATCTTTTATAAAATATCCCAATTTCCCACAAAAATAACATTTATTTCCTTAAGCCTTATTGTTATTCTTAGGGTCCATTTGATAGGCTATATTTTCGAATGATATTCTGTATGATTTTTTTTTTTTCAATTTTTTTTTTCATTTTTTGGCAATTGGAACAAATTATAGACCCAATGGTAGAAAATATTATCACTTTAATTAACAATTTTCATGAAAAATGAAGTCAAACGGACACCAAACTTTCAACATTTTCCATGAAAAATTATATCAATTAAACACGATTAATTATAATTCCCAATAAAATAATTTCTAGGAAAATCTTTTCCCTATAAAACATTTTCTTTCCGCCCATTTTCCAACTTTCTATGAAACGGACCTTATTGAATTTGGATTTGCCACTTTTGAAATTTTCAGAAAAGTCTTCATGTTTTCCAAACTTTTTGTTTAAGAGATTATTGTTTCTTTTCGAGAAATTGTTTCCTTTTACATTGTAACCAACTCTATTAGAGGATGTTTTTAACTCACTTTTAAATTCAAGCTCCTTGTTCCTTAAGGAGGAAACAATAATATCAACATCAACACAAGTTCTTCCATATTCAAGGGTATTTTTCAAATATTTATATTTTTCAGGTAAGGATGATAATAATGCTACAATTTTTATTTTTATTTTATCACTGGAAAGAGTTTTACCACTATTGGTGAGATCTTAAGAAAATTTATTAAATCTATCAAGATTAGTTTTGAGATCACAATTGGGATCAAACTTAAAACTGAAAATTTGTTTCCATGGGTAACATTTATTGGGAAGTATCTTAGTTTTGTAAAGAGACTCAAGCTTTGCCCAAATTTCAACTGTAGTCTCAGTCTCTCATACTTCTCTAATGACACTATCAGATAAATGCAGAAAAATTGTGCTCCTTGCAGTTTCACATTGTTCAATTCTTTTATTATTAGGCACTTCTTCCCTCCAAAATTCATCAAGGGCTCTAGCACATCTAAAATGAATTAACATAGCCTTCATTTTCCTACTTCAAAGGGTAAAGTCTCCTTCCCCATTCCAAATGTTAACATCAACTTTGGTACTACTCATTTTAAGAGTTTGAAAACACAGTAAATGCTTAAACAATTATAGAGGCATAACAAAGTATGATGTACCACACACAGAGAATAACATAATCAACTATTGTACACAGACAAAGTGATAGGATGCAAGAAAAAACCTTTTATTTCACGCAAGTGTACACAATTAAAGGATCAGAGAGCCAGATAACAAGATAATACAAAAAATAACCCAAACAACAAAATATACAACTTTCGAAAAATAAAAGCTCAAGTAATCTTGAAGAAACCGTTAATCCCAATCCCCTCAAATTCTAGGGTTTTCGAATGAAACTCTAGACAAAGGAAGATCCAAAGGGTTTCAAGCAAGTGTTCCAAGAAAAACTACAGATCGGAGGAAGATACAGAAATCAAGATTAGAAACTCGTTACCAACATCTCAGATCAGTGGTGTAAAATAGTGAATACTAGAACTATTTTACTTTCTTTGCCAAGAATAAGAAACCAGAACTTTTCCAGAAAAGATCCTTGAAGATCTAAAGTCACGTTCATCGTGAACACCAATAAAAAATTCTATATCAAATTTTTTTTGAAGATCAGAGTACTCTGATACCACTATTGGTATTAGCAGGACCGAAATACACAAAACAATTGTAGAATATAGATTGAACACAAGAGACTTTTCGTCCTAAGGCTCAGATGTTCACCCAAATAGGGCTAATCACCCGTTGAGCATATATCGAAGTGATTATCGCTCCAGTCCACTAAAAACCAGCAAATAATCAATACAAGTATCACAATAAAAAAAGATCCACGAAGAATAATGCCCTCAAACCCAAATATTTCTCTCAAGAAACCCACAAAGTCGATTATGCAAACTAACCGAAGGTTACTGCCCTCAACAAGAACAAAATCACCAAAATCATGCCCTAACCAACACTAGATCTCACCAAGAACATCTAGAGAACAAAGATTACATGCGAAAATCAAAGGTTTCCAAAGAGAGAACATAGAGAGCAAGAGAAGAGAAAGTCCTAGAATAATCTTGAGGCAGTGAAGCAAATGAACAGATCAAGCCAATAATACAAACAGTCAGAAGCATCCAACGGTCACAACCATTCCACATGACATAATCTCAGCCTTCAAAATAAAATGAAATGGGTTGCTGGGTTGCATTCAGTTTGAACTGGACTCTTCATTTAATATGGGTTGCATCATAGGGCCAAAGATTGGTTTTCAGAATGGGCTACATCTTTGGGCCCAAATTGTTAAGCACCCAATACTTAACATTTTCATTTTTCATTCTTTTGTCATTGCATCTGTTTTTTGAAAAGATCCAAATTCGGATGTGCACTGCAGCAGATAAGATTAAGCCTTAAAGGATACCCTTACGTGCTCCTTTAAATGTTTCCGAACTCGGTTTCATGACAACGTTGTCGACTAGTGCGATACCATATAATACGGTATACCAATTACACATTTATAGTTATTTTCTCAATTTGCTCCAAACCACCCATTACGGGCAAGACAGACAGCTGGCCCGCGCTTGTGCAAAAATAAAGAACATGACAAGAAAGATACCTACTTGCTTGATCACACCAATCCATAGAATATAACAGCATGACAACATCATTACTTTTATTTATTCTCTACTTCTCACTAGTAGTGATTAATTGACAGAAGAAAGATATGGAATAATCTTATCGAGTTCTTATTGCTATGTTAAACAAAAGCCTACATACTACGGCAGCAATTTTACATCTCCAGTTAAACCAATTGATGCAAACTAAGATAAAATGCATAAGGATTATTTATGTTGAACACAACACAAGAAAGTAATATGAAGATAGCTTCGATTATTATACGAGTTTTTACAACGAGAATCACTCATACAAGACACCAAATGCTCTTAGTATTTGATTGCTCAAGTTCGGTGGAAATGGTTGGAGAGGAATTATTTATAGCAATAATAAGGATACCGACATTTAACAATTTCAGAGTTGTGAGAGAAGATCGACAGCATGTTGCCGGGGAATGCACATGGCCTCCAGAGGTGTAGCCTTCTGCATAGTAACTTTGGAATTATAGTTCATTTTCATGTTGTCACTTTCTACGTTTTCCCACTCGAAACACTGAACAAATGCACCTATTGCCAACGAAACTGTTCGCAAACCCATACCGGCTCCTGGGCAGGCTCTCCTCCCCATTCCAAAAGGCACAAATTTGAAGCCTTCTCTTTCCACTTCTATTGCCTCAAATCTCTCTGGCTTGAATTGTTCGGGCTCGTCCCACACCTTTGGATCCCTGTGCATGGCCCAGGCATTCACCAACAAGATTGTGTCTTTAGGAATTCTGTACCCCCCTAAACTGCAATCTTCCGATGAACAGTGAGGTAAAAGCAGTGGCACTGGAGAGTAGAGTCTTAGTGTCTCATTTACAACACAACGCAAAAATGGAAGTTTAGCAAGATCAGAGTCATTTAACAAGTGCCCATGTCCAACATTAGTGTCAATCTCTTTTCTTAGCCTATGTAATGCCTCTGGGTGATCTAAGAGTAGTGACATAGCCCATTCTATAGCAGCTGCTGAGGTCTCTGTTCCTGCCACAAACAGTACCTAGACAATAGGAGGTACTTCTGTTAGCCAAATTATTAGCCAAATCTGATTATGATGTCAACCCCTTCTAGTTATTATTTATGAAACATATCCAGTTACTCAAGAAAAGCAAAATGCTGCCTCAAATTTTGTAATATCAACCACCAGAAGGGGATAACCTTTATTTCACACAGGACTCCGACCTTAAGAAACTTGATTCCTATTCAAGGCAGAATCAGCAGAAGTCACCTTACTTAAAATGGGAATTACTGTTTGGACATCAATCCTAAATGGAGGTCTAGGTTGTTACTTGTTATGACTCTAATTGAGTCTCATGTCATTGAGTTAAAGCTCAACTTGTAGGACTATAAAGGCTTGAACTACCTTTTAAATTTAATTTAAGGGGTTGTAAAATATTATCTTTTCATAAAACATTTGTACATAATGATATGCTGATATGACCCAAAAATATCCCACTTTGCTTGTGAAAAGTATGCTGATGGGACCGTAGACTTAATGGAAGATATCTGATAAAAGACTAGGTAACAAAAAACACAAGTTAAAAAATTAATTACTTACCAATATAACGCTTTTGATAACATCATCGGAGTATAAATCAGGTTCCGATTCTTGAGCAGACAACAGAGTTTCAATCAAAGTGTTCTTCTCCCTTGTGGAACCAGAAAACGTAATACCATTCCCTTTGACCTCATCTATCAAAATCTTAATATAATCGTCCCTCTTTCTATGAAGTGATATAAGAGTTTTCTCCAGGCCTTTGTAACCAACCAACCTCAATACAGGAAAAAAATCACACACACTAAGTGACAGACTTGAAAATAAAATCCCCCTGATTTCTTGGACTATCTGCTTTCCAACTTCAGTTCCAACTTCTTCCTCTTCAACACAGCATTTTCCAGCAATAACTCTCATCATAACATTGAAACCAAAAGTAGAAACCAAATAATTCAAATCAACTCTTTGAGTTCCGTTCTTTGAGCTTTTAAACAATACGCGAAGAAGGGATTGTATTCCTTCTTCACGTATTTTTGCAGACTTTTGGAGGCTATGTGAAGAGAAAAGTTCAACGACAGTTAGTCGGCGGAGGGTCCTCCAGAAATGGCCATAAGGCGACCATGCCAAGGTGACATAGTTGTATGTCAGCAGGTCACCAGCCATGCACCGAGGCCGATTGGCAAATACTACGTCATTTTTTGTGAAGCATTCTTCTATGGCAGATGGAGAAGATACCACAACGAACGATCTGCACCCTAACCTGACAGAAAAAATGGGACCGTATCGGGATGATAGTGCAGCTAGTGATTGATAGAGGGAATTCGTGATAAGGTGAAGGTGGCCAACTATTGGAAGTGCTAGTGGACTTGGTGGTGACTTTTGGTGGGGATTGAATAGTAAGTATTTCAATATCATGTAGAAAACTAAAGGTACGAGAAGATAATACTTTAGGTTCTCCATGGCAAAACAGAAGAATTCTAGTGATTCAGCTGTGACTTTATATGGCTACAAACATGATCACATTGACAAAGACTTGTGATAAATTTGAATAAGATAGAATATGAATAGGTCCTAAAATTTGTGCGAAATTTTTAGAGGCCCTTGTTTTATTGTCAAAGTAACCAGTCTACACCACGAATTTGGATTCGTAATTTGAATACAATAAGATATAAGTATGTAGATACAACTTTTTTGAAAAAATTAGAATATATGGTGTGTGTGTGTGTGTAAATGATTTTATTAATGTAAAAAAATTTAAAAAGAAGCACGGTAATAAAAATAATATAAAATATTAAAGAATTTTACCTTGATATGAATTGTCTCAATTTCATTTCTTCGATATCACCAACATCATCTTCTTCATTATCGTTAAAAATAACACTCTCCAACTTTGACTCCAAGCCACCCAACACCAAACGTATCAATTGAGTCTCATGCAATGTCTCACATTTTGAATTCTTCTTTTGAATAGAGATTTAATAATATTATGTATTTTCAACAATAAGCTATATATTTGTTAATTATTAACACGGTTTTACATTTATTAAAAATTTAATACTATTGTGCATTTTCAATAAAAAAAAAAAAACTCTACTTAAAACTCTAATTGTGTATTTTCAATAAATATTTTTATATGTTAAATATAATAATAATAGTTATCTATCAAGTAATTTTTTTTTAGTTAATCTATAGCCAATAGTAATAAATTTTAAAAGAGTTTAAAACTAATAAAACCCTTCTTCACGTGTCCTAACATATATGATACGTATCGAAAATAATTAAAAAATACTATCTATGTATTGTAAATTTAAAAAATATAAAAGACATAACATAAATAAAATAAAAAAAACATGTATACATTACGTATCAGAGCATATAATAAGTTTACAAGTTTATGTGCTTTTTATGTGTATACATAAAATTTTCCATTTAGAAAACCTCTTCTTCACTTCAAATCTGAATTTTATTCTTATACGACTTCTTCCCACAGCTTCATCTTCTTCTTCAACCACCAATTCCTGCCTGCACCATCCACCCTTGCCCATTTCAACTTTTCCCTTTCACCTTTCTATTAGCTTTTTTGAAGTAGTTAATGAAATTATCAGATTCACAAGATGCAAGATAAAAGCATTCTAATAAAATGCTCCACTTGAGGCACATGCATCAGATTTGTATTTGATTTTCCCAATTTCCAAAAATAATAAATATCCAACCCTGCACGGAAAACAGAAAAAATTATCAAGAAGACAATCAGGCAATTAAAATAAAACTTGAAAAAACCTGAAAAATACAGTCCAAATTTTCGGGGTCTCATATATGCTTAAGAAAGCTTGTTTGCTTGGCTAGCTAGGGTCAATGTGACCCTCGCCATCGAAGGGCGCCATGTGGCTGCTTGGCTAAGGCCAATATGGCCCTGGCCATATAGCAGCTCTCTTCATAATATAATCATGTCCACCATGTAATCTGTAATTCATGAAAACGACAAAAGCCTACATAGTACAAATTAGACATAGACAACACGCAGGTGAAAGCGCCAAATATGTAACGTGCTAAATCTTCTATTTTAGCTTCCGTTTGATTCTCACTATTAAAAAATTCATTTTTTTTCAACTCATTTTCAATCGTACTTTTTAAAAATAATATATTTTACACGTAAATTAATTTTTTTTCAATTTTTCAATTATACATTCTCAAAACATTCACTATTATAAAACTTATTTTGATTAAATAATGGACATCAAATAGGGGCTTAATTTTATGGCATTTGAATATCGGGTTAGAATTTGTTTGGACACCGAAGTTATATTTGTATTCTATTTTGGTCCTCGAATTAACAGTCTTGCTATACGTACGTTTGACATTGTTGGGAGTTATCAACTTTTATATATTGATTTTAACAAAACTTTAAGTAATCATTGGCAAAGATTTTGACACGTGACATAGTATCTACCTTAATGTACATTTTGAATGTTCAACTAACATTATTGTCGAATTAATATCCTAACAAATTGTAGTAGATCATCCAGTTTCTTATCTTTTTAGTCAATCGAAAGAATATTAAATCACAGCAAGAAAATCATCCTTAAATAAAATTTGATGTAAAAAAAAAAAAAAAAAAGCTAGTTTGCATAATTAAAAGTGAGATTCTTTTGTTTTTCTTTGCCCAATTTGCCCTCAGACAATTGATATATGTGATTTCTATACCTATCCTGTCCATCAAAAGTGAATATTTAGTTGTCGATTTGATTAAGTTTCTACTTAAGCAGATTAAAAATCAATTCTTGTAGGAAAAACTTGAGTTTGGATGGTTCTTGGTCAAAAAAGGTGAAAATCGGTCGAAGAGGGATGAAAAAGAAAGAGCTACAAAGTTCATGAACTAAATTACAGATATTTAGAAGTTAATTTCGGTCGAGGAATAATGATTGAAGATTACATGGACTCAATTAGATGAATTTAAAAGAAAAAGGACCAAAATTTCATATGAAAAGAACTCAAATTGGACGATGAAATGAAAAAAAAAATGCTATTTGGGGAGATTCATGGGCTAATATCCCTAATTTCATACAAAGGATTGTTGAACTACGCATTAAATCATTTAGAAAAAATATCTATTTGTGATATGTGTTATTTTGAAAATTATGCTTGTGAATTTTCAAAATACTTTTACATATGTCCTATGGAAAAATGAATAGATTTAACTGAAAAGTTTATCAGAAAACTACCAGAACCATTTAACCATGAGGTAATAGAACTTTTTGATAATGCTATTGCTAGACAAAAAGATCACGTGGATCCAAGAACCAATTTACAAATTGAGGTATCACTTGGATTAGCAATTACACTTACTAGAAACCTTCTTGCAGATAAATGTAAAGAAATTGTTTTAGTAAGAGACAGTAGGGAAGCAGTTGCCAAAAATCTCAGACTTTGTTGTGTTAAATATCTCAACAGAATTCTAGGACAGTATGGATGCTTACCATCTAAAGAACATAAAAAGAAAAGAAAATTTTCCAAAAAGAAAAAAAAAATATGTTTTTAAGAAGTATAAACAACCTTATAAGCAAAAAAAATTTCAAAAAGAGAATTTTTTTCAAAAAATTACCGCCGGGGGGGGGGGGGGGGGGGGGGGGGGGGGGGGGGGGGGGAGAGAAGAGAGAAGACAAAAAGAAATTTTGCTCACAAAAGAAGAAATATTGCAGATGTTGGCTCTACAATGAATCTGGACATTACGCAAAATGAATGCCCAACAAGACTAGGAAATGAAAAAAGGATAAAACTTCTTGACACTTTCAAACAAAAAGGATTCTACATAGTAGAAGATCCTAGTGATACGGAATCCCTGTAATACTTAACAACTGATACTGAATCTTAAACAATCAGATACAGAATCCTCAGGATATGAGTAATAAAAATATTACTAATCCTAACTCTATGTATATTCCTATTAAACTTAGCTTTGAAGGATATAGAAAGTTTACAATCCATGCTTATGTAGATACTGGAGCATCAGTATGTATAGCAAGTAAATGGATTATTCCAAAACAATTTTGGGTTTTATCTGAAAGAATCTTAAATCTTAAAACATTGTAGATAAATCTGAAGTTAAAACATCCAAAGTAATTAAGGGATTAGACATTGAGATTAGTGATTACCACAAATCACAATGGAAAACCTTTTACTTTAAAATACCTACAGTTTACCAGCTTGAAACTGGTATAGATTTTATGATTGGAAATAACTTTTGCCAGTTATACCATCATTTCATAGAAGAAATTGAATCTATAAGTTTTACTCTTAGTAGTAAAAGATTATGGATTCCAAAACAAAGAAAAGCGGTATCTATGAATGTTTTCCAAGAAAAATTCCTCGAAACAATAAAAATTGATAAAGGAAGGAAAATATTCAAACCCCTTCAAGGTGAAAATATTGCTCAAAAGAGGAATATCTTCATTACTTCTTAGGAAGGAATCATTCCTTCTTAGGAAGGAAATAATTTCAAAATAAACCCTCAAAGAGAAAAGATTTTGGAACTATGTGAAGAATGCTGCTCAAAAAAATCCTTTAGATCCAAAAAAGAATAAATGAAATATGACTACAACTATTGAGTTACTTGATGAATTCAAAACATCTATTGTTCGAGCAAAAGCTATGGCTTACAACCTTAAAGATAGAGAAGAATTCTCGGTACAAATCAAAGAATTGCTTGAATTATAGGTCATAGAACTTAGTAAATCACAATTTTCTTCACCTGCTTTTATGGTTAGGAAAAAAAGCTGAAAAAAAGATGTGGAAAGGCTAGAATGGTAGTGGACTATTCTCAGCTTAACAAAGTTACTAAGACTGATGGATATTTGATTCCAAATATGCTAAGTCTTTTACAGTTAATCAAAGGAAAGAAAATCTTTTCATCTTTTGATTGCAAATTTGGATTTTGGCAAATAATACTTGACCAAGAATGTAGACATCTTATATCGTTTAGTTGTCGTCAAGGACACCACCAATGAAAGGTAGTACCATTTGGCTTAAAGCAAGCCCCCAAGTATTTTTCAGAGACATATGGACAATATTTTCAAGTTTCATAATAAATATTGTTGTATATATATTGACGACATCTTAGTATTTTCAGATACTGAAGATGATCATGAATCGCATGCTATATATGTTTTACAAGAATCATACAAAGTAGGAATTGAGCTTTCCAAAAGAAAACAAAATTATTTAAAGAAAAAATTGGATACCTTGGATTGGATATGACCTATGGTTATAAACAATTAAAGCCTCATATCCTTATTCATATTCAAGAATTTCTAAATGAAATTTTAGATCAAAAATAGTTGATGAGATTTCTTGGATGTCTCACTTATGCAGAATCTTTTGTCAAAGATTTGGCAAAAATGAGAGCACCACTTCAGAAGAAGCTCAAAAAAGATTTTAGATGGGATTGGACACAAACGATACTCTTTATGTTCAAAAGATTAAATCTAAAATCAAGAATTTACCATCATTATATCATCCAAAAATAGGTGATTAAATGATAGTTGAAACTGATACATCCCAAGAATATTGGGGAGTAATTTTAAAAGCTTTTGATCAAAACGATCAACAAGAAAAGTTATGTTGTTATGCTTGAGGAACTTTTTCAAGAGTAGAAAAGAATTACCACATAAATGAAAAATAAATTTTAGCTATGAAAAAGGCTATTACAAAATTTAGACTATATATCATTTCTGATAAATTTATTGTTAGAACTGATTCAAGTACTTGTAACTCATTTCTAAAAAATCAGGTACATCCAGATTACAAAAAAAGAAGACTTGTCTGATGGCAAATGTGGTTTAGTCACTATAATTTCAACATTGAAATCATAAAAGGAAAGAATAATTCTTTAGCTGGTGCGTTAACTAGAGAATTTGCCATTTGTTGGTAAAAATGACAGACATCCAGGACCAAATTGAAGATTTGGACATACAGATTGAGATTGAAGAAATGGAGATCTCAACAAGACTGCAAAAGTTACAAATTTTGAAGAAGAAGTTAGCTAAAATTCTCAGACAAAAAATAGCATCAACTTCTGTTTCAATGGGGGAGGATGATAACTCTTAAAAACAACCCCAAACAGAATGAATTGAAAGTAGCAAGACTACTGGAAATGAAAATACAGTATTAGGAAAAATTCCAAAAATCAAATGTAGCTAGACTACAGAGGAGATAAAGATAAATGAGCATAGTCAAGTTGAGTGTTATCATGAACAAAAGGGTATTCAAGATCCAAAAGGAAGAGTCAATGGTCAAAGAACCAAAAATTCAAATAAAGACATGAGAGCATCTTAAGCCTCAATGTTCGAAAGAACAAAAGGAAATTCAAATTCCGACAACTGAAATTAAAACTCAAGAGAATTTGTGTACTCTTGAAAAGAAAAAAAAAAACTTTTTGGGTCTGATGACAAAAGAAGTTCAGAAAATTCACCATTTGTTGGTGTTGGAACTTTAATTGCAGGCACAAAAGTTTATGTAATCCTTGATGGTCCAGCCAAAGGCTTCTATACAAACTGGCCACAAGTTGAACCACTTGTGAAAAATAAACCTTACAGACACATGAGCTTTAAAACCCATACAGAAGCCCAAAAAGCTTTCTCAGATCATCATGAAGCCAAAGGCATGAGCCCAATGCCTTACAAACAATTATTTGACAACATAAATTTGAGACCAAATTATTGTTAACAAGACATCAAGGCAAGACCCAGAATTCCAATACCTCTTTTCAGACCACCAAGTGAAAACCAGAGACTCAGAATGATATCTTACAAAGATATAGCTCAGTCCAGTGTAGAAAAAAATCCCAGAAAAGTTCAAAACAATTGGGAAAAAGCCAAAACAACCTGAAATTCCATTTTTTTTTTGCAGGAATTAGGTTCTAAGATTTCATACAACTTGAGGAAGAAGCCAGAACAGTTGGAGCTTCTACACCAAAGAAAGAATGCTATTTTGGCACAATAGAAAAGAAATTTGGACAGTTTATCCTCTCTGAAGGAGCTGATTCTACAATGGTCTAGATATCATTTCATTGCAAATTAATCAAGATGATAATCCTCAGTCAAAACTTTGAAGAAATCAAACTCATTGACAGCAAATTATTAAAAACTTTAAAGGATTTTAAGAAATTTGTTATTAAGGAGCAAAATTTACAGATGAACTTAAAATTCAACAGTACAATCCCTTCTTGGGATGAGAACAATGTTACTTTAAAAGGATACCACCATATCCAAATAAAGACCATTCCAAAAATCATCTTGGATAGACCAATTGAGGGACAACCGGAATGTGTAAACGAACAAACCATGGAAGAATGGAGAAGCTTATCCTACCAAAGGATTTTGACAGGATTAAGATTCTTTAATGGTGAATCAAAGATAAAAATTAATCATTTTTTAGATTTTATCTTGGTTACCAGTAAGACAAGTTCAACAATTAGTATTGAAGAAATTGGAAAACTTTGTAAATTTGAAAGAATATTTTACAATGTTCCAAAAACTCCATCATACTACAGAGGACAACTGTGTAAAGCACTTAAGTCCAGCCTCGGAAATGATCACGCTTGTCAATGGTGTGAGAAAACGACAGAAGAAAAATCTAAAGAAATCTCTACATCAGAAGAATCTGGCAGCAGTAATAGTGCTTAAGGGCACTTGCAAATAAAAATTTTAATAAAGAAGGAGTCTACTTTTGGAAAAGCAAAAAGGACACCATGTGACCGACAAATACTTTTGCTTTAAAAAAGTAAAGGAAGGAAAGATAAACACTAGACCCAATCAAGAGAAAGAAGAATCTTTCAAGATGACTATAAAAGAAGACTTCAAGGAAGAAGAGGAGGATGAGAAATTTTTGAGAGAATTTTTTTTCTTGTTTTCTTGATTTCTTTAATGTACTCTCGAGGCTAAACCTCAAAGACAGAGGATCCATACTGGATCTTACTTGTAATTAAATAAGTCAAGAGTGTTTTGTTTTTATACCTTCTTTAGATAAATCCATGTTTTTCTAAACATGCCTTCCAACTTTTTATTTTGTGTTACAAATCCTCGTACGGATCTATACAGAACCAGGGATGCCAGAGTATCGCTAGGCAAGAGGCTATAAGGAAAACTAGTCTAAAAGGTTCAACATAGTGAGGCAAGAACAATATACCAGTCAAAAGAAGAAGAATGATCATCCAATTTATACAAACAGTATGAAGGTTTAAATCTGTAGAAATTTTTGATATATTTAAATTACATGTATACCAGATGGATTCCCTATCTACACTTTACATACATTTACATTCCGCATCACAAGCCCTAAAAATTGGTATCAGAGCTGTGTTACAATTATGATTAATGAAACACATTGCTCAGAATGCACACAATACATACTTATATTCACTTCTGAATATCAAATATATGAATACCACGAAGAAAAAGTTATAAAGATGCAATATTTGCTAATGTACATTGTAGCTCTATGGATAGACTAAAAAAAAGAAAATTGATACTTTGAATGAGTATAACAAGACTGTTAAAAATTTCATTTTACATTATGTTAATATACATCATCATAATGAATAGTACATATCAGACAATTTGCAGAACTCGTAATACTTATATTCTTGTATTTACTTTTGAATATGAGATCCATAGGTATCATGAAGACATATATAAATATCATTTTTGTTATATACCATAATTGGCCAAAGTAGTAGTACTCTAGCCATGATAAAAGAAAAAAGTAGTAGTAATCTGAGACATTATTATGAAACAGTCAAAAACTTTATCATACATTATGTTAATTGTCATTATCATTAATTATGGAGGTTGAAAGACATAATAATGATAATACGGAAGAAAATGATGAGATCTGTGAACAGATTGAATCACAAGGAAATTTCTCAAAAGAAATTTTGATTTCTGACAAGAAACTTTCCAAGATTTGTAAGACAACTTATTATAGAACCAAGGGATATCTTTGATCAACCAGGATTTATAGAAAGATTTTACAATAGAAACATAAATGTATATTATGGAGTTTCTCAAAAGGAATTTGACATACATGTACAACATACTTATGGTAAAATAGGATTTTCTTTACTTACCAAACAAGACATAAATAAAGCCAAACAAAAGGTGGATCTTGATAACAACAAGAACCTTTTTTGGCTAACCATAGGAGCTCTTTGAATCCAAATTCGAAGCATCTTATTTGACAAAATCTATCAGCCCATTTTCATGAGTTTGATTGATGAAAGAATACAGAATCTTACTAAAGGATGCCTAGGATCCCTTAAATGGAATTTAACATGTGGAAAATTGTTATTTACAGTTTATCCCAGACTTTCAGTCAGCTTACATGACTAAAACTTTGATGGAATTCTATCCTTCGTACACAAGTATGGAATAACAGATTTAGTCAAAGTCAACAACGTACCTTTTTCAATTTCATATCTTATAAGTTATGCAATACATAACCAGCATAATATGACAATTGTTAAAGAACCAAATGAATAAAGATTTATCCTTTATTTTCTGATTACCTTGAAAACAAGGAGACATAATTTGAATGGTTAGTACAACCATCCAGAAAATCTTTGGAAATTAATTTTAATGAACAAAGAACACTCATTAAGGAACAAAGACCACTTCTTACTAGAAGTTTGTCTTTTAATATAAAACCTCTTCCAGTAAGATGGAAAGATGATCTTGAGATAGAAACTAGCCAAAGTAGGCAATTAAAACAACTTAGTGACACAGTTAATAAAATGGTTGAAACCATTTATGGAGCTGTTTAGGAAGAAGAATAGATATGTATCTACCGGATATATTAAAAGAAATAAGTAATATAAGAAAAGACATTGAAGAGATTAAGAAAATCCTTAAGACATCTCAAGAGAAAAATGAGAAAGCCATGGAAAAACACTTTGCTTTTATAGCAGGAGTAAAAACCCATGAGGATCACTTCAATAAGAAATCTTCTAAAACAACATTAGGGATTTTTGAAAGGAAGGGACAATTCACTCAAGAAACAATCGAAAATCAAAATGATATTCTAAAGGAAAATTTGACATTAACTTTTTGAGTTAAATGGAAAACTTCAGGAAAAATTTTGAAAATATTTATGAGGCTAGTCAAGATCTAGGACTCTTAAATGTTCTTTCTTTTGAAGACACGGATTGGATAAAATTGTATCCATTGTTAAAAAATATTAACATAGGAAACAATGAAACCATTATGACCATCAAGTTTGATGATGAGGAATTACAATGCTCTGAGATCGAGACTAGAAGTAAACCACTCTCAGAACACGAAAGTGAAGATGTCATAATCCATGAAAGATTCTTTGCAAATAGTGAATCTGGTGGAATTGAGTTAAGAGAACCAAACCCCAATGAAATTAAAAGAGAAGAAGAAGACCCAGCTTCTATTTCTAACAATTCTCAAGGAGATGGAAAAAGGATTATAGGAGTTGATAATCCTAGACCATATCCAACTAATTTGGAAAATCAGAATTTTCTTGTTTCTGATTTTATTCCCAAAAAGGCCAACCAACATGTTACAATTCTTGATCTAGATTGTACTTTGGAGCCGACAAACTCATTGATGCTTGTTATAGCCATTTAATGATTGCCATGATTGTCAATAAAGAAATAATTAGAAGTGAAACTAATTCTTGGAATTATGTTTTAGCTAGTACAATGGGAAACACGAGGTGCTTTTTAAATACTAAGCAATTTTCGGGGCTTGTGATGCGGAATGTAAATGTATGTAAAGTGTAGACAGGGAATCCAACTTTGTATACATGTAATTTAAATATATCAAAAATTTCTGCAGATTTAAACCTTCTTATTGTTTGTATAAATTGGATGGTCCTTCTTCCTCTTTTGTCTGGTATACTGTTATTGCCTCACTATGGTGAACCTTTTAGACTAGTTTCCCTTATGGCCTCTTTCCTGGCGGTACTCCGATGTCCCTGGTTCTGTATTCTTTCATCAATCAAGCTCATGGAAATGGGTTGATAGATTTTGTTAGATAAGGTGCTTCGAATTTGGATTCGAATAACTCCTATGGTTACCCAAAAAATGTTCTTGTTGTTATCAAGATCCACCTTTTGTTTGGCTTTATTTATGTCTTGTTTGGTAAGTAAAGAAATTCTTATTTTACCATAAGTATGTTGTACATGTATGACAAATTCCTTTTGAGAAACTCTATAATATACATTTCTATTTCTATTGTAAAATCTTTCTATAAATCCTGGTTGATCAAAGATCTCCATTGGTTTTATAGTAAGTTTTGTTTTACAAGTCTTGGCAAGTTTCTTGTCAGAAATCAAAATTTCTTTTGAAAAATTTCCTTGTGATTCAATCTGTTTACAGATCTCATCATTTTCTTCCGTACTATCATTATTATGTCTTTCAACCTCCATAATTAATGATAATGACAATTAACATAATGTATGATAAAGTTTTTGACTGTTTCATAATAATCTCTTAGATTACTACTACTTTTTTCTTTTATCATGGCTAGAGTACTACTACTTTGGCCAATTATGGTATATAACAAATGATATTTATATCTGTCTTCACGATACCTATGGATCTCATATTCAAAAGTAAATACAAGAATATAAGTATTACAAGTTTTGCAAATTGTGTGATCTGTACTATTCATTATGATGATGTATATTAACATAATGTAAAATGAAAATTTTAACAATCTTGTTATACTCATTCAAAGTATCAATTTTCTTTTGTTTTAGTCTAGCTATAGAGCTACAATGTACAATAGCAAATGATGCATCTTTATAACTTTCTTCATAGTATTCATGTATTTGATATTCAAAAGTGAATATAAGTATGTATTGTGTGCATTCTGAGCAATGTATTTCACTAATCATAACTGTAACATAGCTCTGATACCAATTTTCGGGGCTTGTGATGCGGAATGTAAATGTATGTAAAGTGTAGACAGGGAATCCAACTGGTATACATGTAATTTAAATATATCAAAAATTTCTGCAGATTTAAACATTCTTAATGTTTGTTTAAATTGGATGGTCATTCTTCCTCTTTTGTCTGGTATACTATTCTCACCTCACTATGGTGAACCTTTTAGACTAGTTTTCCTTATGGCCTCCTGCCTAGCAGTACTCCAGCGTCCCTAGTGCTGTATAGATTCGTACGATGATTTGTAACCCAAGATAAGAAGTTGGAAGGCATGTTTAGAAAAACATGGATTTATTTAAAGAAGGTATAAGAGCAAAACACTCTTGATTTGAGGTTTAGCCTCGAGATAACATTAAAGAAATCAAGAAAACAAGAAATTTTTTTCTCTTCAAAAATTTATCATCCTCCTCTTCTTCCTTGAAGTCTTCTTTTATAGCCATCTTGAAAGATTCTTCTTTTTCCTGATTGGGCCAAGTCTTTGTCTGTCATTCCTTTACTTTTTTAAAGCAAAAGTATTTGTCGGTCACATGGCATCCTTTTTGCTTTTCCAAAAGTAGATTCCTTCTTTATTAAAGTTTTTGTCTGCAAGTGCCCTTAAGCACTGTTACTGCTGCCAGATTCTTCCAATGTAGAGATTTCTTCAAAGTTTTGACAGAGGATTATCATCTTAATTAATCTGCAATGAAATGTTGTCTAGACCATTGTAGGATCAACTCCTTCAAAGAAGATAAACAGTCCAAATTTCTTTTCTATTATGCCAAAATAGCCTTCTTTCTTTGGTGTAGAAGCTCCAACTGTTCTAGCTTCTTCCTCAAGTTGTATGAAATCTTGGAACCTAATTCCTACAAAACAAAAAATGGAATTTCAAGTTGTTTTGACTTTTTCCCAATTGTTTTGAACCTTTCTGGGATTTTGTTTTTGGACTGGATTGAGCCATATCTTTGTAAGATATCATTCTGAGTCTCTGGTTTTCACTTGGTGGTTTTTAAAGAGGTATAGGAATTCTGGGTCTTGCCTTGATGTCTTGTTGACAATAATTTGGTCTCAAATTTATGTTGGTAAAGAGTTGTTTGTAAGGCATTGGGCTCGTGCCTTTGACTTCATGATGGTCTGAGAAAGCTTTTTAGGCTTCTATATAGGTTTTAAAGCTCTTGTGTTTGTAAGGTTTATTTTTCACAAGTGGTTCAACTTGTGGATAATTTGTATAGAAACCTTTGGCTGGATCATGAAAGATTACATAAACTTTTGTACCTGCAATTGAAGTTCCAACACCAACAAGTGGTGGATTTTCTGAACTTCTTTCGTCATTAGACCAAAAAAGTTTTCTTTTCTTTTCAAGAGTACACAATTCTCTTGAGTTTTAATTTCAGTTGTCGCAATTTGAATTTCCTTTTGTTCTATCGAACATTGAGGCTTAAGATGCTCTCCTGTCTTTATTTGAGTTTTTGGTTCTTTGACCATTGGCTATTTTCCTTTTGGATCTTGAATACCCTTTGTTCGAGAACACTCAACTTGACTATGCTCATTTGTCTTTATCTTTTCTGTAGTCTTGCTACATTCCATTTTCAGAATTTTTTCCAAAACTGGATTTTCATTTCCAGTAGTCTTGCTATTTGCAATTCCTTCTGTTTGGGGTTATTTTTTAGAGTTATCATCCTCCTCCGTTGAAACAGAAGTTGATGCTATTTTTTGTCTGAGAAGTTTAGATAACTTCTTCTTCAAAATTTGTAACTTTTGCTATCTTGTTGAAATCTCAATTTCTTCAATCTCAATCTGTATGTCCAAATCTTCAATTTGGTCCTATATGTCTGTCATTTTTACTTGCAAAGAGCAAATTCTCTAGTTAACGCATCAACTAAAGAATTATTCTTTCCTTTTTTTGATTTCAATGTTGAAATCATAGTGACTAAACCACATTTGCCATCGGACAAGTTTTCCTTGTTCGTAATCTGAATGTACCCGATTTTTCAGAAATGAGTTACAAGTACTTGAATCAGTTCTAACAATAAATTTATCAGAAATGATATATAGTCTAAATTTTGTAATAGTTTTTTTCATAGCTAAAATTTCTTTTTCATTTATGTGGTAATTCTTTTCTGCTCCTGAAAAAAGTTCCTGAAGCATAACAACATAACTTTTCTTGTTGATCGTTTTGATCAAAAGCTTTAAAATTTCTCCCCAATATTCTTGGGATGCATCAGTTTCAACTATCATTTTATCAACTATTTTTGGATGATATAATGATGGTAAATTCTTGATTTTAGATTCAATCTTTTGAACATAAAGAGTATCTTCTTTTGTCCAATTCCATCCAAAATATTTTTTGAGCTTCTTTTGAAGTGGTGCTCTCATTTTTGTCAAATCTTTAATAAAAGATTCTGCATAAGTGAGACATCCAAGAAATCTCATCAACTTTTTTGATCTAAAATTTCATTTGGAAATTCTTGAATATGAATAAGGATATGAGACTTTAATTGTTTATAACCATAGGCTATATCCAATCCAAGGTTTCCAATTTTTTCTTTAAATAATTCTATTTTCTTTTTGGAAAGCACAATTTCTGCTTTGCATGATTCCTGTAAAATATTTATAACATACAATTCATGATCATCTTCAGTACCTGAAAATACTAAGATGTCGTCAATATATACACAACAATATTTATTATGAAACCTGAAAATATTGTCCATATGTCTCTGAAAAATACCTGGGGCTTGCTTTAAGTCAAATGGTACTACCTTTCATTGGTAGTGTCCCTGAAGACAACTAAACGATGTAAGATGTCTACATTCTTGGTCAAGTATTACTTGCCAAAATCCAAATTTGCAATCAAAAGATGAAAAGATTTTCTTTCCTTTGATTAACTGTAAAAGATTTTGTATATTTAGAATCAAATATCCATCAGTCTTAGTAACTTTGTTAAGCTGAGAATAGTCCACTACCATTCTAGCCTTTCCACGTCTTTTTTCAACTTCTTTCCTAACAATAAAAGCAGGTGAAGAAAATTGTGATTTACTAGGTTCTATGACCTGTAATTCAAGCAATTCTTTGATTTGTACTGAGAATTCTTCTCTGTCTTTAGGGCTGTAAGCCATAGCTTTTGCTCTAACAATAGATGTTTTGAATTCATCAAGTAACTTAATAGTTGCAATCATATTTCCTTTATTCATTTTTGGATCTAAAGGATTTTTTGAGCAGCATTCTTCAAGTAGTTCCAAAATCTTCTCTTTGAGGGTTTATTTTGAAATTATTTCCTTTCCTTCCTCAGAAGTAATGAAGATATTCTTCTTTTGAGCAATATTTTCACCTTGAAGGGGTTTGAATATTTTCCTTCCTTTATCAATTTTCATTGTTTCGAGAAATCTTTCTTGGAAAACATTCATAGCTACTGCTTTTCTTTGTTTTGGAATCCATAATCTTTTACTACTAAGAGTAAAACTTATAGATTCAATTTCTTCTATGAAAAGATTGTATAACTGGCAAAAGTTATTTCCAATCATAAAATCTATACCAGTTTCAAGCTGGTAAACTGTAGGTATTTTAAATTAAAAGTTTTCCATTGTGATTTGTGGTAACCACTAATCTCAATATCTAATCCCTTAATTACTTTGGATGTTTTAACTTCAAATTTATCTGCAATCTTAAGATTTAAAATTCTTTCAGATGAAACCCAAAATTGTTTTGGAATAATCCATTTACTTGCTATACAAACTGATGCTCCAGTATCTACATAAGTATGGATTGTAAACTTTCTATATCCTTCAAAGCTAAGTTTAATAGGAATATAGATAGAGTTATGATTAGTAATATTTTTATTACTAATATCATGAGGATTTTGTATCTGATTGTTCAGATTCAGTATCAGTTATTAAGTAATACAGAGATTCCTTATCACTAGGATCATCTACTGGGTAGAATCATTTTTGTTGGAAAGTGTCAAGAAGTTTTATCCTTTCTTCATTTCCTAGTTTTACTAGGCATTCATATGCGTAATGTCCAGATTCATTGCAGAGCCAACGTATGCAATTTTTCTTCTTTTTGTCCTAGGTCTTCCGATTGCCTGCTTTCCTTATTCTTGTTAAACTCTTTTTGGAAATCACTTCGAACACAAATTTTGTCCTATAAACACATCCTCAGCCATTAATTCAAGTATATCATATAGTAGAATATACACTTTTGTTGCAATCAAGAGCTGTAAACATCGTAGTTCTAAGAGGAATTCATGGACAAATTATAAGGGATTCATTCTTGAAGCATATATCTTAGGTTTTGGGCAAGGAAGAAGGAAGCAAAACTAAAGATTGATCAAGGAGACTTGAAAATATTCAAGAATTTGTGGCTTCTTCTTTTCTTTATCACATTTCTGAAATCAAGTGATGATTCATTATTCCTACATAATTTCTTGTAATTTTGTGATGTTAGACTAAATCTTGGTCACTAAAACATATATTAACCTTTATCATTTTATTCTGATATTAATTTCACAACTTTGACGTTATATGCTTGTTTATTTGGGATGATTATTATATAACTTAATGTTTTTCAATTAATTTACTACTAATTATTATTGATGTTTTATTTTATTATATTTGAAAGAACTAATAAAAAAGATAGCATGTTATGATAATTATTATGTATACAATAGGGGATAAGAATATACGGTTATGCTTTACAAAATTTCAACAAATATTCAAGTATTTTTAATGCATTCTTCCATATTCAAATCTTTCATATAAATATATAAGGTCACGTGAAGATATGTGATGAGTACGTAAAGGTGTTGGGAATCTACTTCAATTTAGCAATGTTTATCAAACGTTGTGAAAAGTCTCACATTTCGCAACGTTTGTCAAATATTGCTAAAGGTAAAACCTTCCACATCACTCAATAAATATTGTTAAAGGTGTCTACCACAATATTTTTCTAAAAAACGTTGCCAAAACTCCTTTATATTAACCAATGGCAACATTCACATACTAAAATGTTGCCAGACCATTTTGACAACATAAACGTTGCAAAAAGTCTCACATTTCACAACGTTTGATAAACGTTACTAAATGTAAAACATTCTCAACACTCAATAAACGTTGTTAAAGGTGTTTGCCGCAACATTTTTCTAAAGAACGTTGCCAAAACTCATTTATATTAACCAATGTCAACATTCACTTACTGAAATGTTGCCAAAAGACTCTTTTGGCAACATTTGTTGCATTTTTAATGTTTCAAATGATTATTTTTGTCGTAGTGAGTACTCTATTAAAAAAATTTAAAGAGGAACTTATTAATTTTAAAATAGAAAAAAACTTACTATTTCGTTTTGCATAGCTGAAGTGATTAGGCAGACTAAATTTCCCATTATGTGTAATCAAAGCTTCTCAAGAACTGATCGGAATCAATAGAAATTAATAAATAAACTGACTCCAATAATATCAATTCATAATAAAATCATTCTGAGGCAAAATAAAGCAGCACCAAAAACAAAGGGTTCAACATCTAACTATTAAGAGAATAGTGTTAAACGTTGGCTGCAAGAGTGGATCAATAACAATAGATGGGTTTATGGCAACCATTTTAATACCTTTCTCTTTCAAGATTTTCCAGGCAGCATCCTCAGCCAAAGTTTTTCCAAGGTAATGCCAATTCTGATAAAAACAACAGAAAAAAATAAAAGCAAAGTGAAATGAAACATTTAGGGCATGTTTGGCACTATGCAAAGTAGCATAATATTGGCATTGGTGGTTTTCATAGGTTGAATGACGTTATGAATGTTTTTTTTTTTTTTACGTAGGAACCTGCAATCGCTACCATGAGTGCGCACTGGGTAAACATCGCTCCAGGTACAGTAGCCCACAAACCACAAAAGAAAGATAAATCGCACTAGACAAGTCCGATGCGACGTACATAATTTGTAAATTTACATATGGTTAAAAATGTAATATAATTTTTTTTAAAAAAAGTGGTTAGATATATAAAAACAATAATTCTACTTGTACATAATTTTGTACAACCTTTTTGACAAAATGGCCAAGTGGCTGCTGCGCACCGCCACTTGGCCATTTTGTCAAAAAGGTTGTACAAAATTATGTACAAGTAACACTTCTGGTATAAAAATTATGGATGAAAATAGAGGCTCCCAAAAACAATCCACAAATAAATATTTTCTCCAAATTTTGATTTTTAAAAAGGAAAATGAAGTTGGACTGAGACTAGATCAGGTGTCACGGGCCGTAACTTTGCTTAAACCTCGTGATCAGGTGTCACTTCTATCAGTTGGATTTTTGTTCCGAAGTTTATTATATGGGGTATTAGTCTTTCAAACATTTTCAAGCTTTCTAGTGTTCGCACCCTACACTAGCTATTATAATTTCCTACTTTCGTCTATTGTAATATTCAGCTTTCAAGCAATAAATGAACAAATTTATTTCAATGCATTTCAATCTCATGTTGTAAGGTTTCTTTAAATTGTGATCAAATTTACTTTCGTCCCGAAACGATTGAGAGAAGGCTAAAGGTAGTCTAGCGGAGCAGACTACTACCGCACGGTATTCATTTCTGTGCTAAGAAGAAAGGTAACCCGTGAAACCAGGTTAGGCAAGCCCCTATATCTGCCCTGATTGTACAACACTGAAATTAGCATCAGAACTTCCATTCTTATGTTGATCTAACAAGTTGGTACAAATTTACATATAACCCTGCTCAACTGCTCAAGTAACCTACATAATCCACAAGGTTTTCGAAATTTTTTATCTCATACACACTCGTGATGTTAAAAATAATGTCATTTGGTGCCGTTAATACCCGGACAAGATTTTCAATAAAAAAATTAACTAAATATGTGCTAACTAGCGCCAAGGCATTATCCAATGTTCAATGAGTAATTTTCTAAGGATAGAATATCTTCAATTTGGTACAAAGTATTAGATGAAGAACATTTAATACTCGGATTAAATTAATCTTTAGTCACCTTGAGTAAAATAATAGCCTCTATGAGTTAGGTTTAGACACTATTATGAATTACTATTCATGAAAATAGTGGGAAAATTAGTTGAATTAAAACACATATACTCATGATACATAACTAAGTTTATATAAAAATAAATTTACGTATAAGTAAAAAAAATCCAATTTCAAGAGAAAATACACTAATGGGTTGTAAAATTACTTACGAGTAAAAAGTACATATATATAAGTAAAAATTAATTTTAGATTTAAAGAAATGATAAGCAAAAATCCACTCATACTATTAAATACAAAATTATAATTACATAATGTGTATCACACGTGAATTGCACGTGCATCAAACGTATTATAATATGGCCGAAAAGGACAAAAACTCAGGTTTTTGCATTCAGTTACTAATTATTTGATCCTTTAAACTCCTTAAGTCCGTGACCTTGGCCTTGGATGAAGTTTTGATGGTGTTTAGGCATTGAATTCAAGCGTCTCGCATGTAAATCGCATGTACATCATGTGTTTTATTGTGGATGGAAAGGACAGAGTTTAGATGCTCAATAAACTCCTTCGAATGGTTGTGTTGGATTGATAAAGTGTGATTATGGAAGCAAAGGCGTTGAATCGAAGAATGGAAATGTAATTTTTTCTATTAGGGGGAAATATGCAAAAGCTCTTGCTACACTTGTTTAGGTGAAACCTTTTTTTGTTAAGCTGTAGGTGCATTGTTCTAGTGCAGACTTAGATTTTAGCTCGATTTTGATAAGGGTGTTTTTAACACACTTATCTAGGTTCACAAACATGGATAATTGTTGATAAATGTGCGGAATATAGCTTAATTCATGTAATTCGTGTTCGCAGGAGAATAACAATGATTTTTGTGGAAATTGGAAGAAAAATGGAGGAAAGGGACCAAAATGCAGGAAAACCAAAGTTCAAGGACTAAATTGTAGAAACGTGAAAGTAGATAACACTATGCGGTCGCATAGTGTTCCATGCCTTGCCACTGCATGTAAGCAAACAGGAAAAAAAAAACAGAAAAAAGGAGTTCTATGCGACAGAAGGATGAAAAAAAAAGGCAAAAATTTGGGTTTCCTAATTCGACTCCAACTCTTGTGGAAACATGATTTAGGTCATGTATATAACCATAGAATGTCGTGAAACAAAGGTTACGCCACTTTAAAGAGAAAAAAAAAGTTATTGAAAAGCAAGGAAGAATGCATAACCAACGGATTTTTGACTCAAAGATTGAAGATTTCAAGATTTATATTCAAGTATTGGGTGATGTCTTTTCCTAAACAATTTTCTCATTCTTTAATTTTATCCATGTTGGGCTAAACTTTTATTTATATCAGGTGAATGATGATTCTCGCTACGTGAACGTTTAATTTCTTATTTTGCAATTTTGACATTTAGACACGAAGATTTTATGTTGAATGATTTATATACAATTCAATGTCTCCATACTTAAATGCATGTGATTATGTGAGTATGAATGATCTATTCATGCATTCGAAATAAGGGAATTAGATTCAACAAGATATAAATTATCGTATGGTCCGATAGGGGATTGAAATATATCGATATGCTTTACGTGAATCTTTAAGTGTTTACAAAACGTCATACATTCTCATATATTGCATTTATCATAGAAATATAGTCAAATTGTATGCAAGAATAGGTTCAATTCTACTCGAGAGAGATTATTGAATAAGTTAAAAATATTGATTCTTAAACTAAATCGTCGTGTTGTTAAATTGTGAAATAAAGGTTAAATGTGGACTTGTTTGATGATTCTGGATCTTAGTGCATTTTTCATACATTAATTTTATCAAACTTTTGCATTCCACATAATTTTGCATTTATTTAATAACCGTAGTCTACGTTGCATTCTAGTCATAGTTTAGTCATAAAATCCAAACTATCAACCATTTTGAGTTCAATAGATTCGGTTAAAGTCTTGATAATAGAAATCAAATCTCGAAATTTTACAATTTTCACTTTATTACTTGTTAACGAACTGTGCAATTGCAGTGATTTACAAAGCGAACTTATTTTCGTGAACAAGTTTTTAATATATTTGAGCTTGAAAATGAAGAAACACACAATTGATGATTGAACATACTATACCAAAAAAGACCTTTTGCAGCGTTTTAGCGTATGTTGCAAAGGTCGATGTTGTCGTTGAGGAAAGACTTTTTGCAGCGTTTATTCACCGTTGCGAAAAACCCTTTTCCAGCGTTTTTTAAACGTTGTCGTAGACCCCCCCCCCCTTTTTTTACAATTATATATGGTAATTGACCGCTAAAATTGAAAATGACACTTTGTAAACAAATTTTGGAATTGCATAAAAAATGATAATTTCATTATAAATTGTTGAATCAATACAACATTAGAAGGCGTTACAACATAACCTATCTAGCAGTGAGAAGATATAATTCTAGCATCTTTTGTAGTCTCTAACGCAGTGAGAAATATAATTCTAGCAGGTATTGCTCCAGTAACGACTGTGCCGAAACCTCTATATAAACCGGGAATCCCATCTGTTTTTAGTAGACCTTTGATGATGGAAAATGCATTTCTTTCTATAGCATCATGTGAAGCAACCTGCATTCTGGTTTTCACAACCGAAACCGGATAAAGTGCAACTGCATCACTCCATCTCCTTTCCCTGAAACTCAATTCCCAATCATGTACACAAGTTCCATTTATTGAGTAATTTTAAACGACTCATCAAATAAATAACTTGTTTAAAAAACAAATATATAATTTTCTTATAAGTGAAGTTGTTTGAAAAGGAATACCCATTGAAAGGAATTCATCAAGTAGCTTGAGTGCCTTTGCAAGCCAATCCAAAACAATCTAATTTAGAACTTAATATTTCCTGCCAATGCTTTGCATAAAGTTCACTAAAATGATACATCTTAAAAGTGACATCAATTTTATTACCTTGCAACACTAACAAAATATCTAATTAATATTTTAATGACCAATCAGCTTGGTTCTATTTTTGTGCTCAAGATATTAATCTAATCTTATACACCTTTTTAATGAAAAGTACACGTCAAACAATTTAAAGATGCAAAAGAGAGAGCTCCAAAAATTTTCCAATGACTATCAACTCTGCAATAGAAAATCTATGAGCCGAAAACATGAGTTGATGAAATTACATATTGATTCAACTAAGAGGTGTCAGTTTTGTAGAAAACGCCTTTGACATAGCCCAAATAATCCGACAAACATTCACTAAAATGCATAGTGCGTGCTTTTGGAGCACAAATTGTTGTCCATTGTTTCTTTACATTTTTTATTGACCATCAATATAAATATTTCACTCTCAAATTACAATTAAGCTCCAACAACTACACTGATCATTATGTAACATACATAAAAGTGAACTCCAATGAAACATTAATCAGACTACCAGACTATCTGAAGACCCAAGATTGCAGTTCAAAAAGGACAAAACAGGTTAAGGTATAAGTGTAGACCTATTCCCATCTTCACATTTAATTTCTTGTTCCATAATTACCTGGTAAAAGTTGCATTTAGAATTCAACTTAACTATGAAACGAAACAAAATATATGCTAAATAGAGAAAGAAAATGTAAACAACTTAACTATAAATGCATGCCACAATCCCTGCTTTCTGCATTAACATCAATTAGAGCAAATCAAACACTCATACTTAGCCTAGCTTATGCAAAGATGACTTACAGTTTTCATGGTTTCAACGTGTGGAGCAGCCCACTCTTCAAGTTGGGCCTTCTTCTCAATTGCCTGGAAACCTAATGTACTCAATGCAACTTAGACACTTGCCTTCTACATCGCCATCTCCAAGGCAGGTCTTCCGTATACATTCCAGTTCTCCTCCAGAAGTGACTGTAAATAACAAGTCAACTCACAATTGCATTCTCAATAAATGAAGTTTCATCAAAATCCCTAAAAGCCCTAATTAGAAATCACTATCGATTTCCAAAAATCCCTAAATCAGAAAACACAAACACAGTCCTTAAATCAATTACTTTCATTTTGAGAGGAAACCGGAACTTACCTCATCATATGAGCAATGCGACAACCATGAGAGTGCCGTTAGCTGCAAGAGACCGAGAGAGTACAGGCGAAGCCGCTGAGCTTGGAAGTTGGAATGAGCGGAGCTCGAAAAAATAGGATTTACAGCTTGAGAAATTGGAGAAATTAGTGTAGAACTAGAAATCAAAGATTCATGGTTTGGAGTAAAATGAATTTGAGTCAGAGCAAAATGAAAGGAAGAGAAATCGTGAGAGATTTCGTTGAGGGAGAGAGAGAGATATGGAAGGATAGTAGGGGTCAAAGTTTGGGTTAATTTGGATTTTAAGTTTTCACGACGTTTAAACGTTTCAAAAAAATAAAAGATCTCACTTATTGCAACATTTAATAAACGTTGCAAAAGGTCTCAATTTTTGCAATGTTTATCAAATGTTGCAAAAGAAAAACCGTTTGCAACGTTTTTTAAACGTTGCAAAAACTACTTTTCGCAACGTTTAATAAACGTTCCAAAAAGATGGCTTATTGAAACTTTTTGCAACATTTATTAAACGTTGCAAAAAGGTAAACTTTTCGCAACAGTCAATAAACGTTGCAAAAAGTGACATTATCAACATTCATTTGAGAAATGTTGCCAAAACTCAATTACATTAACTAATTGCAACATTGACTTACTAAAATGTTGTCAAAAGACTCTTTTAGCAACATTTATCAATAAATGTTGTCTTTTAAGTGTTGTAAATGATCATTTTTGGTGTAGTGGTACATGAGTACTATGTTCTAACTCAAGTGCGTTGTATGTGCACGCAATGTTTTTTGATAAAAGTTGACAATATAAGTAACTTGTAATGCTACTCTAGGCAGTGGAAACCTGAGAGAAGCTATAAGGCTACCACCTGGAAGGATATAAATGTATTGTTTGTCAAAAAAGTGTAGATTTCGACAAGATGAATGTACACTGTGGAATCCTCTGAGTCTTGTACTCTAGAAAAATGTCAATCAAACAATGTCTATCGGCCCTAAGAATGAGTGAACAAGGAAAGACGGTGAAGTTTACCTTCCCAAATATCTTGAGTACGTGATGGAATGGATTGAAACGCAGTTGCATGCGGATCGATTTTATCCTAATCGATATTTGGTGCAATTAGTATCCGTATTAAAATAATATGGGATGCTTATGATTTTTATAACTTATGAATTTGTTTTACTTATAAGTTGTTTCCTTTTTAATTATAAATATGTTTTTTTACTTATCAATTACTTTACCTTATAAGTAAATGTTTAACCCAAAAAGTGAAGTTTTTCTTTAAATGAATTTTCACGTATTAATGGAATACACAAACAACAAATATGGGGGGCAGTCTTAATAAAGTCTTCAAGTTATTTTCATATTATTAAGTTAATCCTGGTAAGATACCATATTCGAGATATCTTTCTATAGCAATATGGTCATGGATCAATTGGAGACAAAAAAAAAAAAAACTTTTCACAAATTAATTAAATTATTGTTGGAATTAATAAAGAATTTGAAAAAGAAGAAGAAATGAGAGTTGTTCCATGTTTCCAAGACATGGAAAATATGTGTATTTGGATGATTTCAAGAAATTGACATATTAAGTGGGGAAAATTTAATAAGAATATATTGGTAAACGAACACAACAGAATATTTTACATTAGGAAACATGCCTATATATTTCGGATAAGAGAAAAAAGAAACACAACCTATATAATTGGGACGGAGGGAACGGAGGGAGTATTAAATACAAAATTATAATTACATAATATGTGCAACACGTGAATTGCACGTGCATCAAACGTGTTACAATATGGCTGAAAAGGACAAAAACTCAGGTTTTTACATTCAGTTACTAATTATTTGATTCTTTAAACCCTTGACCTTGGCCTTGGATGAAATTTTGATGGTGCTCAGGCACTGAATTCAAGTGTCTCGCATGTAAATTGCATGCGCATTATGTGTTTTATTGTGGATGGGAAGGATAGGGTTTAGGTGCCCAATAAACTCCTTCGAATGGTCGTGTCGGATTGACAGTGTGTGAAAGATAACTTCTTTTACGGAAATAAAGATGTTGAATCAAAGAATGGAAATGAAATTTTTTTCAAAAGCTCTTGATGCACTTGTTTAGGTAAAACCTTTTTATCTTATGTTGTAGGTGGGTTCAGGGGCGGACCCACATGGGGTCATGTGGGGTCAGATGACCCCCCAAAAAAAAAAATTTGGAGTTTTTTTTTTTTTAATTTTTTTTTTAACCTAAACATTTTTGAAATCTCATTTTTGACCCCACAAGAAAATTGGTCTCGGTCCGCCCCTGGGTGGGTTGCTTGGTTGAAATCCGAAGGGTGTAGGGTTTCATTGACCAACCAACTGTAAAAGTGAGTAAAGATTATTGTTCTAGTGTAGATTTAGATTTTAACTCGATTCTAATATATATGAGCTTAAAAATGAAGAAACACAAAATTGATGGTTGAGCTTGAGCACTATTTTCTAACTCAAGTGTGTTGTATGTGCACGCACATTTTTATTTTTTTTACAAAACTTGACAATATAAGTAACTTGTAATGCAATTCTAGGCAATGGAAACCTGAGAGAAGCTGTAAGGCTACCACCTGGAAGGATATAAATGTAATGCTTGTCATAAAAGTGTGGATTTCGACAAGATGGATGTACTCTGTGGGTATGTCGAGTGCGAGACGGAATGGATTGAAAACCAGTTGGATACGGATCAGTTTTATCCTAATCGATATATGGTGTAATTAATATCCGTACTAAAACAATGTGGGATGCTTATGATTTTTATAACTTAAGATTTTTTTTTTTTTTTTTTACTTATAAGTAGTTTCCTTTTTAATTATAATTATTTTTTTTATTACTTATCAATTAATTTACCTTATAAGTAAATGTTTAACCCATAAGTGGATTTTTTCTTTAAATTGAATTGTCACGTATTCATGAAATACATGAGCAAACAATAAGGGGGCAGTCTTAATTAAATCTACAAGTTATTTTCATATGTAATTGAAGGCAGAGAGGGAATAATTCATGAGGCTCTACTTCCTAAAAAGGTCGAGTATTTAAGGCTACAAATGAACTTATTTAGTTATACGCATATTACTTTTTATTCTCTCTTCTTTTAGGAAATATTTGAATTAGAATAATGCTATATGTACATTTTGCATGACAACTTGGTTGACATTCTTCCGTGTGGAGAAAATTTGTGCAGTTATGCGTTGTGATGGATGAGTTCAAAATTAAGAATGTAGATGTTTCCATATATAAGAGTGTAAAGAAAGATATAAGAGTTTAAAATATTATTTTGAAGAGTCGCTTGTAGCATAATTTTAAGGATTGACTATTCAAAATAAAGAGCATTTCACTTTTAATTTTTTTTAAAAAAAATGCTTTAAGACAATTTCAAATCAATAGGCTTTTCTATATCAAGAACTAGATAGATATGGCCTATGGGAAGTTGAAGTTTTCCTTCGTAGAGTAATTGAAAATTATGTATACCAGATTTTGAAAAAGCACATATAGTGATGTCTGATTTCCTTGCATTGTTCTGATTACACAGTTGTTGTTGATAGGATTTAGTGATGACCCAAAAAAAAAAAAAAAAAAAAAAACCCGCTCATCCCAGAATGAAACAAAAAAAAACCCGCCCGAAGGGTTGGCAGAGCGGGGTGGGGCGAGGATTGCCGCCCCGCCCCATGAAGAATAAAAAATAATAATTAACGACAAATTAAAAAAATATTAGTTAATTGGAATTTTTTGAAAAAAAAAAATTAATAAACGGGGCAAGCTTGTGCCCCACCCTGCCCTGCTCGTCTAAGGCAGGGCCGAACCCGCCTCGTTGCCATCTCTAATAAGATTCATTAATATGCTTATATGTACTTGTATCTTAATATTCGTTAATATTGTCCAATAAATTTATCAAAAAACTTTTATGTACTCGTATACTATGTTACTAATTGAAGACCCTTATAAACATATGTAGGACGGTTGACCCTACATTGTCTAGTATGTCTTGATCTTAAGACATTTTTGACCTTTGGTTCAAGATAATCAATTTTTCGAGTTTTGTTAATGATCGGGACGAACGTGGTCTTGGGTAAACTAATATAATCCAGACCATGCCTATTCCTTGTAGGCTCGTTCATTCCCAATAAATTATCAAGTTTCTACAAACCACTAGTGAATGATTGGAGTTAAGTGTTAGATTTCTCAAGATCACTTGTTAAGGTTTTAACTTTGGCTTCCAAGTTCTCATTAACAAGTTTCAACTCACTTAGATTTTTGGTAGAGTCCTTAAGATCACCTTTTTTTCTCTTTCAAAATCATTTACCTTTTTCAGTACAACTTTATTGACCTTTTTGATCTTAAGACTCTCCTCAAATAGTTCACGATAAGATTCGTGAATATCATATTCATCCTCAGATCCTTCCTCGGATTTTTCGATCTGTTCATCACTTTCAACCTTATCGATCTCATTATCAGATTCAATCATAGCTATAGATGTGAATGTCATGAAATTTTGTTCATCCTCACCACCAAATGTATCACTCTAAACACTCGAATCTGATTCATCATCACTCAAAGTCACTGTTAATGTCTTACGTCTTTCTTTATTTGAACTCTTCTTCAGGTTAGGACATTCATTCCTATAGTGACCGTAATCCTGACAACTAACTAATTGGGTTATCTTGTTGGAGGTCCTAGAATTTTTTTTTTTCTTACGTTTATCTTTCATGAATTTACTAGAGACTTTATTTTTTCGTTCTTAAGGCTTTCTCATATTTCTCATTACCTTCTGAATTTTTTTAACAAAATAAGTTATTTCATCGTCCCTAAACTTCTTAGTATCAGTAGATTCACTCTCTTCTTCTCTAATAGTATTCATGGCTATGGATTTAACATTTTTAAGTTGAGAAACTGTGAGTTCATATGTTTGAAGGAATCGTACGAGTTCTTCTATCTTAACTGCACCTAAATGCTTACTTTGTGAAATAGTCCTATGGATGCACGAAAAACATCGCGCTCTTCAATGACTGGAACTCCAGTCACCTTTCCTTAATCTTTAGAAACTCTAACAGATATGAAAAAAAGCAACATTTTGGTATTTGGATTTTGAAATTGATGTTTTTTTCACCGTCAAGAACAATTCATTATGTGAATAATGAAGGTTGAATGATAACCGATGAAGAAAATATGAAAACCAAGTCTTTCCTTAATGATCAACCTTGGAAAAGCAGTTTAGAGGCGTTCAGGTATTTATATGTAGGTTAGGGAATGAATGGGTCGGATAAAAAGCCTTTAAAAAAAATGAATTAGAAAATTCCCGGATGACACTGTCACTCGAGCGAGGGTTGAGCAACAGTTGAGCGAAGAAGTTTCTGTTTTTAACGCTCGAGCCAAACCTTGCGACAGTCTAGCGAGATTTTGCGCCATTTTTTCATTTTTTCCCATTCTCAAACCCTAGACTTAAAATACATTATTTCATCTAATTGCACAATACTCCTTGACTTTTACAACATATCAAGTTTAGTCCTTTTTTTCCACATATTTACCAATTACAATAAATACCTAACCTAACGAAAAGTTGTGTTCCTCGTTTCCAAACACAATATATTATGTGCAGTGCACATGCAAATCACGTGCAACACATGATGTCTTAAAACTATGTATTTCATAGCATGATTGAATTTTTAATTCGCGGGTGAATTTTTTATTCTATGAATGGATTTTTTAGCTAATGATTGAATGTTTGTTTCATTTGTAAATTTTTTACTTATAAGTAAATTTTATAATTTATAAATAACGTTTTATCTGTCGTGGCTTTTTACTTATATGTACATTCATGACCCATAAGTGGATTTTTTCTTAATATTTTATATATTAACTTATTTTAATTATGATTACATAGTATTTTAACTCAACTATTTTTTCCTACCATTATTCATGAAGAGTATTATTTTAATCTTGTTGACTACAGGGATAAGCACCCTGGATTAATATTATGGTATTAACATAACTGAATGCCGACTACAACAGTCTATAACGGTTCTATTATTGTGTACCAAATTGAAGATATTTCTTTCATTGCATATTACTCATAGACCAATTTGATATTATTTGGCACTGGTTAACTCATCTTTAGCGCGTAAAAAGTTAAAATTAAATTAAGTTTTCAGTATAAGGTACTTTTTGGGTCTGCTCGAAAGTATGAGTTCTCTGTTATACGATTATGAGAGTTTTCTTGTAAAATCACGAACAAATGATATCATTATTCGCTACTGAAAGAGTAATTTTAAAACGTAGACTAAAGTTCGAATAATAATGCAGAAAGGTCGTGCAAAGCACTTGCCTAACTTAAGTGCAGATTTGGATGGAATTCGTGAGTGACGACAATCTGCGTAAAGTAGGGAATGGTTGGTGATGAATCGTCTTACAAATATTTAATGAGAAGAAAATTGAAACAAAATGAAAAAGTTGGGGAACAACTGTGCTTTCTACCAAAATTTATAATTTTATGACTTTATTATTTTTATTTTTTTTAAATGATTGTTATTTAGAATTTTGGATTTGTAAAGTGTACACAAAAGATTAGATTTAGGTTTTGTCTACTTTCTTTCTCAAATAGTCGTGAAATATTTGGTTATGCTGAAGAATAAAACAATCAATTTAATTAGTAAGAGATTCTAAAATTCGTCTTCGACCTTTTCATATGGAAGGTCAGATTTTTGTATCGATTGGCAGTAACACAAAGCTATTGACTTTATGGTGGATTCTCCTCCTCAAATTTCTTGTGTTCTTGTTTTTCTTCATCTTTATTTTATTGTTGTCATATCTTGATTCGGTTTTCATAACAAGTGGTATCAGAGCGCATGATTGATTGTTCTGCATGGCGACAATGAAGTGTGATATTCCATTGTTGGATAGAAATACGAGATTTATATTATGGCAAGTGAAGATACGAGCGGTGTTGGCGCAGATGGATTTGAAGGAAGCATTGTTTGGCTTTGATAGGATACCAACTACCCACACACATGATGAAAAGCCGCGTAGGGATCAGAAAGCCAAATCTAAATTCATCTACATCTCTCAAATTAAAATTTTTCAAGATGTTCTTAAGGAGAAGAGTGTCGCTGCATTGTGATTGAAGTTGGAGCAACTATGCATAACAAAGAGCTTTACCAGCAAGCTATACTTGAAAAATCGCTTGTATTCTCACCGGATGTCTGAAGGTACTTCATTGGATAATTACTTAACTATGTTCAAAGAAATCTTGACTGATTTGGAGACATTGGAGGTTAAGTATGAAGAGGAGGACTTGGCTTTGATGTTGTTGTGTTCGTTGCCACCATCATATGTGACTTTTATGGATAATATTCTCTATAGTCAGGATACTCTCACTGTTGAAGAAGTTTATGATAATTTATTATCTAAGGAGAAGATGAGGCATCTTGCTGAAGAATCTGGAAATCATGCTGAAGACTAGATTGTGCGTGGGAGGAATCAAGATAGGAATTTTGGCAGAAATATGATGGACAAATTAAAATCTATACATGTTGAGAAGACATGTCATTACTATAAGAAGAAGGGGCATATTAGAGTCTATTGCTTTGCCTTGAAAAATTGAAACAAAGCTGCTGGTGCTAAAGAAAAAGGAAAGCAACATGCTAATACAGCGAATGCTGATATTGTGGAAGATGAGCAAAGTGGTGGAGAGTATCTTGTGATTTCTGATGGAGATACTAAATCTAGTTAGGAATGAGTTTTTGACTCGGCATGTACTTTTCATATGTGTCCTAACAGGGATTGATTTTCTACATATAAAGGAATTTCGAGAGGTACTGTGATTATAGAAAACAATGCGCCTTGCAAAATTGATGGATTTGGTACAGTCAGAGTCAAAATGTTCGATGTGACTGTTAGAACACTCATGGATGTAAGACATATATCAGAACTCATATCTTTGAGTGCACTTAACTCAAATGAATACATATACATTGGTGAAGGTGTAGTTTTGAAGGTGAGAAAGAGTGCTCTTGTTGTCACGAAGGGGCATAAAAACTCTAAAAAGTTGTATTTTTGCACGGTTCCACAGTGATTGGGGATGCATCAGTTTCTACTTCTATTTTGACAGATGATGAAGTTACAAAACTTTAGCATATGAGGCTCGGGCATATGAGTGAGAATAGGATGGCGGAGCTGAGTAAAATGGGACTTGTTGATGGGCAGAAACTAGAAAAATGGAGTTTTGTGAACATTGTATCTTTGGGAAATAGAAGAGGGTCAAATTTATTAAAGGAAGACACAACCCTAAGGGAACACTTGAATATATCTATTCAGATCTTTGAGGACTAGCCAAAGTACCATCTGACGGTGGTTATTATTACTTGATGGCAGTAATTGATGACTTCTCCAGTAAAGTTTGGGAATTCTTCTTGAAGCAGAAGAGTGACGTATTTGTAACCTTCAAAGAGTGGAAAACATTGATAGAAAAGTATACTATAAAGCAAGTGAAATGTCTACGCACTAATAATGGGTTGGAGTTTTGCTCAGATGAATTCAATAGCTTCTGTATGGCTGAAAGCATCTTGAGACACTTGACAGTGCCTGAAACTCTTCAACAAAATTGTGTGGCAGAATAGATGAATAGAACCTTGATGGAAAATGTTCGTTGTATACTTTCAAATTCTGGGTTGACTAAGTCTTTTTGGGCTGAAGCTGCTACTATAGCTTGTTTTCTGATTAATCGCTTACCCTCAGTTGCAATTGATAAAAAGACACCAGAAGAGGTATGATCTGGTAAAACTTCTTGCTATTCTGATTTGAAAACTTTTGGATGTCCGGTTTATGCTCATGTGGATAATGGGAAGTTGGAGACTAAGTCTAGAAATTGTATCTTTCTTGGGTATAAATAAGGTGTGAAGGGATATAAGTTTTTGTGTCCAGAGACTAGTAAGATGGTTGTTAGTAGGAATGTGGTATTTAATGAACTTTATATGGTTCGTGGTTCATCTCTTGAGGATTCTGATAAAACTGAGGAGCAAAAATGTTCAACTCAGGTCGAGTTGGAAATTGGTTCAGACGAATAATCAGAGATTGCTGAATAGTCTACTACATATCAGTCCAGTTCAGGGTTGACAGACATCAATACCTTGTCTACTTTGCCTACACTATCAACACCACAGTATTCTATAACTAAAGATAGACCTCACAGACAGATTAAACCTCTACAGAAGTATGGGAAAAACATTGATTCCACTGAGGAGATTTGGTAGCTTATGCATTAAGTGTGGTTGAAGACATTGATTCCACTGAGGAGAGTGCTACATATTCGGAGGCAGTCAGTTACAGTGATTCTAGCAAATGGATGATTGCTATGCAGGAGGAGATGTAGTCTTTGAGCTAAAATAACACTTGGGACCTTGGTTGAATTACCTAAAGGAAAATGGTAGTTCGTTGCAAATGGGTGTTCAAAAGAAAAGAAGGCACATCAGGGATTGAAGATACTAGATACAAAGCTAGATTAGTAGCCAAAGGCTATAGTCAGATTTTGGGTGTTGATTTTACATATGTGTTCTCACCAGATTGAAGCACAGTTCTATTCGGGCTTTACTTGGAGTAGTGGATAAGAATGACTTGGAACTTGAGCAAGTGAATGTCAAGACAACACTCTTACATGGAGAACTTGAGGAGAGCATTTACATACAACAACCAGAGGGATTTATATCTTCAAAAAAGGAAGACTATGAATTGAAGCAGTTACCGAGGCAGTGGTATAAAATGTTTGATTCATTCATGACTACTTATGGTTTCGAAAGATTCAATTATGATAGTTGTGTGTACTTTAGAAAGGAAAAGTGGTAGATCAACTATATATCTGTTGTTATATGTTGATGATATGTTCATAGCAGCCAAAGATAAAGTAGAGGTCAGAAAAATAAAATTACATCTCAACAAGGAGTTTAACATGAAGGATTTGGGTGCAGCAAAAAAGATTCTTGGAATTGAGATCTTGAGAGATAGAAAGACTGGTAGATTGTATTTAAGTCAGAAGAGGTACATGGAGAAGGTGCTTAAAAGATTCAATATGGTGAAAGTTAAGGCTGTCAACACTTCTTTGGCTGCCCGCTTCAAACTATCATCTAACTTGTGTCCACGATCAAATGAAGATATTGATTATATGTCTCGGGTTCTTTACTCCAGTGCAGTTGGTTCGCTCATGTATACTATGGTTTGTACAAGACCTGATTTGGCACATGCAGTTAGTACAGTTAGCAGATACAGTGGATCTTTAGATACTTAAGAGGCTCTTTAAATACTTGTTTACATTTTGGCAAAAATTCTGATGGAGTCATTGGTTATGTAGATTCAGACTATGCAGGGGATCTTCATAAGAGGAGATCACTTACAGGGTATGTGTTTACCCTTGGTGGCTGTACTATCAGCTGTAAATCTACTTTGCAAAATACAGTAGCTTTGTCTACAACAGAAGCAGAATACATGGCCATTACAGAGGCATGTAAGGAAGCTATTTGGCTGAAAGGATTGATTGGTGAAATCAATGAAGACTTACAAATGTGTACATTATTTTGTAATAGTCAGAGTGTACTTTTCTTGACTAAGGATCAGATGTTTCACGACAGGACGAAGCACATTGATGTGAGGTATCATTTTGTGCTTGATGTGATTGCTCGTGGTGATATTGTAGTGAGCAAGGTTGATACTAGTGATAATCCTACTGATATGATGACAAAACCATTTCTTATTGCTAAGTTTAGATGCTATTACTACATTTGAGCACTAATACACCTTTTGCCTACTTTTCATGATCTTGCAGGTAAAGATCCTCATAAACATCTGAAAGAGTTTCATGTGGTCTGCACGAGTATGAAACTCACTGGAATTACTGAAGAACAGATTAAACTGAGGGCCTTTCCATTTTCTCTGAAAGATTCGGCTAAGGATTGGCTCTACTATCTACCATCGAGAAGCATTACCACATGGAATGGAATGAAGAGATTATATCTAGAGAAATGTTTTCTAGCTTCAAGGCAGCAACTATTAGGAAAGAAGTTTGTGGTGTCAGACAAGATCATATGGAATCTCTACATGAGTATTGAGAGCTGTTCAAGAAATTGTGTGCAAGTTGTCCCCATCATCAGATCAGTGAGCAACTTCTCATTCAATACTTCTATGAAGGTCTTCAACCCACAGAAAGAAGTATGATTGACACTGCAAGTGGAGGAGCTTTGGTTGATAAAACTCCAAAAGGAGTGAGGAATTTAATTGCAAACATGGCAGCCAACTTTCAACAATTTGGCGCTAGATTTGATCCCCCTTCTAGACAAGCTAACGATGTAAATATCTCATCCATTGAATAATAAATAGTGAGTCTAACCACTCTTGTTCGTCAAATGGATGCAGGTACTATACAAACAGCGAAGGCATGTGGAGTTTGTTCATTGGTAGGCCATCCAACTGATATGTGCACAACACTTCAAGAAGAATTCGTTAAACATGTAAATGTAGTCGGTAGTTTTCCTGGACAACCACATAAGAATTATGGTCCCTATTCAAACACGTACAACCAAAGATCGAGGGATCATCCAAATCTTAGCTATGGGAATCGACAAATGAATCAACCTATGAATCAGAATCGATAGAATCTCCAGCAATATAATCAGTCATACCCTCCTAAACAATAACATGGCCAAACTTCTAACTCTGGTGTGTCTTTAGAAGATATTATTAAATCCCTTGCCACTAACACTTTGCAATTTCAACAGGAGACCAGGGCTAGCATTCAATGTTTGGAGAATCAAATGTGTCAAGTAGCTAATGCGGTCAGTCAGCTAAAGGCGCAAAGTTCGGGGAAACTACCCTCTCAAACAATGGTGAATCCAAAAGAAAATATGAGCGCAATCATCCTGAGAAATGGTAAAAATTTTGAGATTCCGGTAAAGGCATCCCCAAGGTCGTTGGAGAAAGAAGAGGAAGAAAAAGAGGTTGCAAACAATACTGTCACCAATGATACTAAGGTGACTGAGCGTAAGTTTTTACCCCTCTTTGATTATAAACTAATACCCCTTTTTCTCCCGCTTTAGTATGATCTAGAAAATATGAACGAAATCATGATAAGCTGCATGAGATATTTAGTAAATGTGAGGTAAATATTCCACTTTTAGATATTTTTAAACAAGTGCCTCGTTATGCCAAATTTTTGAAACAATTGTGAAAAAGTAAAAAGAAATAGAAATTGAAGGGGATTGAAAGGGTAAAAGTTAGAGAACATGTATCTTCAATAATTTAAGAGAAACTTCCTACAAAGTGCACGGATCCAGGTATGTTCACTATCCCTTGATGTAGGCGACATTAAGTTTGAGAAGGCCATGATAGATTCACGAGCATCTATTAATGTCATGTCATATTCTGTATACACTTTCTTGAAACTTGGACCTTTAAATAAAATTGGTGTGATAATTCAACTAGCTAATAAATCTAATGCCTATCCTTAGGGGGTAGTTGAGGATGTTCTTGAAAAAGTTAATTAGTTGGTTTTTCTTGCTGATTTTTATGTGCTTGACATGGGTAATAGTAATCATACTATCCTTATCTTGTTAGGAAGACCGTTCTTAAGGACATCCAAAACTAAAATGGATTTCAATAATGGCACATTGACCATGAAATTTGATGACAATATCATTAAACTTAATATCTATGATTTCATGTAATATCCGTGTAATAATAATCATGTTCATTTTATTGATGTGATTGATCAATTAGCACATGATGTTTTTGAATTTGATACTAAAAATGAATGGAAAGTTGTCATTAGTGAGCATTTTGGGAAGGAAAAAGAGGAGATGACTTTAAACACTGAGTTGCAAAGAATTGTGACATCATTAAATGCTCTTCCAAAGTCAGGTAACAGTTCTTGTTTTATATTACCAATTTCTAATTAGAGGCATCTACTTTCTGTTTTGCAGACTTCCATTACAGATTTGAGGCCTCACCCCAGTCACCACATGTATTCCATAAAGGTGGAAGAACATTGCCATTTATCATTCCCATTGGACTAGTACACCACAAGAAAGATCGAAACTAACCATAATAGACCCGAGCTAAATAAAGAAATATTGAGTCGAGCCAAAGACAATAAACAAATGCGCTACTTGGGAGACAACCCAAGGAGAATTTGTTCATTTATCTTTTTATTTTTCACATTCCATTTTTTTATTTTAGTTATATTTGTCTTTTTCTTTGCATTGGATCTTACATTGGGGACGATGCAAGTTTTAAGTGTGGGAGGGGGGGGGGGAGGGGGGGGGGATTTAGACATATTACATTTCAATTTTGAGTGAGTTTAATTTCAATACTTTTTGTATTTCAACTTTGAGTTAGTTTAATTTCAACACTTTTTGCATGATTTTTGTTTTTGGTTGTGTATGCTATTTGTTAGAATTAATTAGGTTTTTGAAGAACTCATAACATGATTGAATGAATAATCCTCCAACTTAGAGTTGATTAGTGGAGTTATATTTTTTAGGATGGTAGTAACTAAATTTTGTAGACAAAAGTCAGTGAGATTTTTTAGCCTTTAGACTGATACATCCATAACAGTCTCATTATTTCTTTTCATGTGTGATATTCTTCCATGGTTTTGTTTATCTAGAACTTGCATTGATTCTCTTCAAGATCACATTGACGCATGCATGCATGAACATGATTAAGACCATCTTTGTTACATAAATGAGTTTCATTAGCCAAATAGCCGACCCTGTAATTGAATTTTCCATTGTTGAGCCCCTTTGAGCCTTATTGCATTTTCTTTGTAGAAACTCACATTACAAACTTTAAACTGAAAAAACAATGTCTTTACCCAAGCCTTAGAGCTAGTGGAGTATTGTTGAATGTTATGAGAAGTGTGTGTATGCAAGAAAATAAGTGTGGGGGTGTCAAGATGTATGGTAGTGCTATTATTGGTGAATTGGAACAAATTTTCTATGTCAATTCAGGGAGTTCCAGTATTAGTGTATAATTTGAAGTTTACATTGTGCAAGAAAAATACAAGAAGAAGAAAAAAAATGGATGATTGAAGAAAAAGAAAAGAAATAAAAAGAAAATAAGTGATGAATGAGTGATTTTAATGTAAAAAAAATCTATATTCATAACTCTTCTTACATCTCAAGAAAGAATTCAATTTGTGTGGGATAGATGCAAAAATGATGAAGCTATCATGTGGAGTGGTTAGTTTATATGTTTTATGTACATGTTTGAGATAAGTCTATTTATCTTTACTCCGCTAGTTTCGATGACTCAAGAGTCACATACCCAAATATTTCCCACATTGACCATAAGATACATTACAACATTTGAAAAGTCCTTATGATTCTTGTAAAGTGTGTGATCTAAGTGGTGGCGAATGAGAAGATATACAAGCAGATGGTAGAACATCTCCATTAGAGTGAATTTGAGCGAAACACTTACCCTTTTAAACACATGAGAGTTGAGTACTTATATCCGTGAGGGTCTACATGTTTAGTTTACACCATCTTCATATGAAAATGCCTGCTAATTGATTATGAATTGTGTGGAATTTTTATTCATGATATTTTATGTGTTTTGAAAAAGATTGATGGTTTTATGTTCTTGGCATTATGACCTAGTACTTTTAGGGAATTAAATTTGAGTTTTGATCGAGGATGAGCAAAAGCTAAGTGTGGGGGAATTTGATAAGAATGTAAAATGCATATTTTTTCCTCCTTATTTTATGCGTTCGTATATTTATTTTGTGCCAAAATGTACTCATTACGCTCATATTTTGATTTAAGTGGCAATTCTATAGATATGATGTAATTTGGAAGAAATATGTAAAAATAGACCAAAAGTGAAAGAAAATGAAAGTTTAGGGACTAAAGAGCAAATACTATAAACTTGTTTCTAACCTTGGGATGAAAATTCGAAAGTGTTAGAGGTCAATTGTGTAGCGACCGAGAACTTTTAATTAATATAAAATTGTTTTTTCGAAAAACGTGTCGCTAAACTTTAATCCTAATTTTAAAGAGAAAGCGCGTTCGTCTAGTCGTTATAAAAACGAATTCAAATCTATTCGATGAATCCAATCCCGAATAATAATTCTATTAGCAATTCCGATTTATTTTATTTAAATCCAATTTTTAATTATTTCAAGTCCAATATTTATAGTTCAATTATTTGAAATCCATTTATATAGGCCCAATTCCATAAGCCCAAAATTTAAATTAATTATTTTAGCCCAAATTTATTAGGTCCAATTAGAAAAACCCCTAAAGCCCAACTATTTGGCCCAATTACCCACCTAGGTTTTGTGACATAATTGTCACACTCACACTCACACTCACACAACATCCATTTGGTAAGAAACTTTCCCTCCCTCCATCAAACTCTCTCATTTCAATGTGAGACACCATTGCAGCTCACCAAAAACCTATCACCAACACTGCACAACACCTCCACCATTCTTCACCACTAAACCATCAGCCTCACTACAACCACCAACACGAAACCACCAAACCAACAAGACACCAAAACCGAGCTCAAACAATGACTACCACCAACAACCACCTCCACAGTCACTCCAACACCATTCACCAAGCAAGCCAACAAGCAGTTACACAAACCTAACCAAACTGCACCTCAACGCCCAGCAGCCTGCTCCACCACCAAACCGACTCCACCAACACTGCCTAACACTCCAACCTAAGACCAACAGCCACCCGCCACCAACAACCCAAAACCATGACCTCCAACTCACGGCCAATCGCCCAAAAACCCCAGATCGCCTCAATCAAAACCGAAGCCCAAACAACCAAAACCAAGAACATTCATTCACAAAACCGAAACCCAAACCCAAACCCAAAAAAACAAGAACTGAAAGCCCCTCCCAAATCGAGCCCAAACCGAGACCTCAATCAACGCACAATCGAGATTTAAGCCTCGGTTTTGCGAACCGCCACTTACCCAAGCTTCGGCACCACCACGATACGGTGGCGCCGACACCTCCGTCGCCGGTGATGGTTGAAACGGAGGAGGTCCTCCCCATGGCCTCCCTCTCGAACTCATTCTCTCTCTCTGAAAATGAGAGAGATGATGGAGAGATGGATATTGTTATTATTTTTTATTTTTGAAAATTTACTTTTAAGCCCCCAAGTTTTAAATTAATTTATTTGAGTCTCTAGGTTCTAAATATTTTAATTTTAACCCTTAACATTTTATTTTTAGTTTTAATGAACTTCAAATCAGTCCCCAAGTTTGGAAAATATTATTTCAGTCCTTAATAGTTTATTTTCAGTTTTAACAAATTTTCAATTAAGTCCTTAATTTATAAAATGTTTAATTTCAGCCCTTTAGTTTTATTTTCAGCTTTATTATATTTACAGTTTAGTCCTCAACTTTCAAAAGTTATTATTTTCAGCTTTTAGTTTTATTTTCAGCTCTAATATATTTTCAGTTTAGTCCCTAACTTTTAAAAGTTACTATTTTAGCCCTTAAACTTTTATTTTCAGATTTAATAAATTCTCAATTTAGCCCCTAAACTTTATTTTATCATTTTAAGCCATTTATTACAATTTCGATAATTTTCAATTAAATCCCAAAACTTTATTTTAACACTTTAAAACTTTAAAATTTCGAAATACTAATTCAAACTTATTTTCCATTTTGGCTAGACGAAATGTACGGACGATTGAGAGCTTGAAATCACTTTCCGCTTCATTTTTGCACTAACTCGAGAATTATTGAGGTAGACTCGCCACCATTAATTAGTTTAAATTATAATTGCATGCTTTATGTGAAATTACGTGATTTATATACTTTAATGCATAAGATGAGAATATGTCATATTGTTATGATGTTGTTATGCTTGCCATAAATTATATGCTTTAATGCATGAGAAAGACGAGAATCTCTTATGAGATAAGATAAGAATGTTATACATAACTTATGTGCTTTATATGCACGAGAAAGAAAGACTATCCACACCCTATGATTTAAAGAGCCTATGATTTTCAAGAAAATGAGCCAAAGAAGATGATGATATCACGTTGTATATTGCATAAATGTGTATTCAATTATTCTGTAAATTAATTATCGGCACTCACTCTGTTATTTTAACAATATTTGTAAATTTCGGGGGCGATCATGATTGATGGGCAGTGGTGGCACAAAATTTGATTATCGCAATTTTTAAAATTTGAAGTTTATGTATTTGAACATTGTTAACGTATTGTCGTTTCCGCTATTCCAAAAACATGATATTTAAATTTTAAAACAATTATCCTATGAGTTTTCTTGCTGACGAAGTTTTCAATTACAAATGTGATTTCAAAAATTAGGTTATTTTCGCAAATTTTCGATTATTAAATTAGGGCAAAAGACGATGACGTGGCAATTCGGGTTAACGAAACTCGGGGCGCTACAAATTGGATGAAGAAATGAGTCAAAGTGACGAAATATAGCCAATACATTATCATATATCGACTTTCAAGTTGAAAAGTTTTGCATTGGTTTTCAGCCTCAAATTGAGACCAGTTGTTGACATAGAAAACGATTGAACTCAAAGATAGTTTCTGAAGCAAAGTTGTAGTCCTTTGAGTTAGCGTTCTAAAGCATCTTTAATTACCTCAATTGGACATCGAAAGAGAAAGTTATGACAAACATATTGAGAGCTGTTCGGTTGCCGAAAATCAGGTGAGGCGCGCGCCCTCGGCGCCCTCGCCTACAGGAGAGGCGAGGCCCCAAACCTAAAAAACATCACCTGAGGCTTGGCAAAAGGCTAAGGCACGCGCATCAAACCACAATTTTTCTTGTTTTCTTGTTTGATTGAAACACGTATGGAAACCTAATTTTCCACAATATTTAAACCCTAGAACACACGAAAAAGACACCAGAACGCCTAGAAACTCCAAACTCTATTCTTAATTATTTCTCTCTTAGATTCATGAATTGTAACTAAACTTTTATACTTGGTCGAAGGAAACGGAAGCCTCAGAACCACATATTGTGAGATCTAAATAGTTTTCTTATTGTTTGATTTATATTTTGAGTATTGAATGTTTTGCTGCATTTATTTCTATGATTTGTTGCGTTTAATTGCTAGAGGGTCCGCTAGTTCATTGAATGTAACAATCTACCGCTAAGTTAAACATCAAATCCATAATTATTTGATCCCTTTAACTTGTGAAGCACTAGGATTTGATGATTTTCTGCGACAGAGGTTATTGAATCTTAAGAAGGGTGTTTAAATAGATTGAATGCAACCGCTGGTGCTTGTGTTATCTAGTTCATCGATTTCTCTAGTGTGTAAAGCTGTTATTAAATTGAATCTTGAGCACTGGTCTGTGTTATTTAATAATTAGGGTTAATTAGAACGCTAGTTTCTAACTACTTTAAAATAAGGAGATATAGAAAATAATTCCAACGATGAATATTCAAAATATGAATTGAATTATCATTGCATCTATGATCAATTGTAGATCTTCGACAGTGGATGTGGACTTAAACAAAGGTTAATCTTTTGATTGTTTTCGTTAATTTAATTTTCATTGTTATTAATTGCGTTATTTACAATTATTTGTATACAAAAACCTCCCAATCATTGTACGGAGTAAAAAATATTAAATTACACACTCTTTGTGGGATCGACCCTTACTTCCACTACTACATTAGTTTTAAAGATTTAAGGACTATTTTTGGGTGCCTACAACAGAACACCAATAGTTGGTAGGTTAGTTTAGGGTTCGGGGTTCCATGTTTGGAACAAGAAGGATTCACGCCAGCTTTTCTCTAGCTACTTGCCGGAGTAGACCCTTCACTCGAGCGAAGCTGCCTTCTTGCTCGAGTGACACATTTTACGGCCATACCTAATTTCTCTCCCCGAGATTTTTACTTGGCCCATACAACCTATTTCGTCCAACATATAAATTCTTGGCGTTGCATTTTTTGCGGTGAGGAGGTTGAACACATTACATTCTTGAGAGAATTCATGCTTCATCATATTTAAAGTTCAATCAATCAATTGTTTACGCGCCAAATCTTGCAAAAACATCAAAGAGCCAAATTAAACACTGGATTGTATTCTTCGCTTGGATCTTCTACTAGATTGAGTCGTCAACGGTGCTGCATTGAAGATCAATGAAGAAGTAAATAGTGGAGAGTTCTTTAGGGATCTACAGGAGATAAACTGCATAAAGAGTTAGGATTGGAGTTCGTGTACTCATTCTAGGAGGACTGCTTTACAAAGAAGATTCGGGAGTGGTATTCGTGTGCACATTCCAGGAGGGCTACTCGCACTTTAGACATGAGATCAAAAAGATTGTGTTGTCAGCTTTGCTGGTAGTCTGTAAGTTAATTGACAATTTATAGTGGATCTTTGACTGGCAAAGTGCCCGGAGTTTTTCCCACGTTGGGTTTCTATGTGAACAATTCTGTGTCGTTTACTGTTTTATTTATTGTTTAGATATTGTTGCAGTATTCAAAGATATGTTTAATTGGATTGTTTGACTAATCACCTAGACATAATTAACTTGTGTCATATTGCTAGTTAATTAGTTTTGATTATTTCGCATTTACACCTAATCACCCCCCTCTAGGTGTAATTGGGTCGAATTTTGCGTTTCTCAATTGTTATTAGAGCCTAATTTCGTGTCCTGGCCCATATTTTGATTGTCTAGTCGAGTAGTTCATTGTCTGTGCCTCCATTTTTTTATGGAAGCAACTATGCCTACTAGAAAGTTAGAATGAGAGCTTTTCTTAAGGCGTTGGATGAGCGCATATGGTTAAGTGTGCAGAATGGGTGGACTTCACTCTCAACAATTGTTGGTAGTGTTGTTACACTTACAGATATTTCATTTTGGTCTAAAACTAATCTTGATGAGTATAATTGGAATAGTAAAGGTCTGCATGCTTTGTTTATGGCGGTGTCTCCTAAGGAATTTAGGAGAGTGTCTATGTGAGAGACTGTTAAAGAGGTTTGTGATATTTTGAAGAATACCCATGAGAGTACTAAGATTGTGAAAAACTTCAAAATGCAAATGTTGACTTCTAAGTTTAAAGAACTTAGGATGAATGATGATGAGATGTTTGATGAGTTCTGTGCTAAACTGAACGATATTATGAACTCTACTTTCAATCTAGGCGAACGGATCACTGAGTCAAAAATCGTTCGTAAGGTTCTTAGATCCCTACTTGAGAGGTTTAGACCTAAGGTAACTACAATTGAAGAAAGTAAGGATCTCGACGCCCTTAAAATAGAATAACTTGTTAGATCCCTCCAAACCTATGAGTTGACCTTAGCTCAGCCTAAGAAACAAAAATCCTTTGCCTTAAACACCCATAAGGGAGAAAATTCTGAGTCTAGTGATGTAGAGTCCCTTAAAGGTGAGGAGATGGCCTATTTCGTAAAAACGTTTAAGAAGGCCTTAAGGAATAGACCAAAACCATAACTTAGGCAGATGAGTCCCCTTAAGAAATTTTAGAAGAAAAAATGTGATAAGAGTGGTGGTAAAAGGGTCTAGTAGTGAGCTCCAGTCGTTTAGATGTCATGAGTACCAGGGGTTTGGGCACTATAGGAATGAATGTCCTAATCTCAAGAGGAGCTCGACGAAGGATAGAGGTAGAGTCTTAGATGCTGTACTGTCTGGTGACGACTCTAGTAAGAATGATCCTAGTGTGCAGTTTGAGTGTGAGAATGTAGGGAAGTACATGGCCTTTGTGTCTAAAGTAGAGAGTGAATCTGATAAGGCTAGTGAAAAGACTGAGGTTAAGAGCCGTAATGAGGCCTTTGATGATGAGGATAATCTTCAGGTTGTGTACCGAAATTGTATGAGGAGAGTCTTAAGATTAAGAAACTCAACCATGCCCTACTTAAGAAAGTTGATTCTTTAGAGTGAGAGAAAGAGAGACTAGCTGGTGAGCTTAAGGACTTGAACAATTCACTGAGTGAGTTGAGATATACCAATGAGAGGTTAGAAGAGAAAGTTAAGACCCTTACGTGCAATTTAGAAAACTCTAATTCTCGACTTGAGGCTTTCTCCAGTGGGACTAAGAAGCTTGATAATCTCTTAGGTATGAACAAGCCTGCAGGTGATATACGAGGTCTAGGTTATTTTAAGAAAAATTCCAATTCTGCTAGTACATCTAAGACTTCTTTCGTTTCTGTTTTTACTCAGCCACACATTGCTAGAAATCCTGATCCTAGAGCTAAGCGCGTCATAGGACAGAGAACACTTAGGTCTCTTAAGAACACTGCACGTCAAATCCGTTTTCAACAATCGTATGTGTCTGAGCCTAGATTTGTACCCACCTACCATCATTGTGGTGCCTTGGGTCACATTAGGTCGAGGTATCATATGCGTGTGCGCAGGAAGAGAAATTAGGGTATTCCTAGTCAGGTTAATTCTCTTTCCAATCAAGTATTTCAACTGACTGAGATGATCTCTCAATTGACTAGGACTACCATCACTGCTAGGAAGGCATGGGTCAAGAAAGTTAACATTGACCGTATGACAGTCGATGATGCTTATACACCATACTGATCTCATTTGTGGGTGTCTGCATGCATTGTCCATTACATTAGTGCATTTTGCATCCATCTTACACTTTGCATGCATTTATTTGTTTTCAAGTTTTGCTTTGCTATTAAATAATTTTTTTTATTAGTCTTGTGGGCTTTTTTTTGTGAGCTTTCCCTTTGAAAAAGAAAAATTCAAAAACATTGAGAAAAGTTTAAAAGAAAAAAAAATGTCATTATTTTTGTTTGGTTGTTTTATGGACTACTGCACCATGTGTGTGAAACTTGACAATGCATGTTGAGAATGAATATGCAGTTATCTGATGAATAGTCCGTACTCCATCACATGATTGTTATTTTCTCTGGAGTATTTAGTATATGTCCAATCATGTATTCTTTGCACATCACACACTATGACCTTGTAAATAGGTCTTGACCGCATATGTGAGACTTTAGATGGTCGTCATTTGTTGATAGGGTGACTTTTAACTTGAGTTGACTAATTGTGTTAGACCTAATCTCATGCATATACCCCTATTGATTTAAAAAATATATATTGATGTATGCACATTACCTTAATGTTCTTTTTTGAGGCTATTTGATTCGAGCAATCAAGCATACGGGATATCTCTATACCTGGTGCCTATAGTCAACTGACTTGGATTAATCGGCCCAAAACTCGCTACAGTGAACTAGAACCTGCACTTGGGTCATCTTAGTTGCTCAGTGAACTAGAACATGCACTTAAGATGTAAAATAAGATGAGCCGAATAAAATATTGGTACAAAGACATGTTTATATTTAGGGGGAGAAAAGATAAATTTGTATCATGCCAAACAAGTTTTTTTTTTTTTTTTTGTATAGGTCCTAACGTGCTTAAAAGTTTGACTTCCATAAGTAGAGAATAGACTTATTGGCAGTGATTCTTGGCGTGTCCCTTCTCACAAAATTAAGGTTTGGAGTCTGATTTACTTGGAATTAGTGACACATTACACACGTAAGTCACATATACAACTTACTTCGATCAAATCTGATCTATGTGTGTAGGACAACACTTATGTTCTTAATTTTTGCATATTTATGTTCAGCTGTATTTTCTCGTTGATCAAAATGTTGAAGTGCGTGTCATATGTTTTTTTAAAAAAAGGTGGTGCTAAAACTGAAAGTTTTGGAAAATGTGCTATTTTTATCATTTTTGAAAAACTGTACTTAAAAATGATTTTTTTCAAATATTGGGTGCCATTTGTGACATTTGAGCTTTCGCTCGATTTACGCTTGAATGTCGCTCGAGCGACACTTTTAGATTTAGTTCGCTCGAGCTTCGCTTGACCCTCGCTCGAGCGGGGGGTCGTTTATAAGGCGCGACTCCAGCCTCATTTTTACTCATTTTTCATCCATTTTCTCTCCAATTTTGATCACCCGCCAACAAATTACTAAAATTTCTTTAATTTCATTGCTTGGGCATTTCGTTTCGAAGTCATTATCATCATTGACGTCATCAAATTCCAACATTTCGAAGATAACTTTTCTCAAACCCTAATTTTGTTTTTTGTTTTTTGGGTTTCTTGATTTTCATGGACTCTTGCCTCAATTTTCACCTACATACATACGATGCAGGTGTGTTAACATTGCTAGATTGTTTGTGCATCAATGAGATTCGTTTTTTTCATGAATTTGACGATGTTGGACATTATATTGGATGAACTTCATTGGACTTGCTATCTTTAGCTTCTATTGATTGATTTTGATGGAGATTGGGATAGGTTTCGATGTTGAATATCATGTTTGTGAGTGTAGGATGTTAGGTTGGTCATGGTTTTCACCAATTGTGCTTTGATTTGCATGACTTTACATTGTCCTCAACATGTTCGATGAAATGCCTCTTTAGTTTGATCGTGTGATTTTGGCCATGATTTTGCGCACACGAGTTATATGTCTTACCACGAACACTTCTATGCACTCACATGTCAATTTGGAGTTGATTGGCATTGAATTTTGGGTTAGGTGCCGTGTCACTCATTTTACTCCTCCGTCTAGACACCACTGTACCTCCGTCTAGACATCACTGTACCTCCGTCCTACAGTCAATGCACTATGCCTATGCACTATCCTATTTGACTCATTTGCTTTGATTTACGAGCATGTGGCATATGTTTGCCCTGTTTTGCATTTTATGAATCGATTTGCATTTATTTACGTGTCTTGATATAATTTTTCATCGTTTTACGTGTTTACTTCACTTGCACATCATGTTCACACATCTTCATGCATCAGACTACATGGTCGTTCGTGTGGTCTACATTCTTTTTTGTCTCATCTCTTGACATGTTTGTTCTACCATCATTTTCCAAATGCTGCCAAAGAGCTCGGACCACCACACAGCAGACAAGTGGATCTCCCTCCTACAATCGGGTGCATTTTGTTTCTTCCACTGCTTTCGAGGTGTTTACTTTTCAGTTCTCACATCGCACTGTCCTCGCAGAGCGTGAGGTTATTAGTTGATTTATCCCCTGATATTGCTGCCATTTTCATTTTTCGGGGTTGTGAGTCTTTGTTGACTGGGTTGGTTCCCCCTCCTAGTCTGTTGGTTAAGGAGTTCTTCATGAACATCCATGAGGTTTGCGTTACATCCTTTAGAGTCTATATTAGAGGTCGTACTCTTTGGCTCTCTCTTGATGTTTTGGCCGAGTCTCTTCATATTCCTTAGGTTCCTCACCCGATCTTTCCTTATGTTTTTCCTGAGATCGGTCCTTCTAATACTGTGGTTTATTCTACTCTGTTCGATACCTCATTGGCTGGGGGTTCGATTGCAGTCCACACTGGATCGTTCCCAATCGAGCGACAAGTATTGTTGCGCATTGTGTGCACGAACCTGTATCCGGTCGCACACACTTCTTCTTTACCATCTGATAGGGCTCGATTTCTATACGCCCTAGTTCATGGTGACTCGATTGATCTTCCTACTTTCATGTGCCAGCATATTCTTCGTACTTTCAGAGTCCCTGGTCGTAGGATAGGTCTTCCTTATGCTTGCCTAATACATTGGTTGGTCACCATCCTTGGTGTTGTTTTTCCCGAGGGTTCCTCTGGTCGGATTAGTCGACCGATTAACCATACCACTATTTCGTAGAGTCGATCACATGCTACTTCATCTTCTACTCAGGCTGCGCCTACTGATTCTGTAGTGTCAGCTGACCCTATTGGTGATCTTATCTCTGTTGATCCGTCCTCCATTCCACCTTGTGAGGCTCCATCCACTTCTAACGTTCCTCCTTCTACGTTTTCTCCCGTCCTTCATGTTTCTTCGATTGTTGATCCCCTGCTGTCTTGATGGGCTAGATGTCTATTATGATCAGCTAGCAGGCCCGACTACTAGCAGAGGTAACTCGAACGAGGGCAGAGGTCACTGTCTTGCGTGGAGAGGTTGCGGATGTTCAGCATCGCTTGCACTGGATGCATGCGCACTAGGACTATGTAAGTGATGATCCCGATGCCTTTGGCGAGGATGATGCTCCTACGACATAGTATATGGATCTTCATTGTAGATTTTGCGCGCTTTGACGATTGACTAGACATTAGGCTCCATTATGATGTATTGTCCATTTTTTTGAACAGTTGTCTAGTTCATTGATATATAAAATCTATTGTTTTTTGCTTTATCTGTCTATTCTTGGCATCCATTTGTATATTGTTCTGTGATTTTGCTTCGTCCCTTCGACATTTGTGACAAAAAGGGGAGATGATTTTATAGTGAGGAGATCTACTCATACACATTTATGTGTTAAAAACATATTGATACATATCATTTGTCTATATTAGGGCTATCCGTAGGTTGGTTCGGTTCTGCTCGATTCCAAAATTTTCGTGTATTTAATAAATGGACCCGTCAGGTCCAAATATAATTATTGAACTGTTCGGGTTCGGTTCCTTTCAGTTTCATACCATAAAAGTAACTATTGACATTTTATTCGTAACTTTTACAAATTAACATAGCCCAGTTCAAAAATATATAAATAACTAGTTGTCGAATAATATTAATTCAATGCATACAAATACCAAAAAGTAGATATTAATATTAAAATGTCGGTGCTCCATATCAATTAATTTGCTTCATGTAGCCTGCCTGCATAAAGAAAATGAAATATAAATTAAAAATTATAAAAATAAAATATTTTTAAGTATTTGTAATACTTACCAACTATTTGATTTAATCATCAACTATTCGAAAGTAACCCATTTCATTACCGAAACCTACCAAGTCAACTGATTAATGATTATAAAGTAAGAACGGAGGTCAGAGAAGGAGTGTTAGGTCGAGGTTTACTGTTTACGTTGTTGATTGTTAAAGTCTTGATTCTTGAACTTGATTCCATGAAGAAGCCGAGAAGATTGAACTGAAGAGAGGAGACCGAGAGGCGAGATGATGGTAACTGGTAAGGAGTAATTCTATGTATTTGACATTTGAGGGTTTTTATTGGGCTTTTTGGGCTGGGGCTTTTTTGTTAGTGCCACATAATATTTTGGAAAGCCCCAATCTATATGGGTCCTAAGGGTGAGACATAGATACATTTTTTTGACATTTGACTCTGATATACATTTGCATTGATGATTGTTATGTCATATGTCTTAGGGGTCGTTGGGGTGAGACATAGATACTGTATAGACATATTATGCTTTACACTTCTTGGTTATCTTTTGCAAATGTCATATGTCTGAGGGGTTGTAGGGGTGAGACATAGATACATTTCCTACTGCATTATCACTTACATTTTACAGTAGTAGCATTACAGTTGCATTGCATATCATGCACTAAGGGGGAGCATGCGCATTGCAAATTGTGTTGCAATTCATGCATGGCTGTTTGAGTTTTCTTGATGTTTTATGGTATTAATGTGGTTATGGTATTTTGGTTAACATTAATATTGCATCTCAAACTAGTCTGATTGTTTTCATTGATAGTGATTCTAAGTACTTTATCACTTATTTTTTGTATCACGTTCTTTTACAATGGGTTGTGAGTTTTTGATTTCAAGATATAGATTTAACAACGTGGAAGCTCATTCAGTTGGTTTAGTTGGACTTGGGTAGTTTTGATAGGTTGTTGTTTGTTTTGTATTGTGCTTTGTCATAAAATGCCAAAGGAAGAGTTTGTTAGGTTTATATTTTGTATTGGCTATTCTGTGAAAAAATTGACCAACTTGAACAATTATAAAAGTTTAGGGACTGAATTGTAAAGTTTCATAGTTGGTAGGTTAGCTTATGGTTCAGGTTTCCATGTTTAGAACAAGAAGGATTTACACCAACTTTAAGCTAGTTGCTCGTCGGAGTGCTGCTCGAGCTGATGGAACAGAGACTACCTCGCTCAACTTTAGCCCTATTGTCGCTCGAGCGATAGACCCTTTGCTCGAGCAAATTTCCCTTTTTGCTTGAGCGACCTATTTTAAGGTCAGACTTAAATTCTATCCATACAACTTATTTCGTCCAACATATAGATTTTTGGTGCCGCGTTTTCTACGGTGAGAAGGTTGACTAATTGTGTTAAACCTAATCTCATGCATATACCCCTATTGATTTAAAATATATATATATATTGATGTATGCTCATTACCTTAATGTTCTTCGAGGCTATTTGACTCGAGCAATTAAGTCTACAGGGTATCTATATACATGGTGCCTATGGTCAGCTGACTTGGGTTAACCGGCCCAAAACTCGCTACATGGGTCATCTTAGTTGCTCAGTGTACTAGAACCTGCAATTAAGATGTAAAATAAGATGAGCCGAATAAAATATTGGTACAAAAACATGTTTATATTTATGGGGAGAAAAAGATAAATTTGTGTCATGCCAAACGAGTTTTATTTGTATATGTCATAACGTGCTTAAAAGTTTTACTTCCATAAGTAAAGAATAGACCTATTGATAGTGATTCTTGGCGTGTTCCTTCTCACAAAATTAAGGTTTAGAGTCTAATTTACTTAGAATTAGTGACACATTACAAACGTGAATCACATATACAACTTACTCAGGTTAAACCTGATTTATGTATGTGGGGCAGCACTTATGTTCTTAAATTTTGCATATTTATGTTCAACTGTATTTTCTCTTTGATCAACATATTGAAGTGTGTGCCATATGTTTTTTTAAAAGGGTGGTGCTAAAAGCCTAAAACTGAAAGTTTTGGAAAATGTGCTATTTTTATCATTTCTAAAAACTCTACTTAAAAATGAATTTTTCAAATATTGGGTGTTATTTTTGACATTTGAGCTTTCGCTCGATTTATGCTTGAATGTCGCTCGAGCGACACTTTCAGATTTAGTTCGCTCGAGCGACGGTCATTTCTAAGGCGTGACTTCAGCCTCATTTTTACTCATTTTTCATCATTTTTCTCTCCAATTTTGATCACCCACCATCAAATTACTGAAATTTTTTTAATTTCAAGGCTTGGGCATTTCGTTTGGAAGTTATTATCATCATTTACATCATCCAATTCCAACATTGCGAAGGTAAATTTTCTCAAACCCTAGTTTTTTTTTTTTTTTTGTGGTTTCTTGATTTTCATGGACTTAGACGAGGACAGAGGTCTACTGCCTTGCGTGGGGAGGTTGAGGATGTTCAGCGTTGCTTACGCTGCATGCATGCGCACTAGGACTATGTGAGTGATGATCCTGATGCCTCTTGTGAGGATGATGCTCCCGCGACATAGTATATAGATCTTCATTGTAGATTTTGCACGCTTTGAAGATTGACTAGTCATTAGGCTCCCTTATGATGTATTGTCCATTTTTTTGAACAGTTGTCTAGTTCATTGATATATAAAATCTATTGTTTTTTGCTTGATCTATCTATTCTCAGCATCCATTTGTATATTTTGTGTGATTTTGCTCCGTCCCTTCGACATTTGTGACAAAGAAGATGAGAGGATTTTATAGTAAAGAGATCTAATCATACACATTTATCTGTTAAGAACATATTGATACATATCATTTGTCTATAGGGGTTGTAGGGGTGAGACATAGATACATTTTTTTACATTTGACTCTGATATACATTTGCATTGATGATTGTTATGTCATATGTCTTAGCGATCTTTGGGATGAGACATAGATAATAAATGGACATATTATGTTTTACACTTCTTGGTTATCTTTTGCATATGTCATATGTCTGAGGGGTCGTAGGGGTGAGACATAGGTACATTTTCTACTGCGTTATCACTTACATTTTGCAATAGTGGCATTACAATTGCATTGTATATCATGCACTGAGTGAGGGAGAGCATGCGCATTGCAAATTGTGTTGCATTTCATGTATGGCTGTTTGAGTTTTCTTGATGTTTTACGGTATTAATGTAGTTATGGTGTTTTGGTTAACATTAATACTGCATCTCAAACTAGTTTGCTTGTTTTCACTGATAATGATTCTAAGTACTTTATTACTTATTTTTTGTATCACGTTCTTTTACACTGGGTTGTTAGTTTTTGATTTCAAGATATAGGTTTAACAACGTGGAAGCTCATTCAGTTGGTTTAGTTGGACTTGGGTAGTTTTGATAGGTTGTTGTTTGTTTTGTATTGTGTTTTGTCATGGAATGCCAAAGGGGGAGTTTGTTAGGTTTATATTTTGTATTGGCTATTCTATGAACAAATTGACCAACTTGAACAATTATAAAGTTTAGGGGTTGAATTGTAAAGTTTCATAGTTGGTAGGTTAGCTTCGGGTTTGGGGTTCCATGTTTTGAACAAGAAGGATTTACGCCGACTTTTCGCTAGCTGCTCGCCGAGTGCTGCTCAGGCAGATGGAATATAGACTACCTTGCTCAACCTTCGCCCCACTGTCGCTCGAGTGACAGACCCTTCGCTCGAGCGAGAGTGAAGCTGCCTTCTCGCTCGAGCGACCTATTTTACGGTCAGACCTAATTTCTATTCCCGAGATTTTTACTTGGTCCATGCAACCTATTTTGTCCAACATATAATTTTTTACCTCGCGTTTTCTGCGGTGAGAAGGTTAAAACATTACATTCTTGACATAATTCATGCTTCATCATATTCAAAGTTCAATCCTTCCATTGTTTATGCTCCAAATCTTGTGGAAACATTAAAGAGCCAAAACAAACACTGGATTGTATTCTTCGCTTGGATCTGTTGCTAGAATTATGTCGTCAACTGTGTTGCATTGACGATCAAGGAAGAACTAAAGAACAGGGAGTTCTTCGGGGAAGATCTACAGGAGATAAATTGCGTAAAAAGTCAGGATTGGAGTTCGTATGCTCATTCCAGGAGCACTACTTTACAAAGAAAAGCCGGAAGTGGTGTTCGTGTGTACATTTCAGAAGGGCTGCTTCGCACTTCAGATAGGAGATCAGAAAACTTGTGTTGTCAACTTTGCTAGTGGTTTGTAAGTTAATTGGCAGTTTATAGTGGATCTTTGACTGGCAAAGTGCCCGAAATTTTTCCCACGTTGGGTTTCTTCGTGAACAATTCTGCGTCGTTTACTGTTTTATTTAATTGTTTTGATATTGTTGCGGTATTCAAAGATATGCTTAATTGGATTGTTTGACTAATCACCTAGATATAATTAACTTGTGACATGTTGTTAGTTAATTAGTTTTGATTATTCCGTATTTACACCTAATCACCCCCTCTAGGTATAGTTGGATTGAATCTAGCGTTTCTCAGAAAAGTATTGAGAATTTGTTATGGAACAATACAATCAACAAAAAATAAAAAAAATAAATCATTTTTTCAACTTTTGATGCACCAAACTTGCACAAAATCAATAAATATATGAAAGATAGACTTTTTTTCCCCTGGAAATAGAGACAGTTTTATTACACACGTAGTAAGCAATGTCATACCAATTAAAGGGTAAAAATTGGAGAAATCCAAAAAATGGGGGATCTCTAAATATTGGACATGCATTTAACATTCTTTGATAAATCATATCAATTGATCATCACTTGATTTCTTCTTGTCCATTGCCCCTCTTCTTGTTGGAATTAATTAGATTTTAATTGGGTTAAATAATTAAATATGATATTTAATGATGTGGGCCATTGCAATTAATTTGGGTCAATTGGAAAAGTCTTCAATATAGACTCATATGTTGATAAGTCCATTTAAGTGTCTTATATATGGTAAGGAATCTCACATCGAAAGTTTACAAGGAAAAAAAACTTGTTTATATAGTGGGATGTGTGAATAAGCTATAATTTAATAAGTGACTACAACTTGGCTACCTTTGGGTGTTTTAGAGGTGCACTTCACACGTACACATCGTCCCGAGGAGTTGGGGAGCCTTATAGTTTTCTTAAATGGACTCACGGTTCGATGCACATGGCATCCTAGGTGGCAAACACGTAACATGTTGCGTCACTTCGTCCTGCATGGCAGTTGGTTCAGTTGGACGTACACGTGGCATCTGCATGGCTGGTGATTGTTCAGAAATTGGTGAATAAGCATGATGAATGGACACCACTTCGTAGTTCAATCTGGGCTGTCAAATCATGAAATAGTATGATCCAATGGCTATGACGAATCAGACCAAGTGGTGCACCATTAATGAAATGTCACACACACATTCAATGAGACACTTCAATCTCTATAAATAGAGACCTCTAAATCCGTTTTTACACTCCAAATCAATTAAAAATTAGATTGATTTCTAAATTCTTCTCCATATTATGTTTCTAAAATTCTCTCATATATATATTTGTGGTTATTCCGTTCGAGTACGATCATTCCTGATTCGACCGACAAGGTTGACATTGTGCAGTATCGACTTTAGAAGGAGCGTTGTATCTTGGGAGACAGACGTTCATAATCCCGTTTGCATTTTGTTGGGGGGTGAAATCTGTCTTAACGAAATTTGCTTTGGCATACATCGCTTCATTACTGCTTTTTTGTTTTTCTGCTATTTTTATTTGTTCTTTCAATTGCGATAGTTGAATTTCCGACAACACTTTTTACTACTTTCTTCATCATTGTTCAAGAGCATAACTGGTAAGGACAGTGTTCGGTTTTTTTACTTAAAGTCTCTGCCACAAGAATTCTGGTTTCTCTAGTTCTTTCATTTTTAACTTTGCTTCTTCTCCGCTCATATTCAGAAATGGTTTTGAATTAAAGGTGCCATTGGAATTTTCACTCTCAACTTCATTCTTTTCGCCATGATCATCTTCACTTGGCAGCTCAATACTCGAAGATGATGTACCACTTGCGACACCTGTATTTTTCATTCATCACCTCTGCTACTACCGCCACTTTCTCTACTCTGTCTTCTTTGAGTAATAGCACTAGTTTTTTTCACTAAATATATTTAATTTTTAAAAACATTAGTACGTATTTCACAAAATGAGCATTTTTATTTTTACTATAAGGAAAAAAGTAACATTTCTAAATACAATAAGAAAAATCATTCATGCGAACTAAGCCAAACATGGTCTAAAGTTCAATGTTTGTTAGATTTTGAAGAAATATTGAAAGCTACGAGTTACATGAAAAAAATAATAAGAGAGAAAACTCATCGTTTTTTGTTCTTTAATAATAGTCACTTAATTTTTCTTATACTAAAAGCTTCAGAATTACTTTATTCCTTCTTCCCAAAACCCTCGATTTGCATTCACATGTCCATTGATTTTGTAAGATTTTGATGGTGAATATATATTTACAGAAAACAAGATAATATGGATTGAAGTAGATTCAATAGAATCAGTAATTTCTACTTGATATAATCATTACCAATGTTACAAATATATAGAAGTGAGTAAGGGGGTAAAAGGGTAAAAGGATTGCCTAACAAACTATAACAAAAAGAATCTAATTCAGCTGCAAATCCTCATGAGTAGAGTGTGTTGATAGGTGCTCCTACTTATGAAATATTCCTAGCTGATATGCTCTTTATTTGATAAGCTATTTACACAATATGTTTCAACAGCCCCCCTCAAGATGGAGAATAGATGTTTTCTATTCCCATCTTGGACAAGTGAGCTCTCAAGGTGACGGAAGACAAAGCCTTGGTGAACATGTCTGCAAGCTGCGATTGGGTGTGAATATAAGATGTAGAAATGCATCCTAATTCGATTTGATCCCTGATCAAGTGGCAGTCCAATTCTATATGCTTAGTCCTCTCATGGAATACGGGGTTAGAGGCAATGTGTAATGCAACCTGATTGTCACAGTGTAAGGGTACAGGTTGTGAATGATGAACTTGAAGATCTTTTAGGATATATTTCAGCCATGTGATTTCACAGCAAGTGCTAGCCATCGATCTATACTCCGCCTCAGCAGATGAACGAGACACTACGGTTTGTTTCTTGGACTTCCATGAGATCAAAGAATCACCAAGAAAAATGCAATAACCAGTTACTGATCTTCGAGAATAAGGGCAGGCTGCCCAATCAAAGTCGCAAAAAGCTCGAAGAATCAGCGAAGATGAAGACGAAAGTAAAATACCTTGTCCTGGAGCAAGCTTTAGGTACTTGATTACCTTGTGAACTGCAGCAAGGTGTGTATAAGTAGGAGTTTCCATGTATTGGCTGAGGTTCTGAATGGTATAACATATATCAGGTCTAGTTAGTGACAAATACATCAATTTTCCGATCAATTTTCTGTATAGTGTGGCATCAGGTAGGGCCTTTCCTGTGTTCTTTCCCAGCTTTAGATTCTGATCCATGGGTAATTTTACTGGCTTCGCTCCAAGCATCCCTACATCTGCCAATAAATCCAAGGTATACTTGCGTTGGGATATCACAATTCACTTGCTGGACCTTGCAACTTCCAGTCCTAGAAAATACTTTAAGTCACCTAGTGCTCTGATTTTGAACTTGCTACTAAGGAACTTCTGAATTGTGCTTATTTGCTCTAAATTGGATCCAGCCACTACAATGTCATCTATATAAACGAGCAAGGCTGTAAAAGAGTGATTTGTGACC